>BSBK01002808.1:897500-1193436 GCA_027943335.1 Chamaecyparis obtusa
ACCAATCCAAACATTGTCACTTTGTGTCTTCCTGAACGTCCAAAATACCTGTCTCTAATCAATCATCCATAACTCTCTCAAATCACCATGGAAATCTCTATAAATTGACATAGGTCAACTAAAGACATTCTTGATACCATTTGTACATTTGTAGCATCTAATCTTCAACATTTTAACCAAACAAAACAAATATTCTCATTGAAAATACCGGAACATTGTCACAAATAGTAGGAATATGTTGACATAAATGACAAAACATCAATGTTATCACATATATGCATGATAATCTAGAAATCTCCAAAAATCTCCCTCTTTGTAATTGATGGAAACATATGATGTGAAAAAAAAAACCAATGCACAAAGAAACCAAAACAAAAATACCAATAGTACTCCTAATAATATCCACAATATTATTTTTTAGAGTCTCTCTAACAAATCTTCTCCACCTAAGAACAATCTCACCTCATAAATTGAATCATATTATTTTTTACATGTCTATCTCTCCGCCTTTGACATCAATGAAAAAGGAACATATATACACTAAGTTATAGAAGCCAAAAACATAATATCAACTGAATATCTCTCCCAAAAATTGAATAACATACCTCACAAGACTAACTACTCCCCCTTAGTAATAGCCACCAAAAAAATCAATCTGGATCAATAATAATCTTTGTAAGAACATTGGACTGATGCAAATTAATGCATCTCTAGCTCTAATAAAAAGGGTCAATCACCTCGAGCTTACCTCAGAGATACTCAAAAGTATGCTTTGGCAAGGGCTTCATGAAGATATTTGTAATCTACTCTTTAGTAGACACATATTCTGATTTGACTTCTTTTTCACTAACCTTATCTCTCAAGAAATGACATTTGATAGATATGTGCTTTGTCTTTGAATGTAACACAAGATTCTTTGAAATATTGATAGAACTTGAGTTATCACAATATATAACAATTGGTTCATCAATATTTACACTAATATCTCTCAACATTTTATTCATCCATACCACCTATGTACAATTAACAATATAGCAACATACTCATCCTCAACAGTATATTGTGATATGCAATTTTTCTTTTTACTTGACCATGGAACTAACCTTTTACCCAAGAACAATTCTCCTCTTCTTATACATTTTCTATCATTCACATTACATTTCCAATCTGCATCAGTAAAATCACTCAATGTAAATTCATTATCCTTACCATACCACAAACCATAGTCAATTTTTCCTTTCAAGTATCTCAAAATTATTTTAACAACAACATGTGATTATTTTGGTTCTTCTTGAAATCTAGCAAATATACAAACTGCATTCATAATATCATGTATGGTTTGTGTCAAGTACAATAATCCTTTGATCATAGATCTATACCTTGTTTGATTTTTCATAGGGAAACCACCATCATTTGTCAATTTGCAATTGGTAACCATAGGAGTACAAACTAGTTTTGAATCTTTCATACCGAACTTATTCAACAATTATTTCACATACTTGGAGTAAGATATAAAAATACTTTTCCTAACCATGTAATTTGCAGACCAAGAAATAATTTTATCTCACCTATCATAGACATCTCAAACTCTTTTTGCATCTCATTAACAAATTCTTTACTTAACTTGTCATTACCACCAAAAATTATATCATCAACAAAGACTTCAACAATTAAAATGTTATCATGACCAGTTTTGAAGTACAAGCTACTATCAACATTACCTTTATTGAAACCAAGTTTCAACAAATACTTATCCAATCTTGCATACTAGGCTCGAGGGGCTTGTTTCAATCCATACAGTTCTTTATTCAATTGGAAAACTATGTCATTCTGATTTCTCAAGGAAATTCCATCAAGTTTCTTAACATAAACTTTCTCTTCCAATTATCCATTTAGAAATACAAATTTGAATTCCATCTAATACACTTTTAAATCTTTGTAAGTAGCATATGCAAGAAACATTCTAACAGATTCAATTCTAGAAATAGGAGGAAAGGTCTCCTCAAAATAAATCCCTTCCATCTATGAGTATCTCTTACAAACAATTCTATCTTTATTTTGAACCTCTTCACCATCTTCATTCAATTTATTTTTGAATACTCATTTAGTTTTGATCACATTCCTATCCTTAGGTGTAGGAACTATGATCCATATTTTTTTCTTTTCAATATTTTCCAATTCTTCTTCCATATCTTTGATCCAACTTTCATCTTTACATGCTTCATCAACATCCTTAGGTTCAATCTTAGAAATCAAACAAATCTTCTCTATTTATAGCAAGTCTTCCTCTCTTCTAAATACCTTGACTCCTATCACCAATAATTTGATTTTCAGAATGATTTATCCTTCCATACCTTGGAGTCTTTGGATTTTTGTTTGTAGTTGACTCTTGTGTCTCCACTTCCTCCTCATTTTCAACTTCTTCATCTTGATCTACCAAACCATTATCATTCTGATTCTAGCTCTATGTTTTCATTTGATGATTATCTTCCTCTTTATCTAATTCATATTTGCAACATCTAGCTTATTTATGATAACTTTCATCCACTTTAACATTGTGATCAGGTAATAGGGGATCAAAGAAGAAACCTACAATAACATATAAAATCTCAACCAAAAAGAGATTGTTAGAGTAATTAGTATTCCCAATACTCAAGAAAGGATGTAAAATAAACAATAAGCATAATCAATAATCAATATGAAATCATTCTAAACTTTTGGCATAATGGTCAATGCTCCCCTTGGGATTCATGGCATAGCTTAATCGTATCATTTGTCTTATATAAGTATAGTGGTTGTATCAGATATTAACAAGTTGATCTTTTGGTGCAACAACAACCACTACTTATAACAAGTGGTAGCAGATCTTGTTCATAGGTTTGAATCCCCTCGGGTTGTGCTGAGGGGGAGATTTTTGGAATAATGGTCAGCACTCCCTTGGGATTCATGACATAGCTTAACCACCTCATGTGTCTTCTATAAGTCTAGTGGTTGTACTGAACATTAACATGTTTATCTTTTGGTGCAATGGCAACCACTACTTGTAATACTAACATCATGAATATGCAAACCATAATATCCTTCCTTGGTGTTCTCTTTCTCATGCAATGTGAGTTCTCAACAATTGTGGTTACCAAGATCAAAGGTTTGGCTCTTTATTTATAATATATAAGGGTTTCAATCAATAATGCATGATTGATGGGTTGATCAATTTTGATTAATGAAATGAGCTCAGAGTGAATGGGATTTCAACTCTTCTTGACTACCTTGATTAGGGGATTGATTGATCTATCAGCAAATAGATTGGAGAGATGACTTGAATAGACTAGTGAGTTAACCAATTACATGGATGAGTTACTTGGTTTCATGGATTAGAAGACTAAATTGATTGAAGACTTTAATTGATTGTAGATGGAGGAATTAACAATGCAGATTGAATAGTTAGGACAGGGAATTGTGGAGTGAACTGAAAGTCAGTATGAGTTAGCTTTGGAGGAATAAATCATGATTAAATAAATAAAAGAATTATATACTTGCACATGTGAAAATTCATAAATAATTAATTAATATTTATTTATGAGAGAATAATAATTAATTTAATTAAATAAATATAATTTATTTAGTTGTGAGAGGAATTTGATCTAATTATTATATAAATGCAACAATTAGAAAGAGGAAATATTAATTAAATATCATTATTTAATTAATTGAATGACATAGGGAATAAGTAGATAATGTTTAATTATTTAATTACTTTATAAATTAATAATTGATGAAATAGTGATTAGATGTTTAATAATTAAAGTAATTAATTAAAATCCCTTAATTATGGAATTAAGGAGAAATGATGATTTTTTACTTTACAATATAGTAGAATGATGCAATTTATTGAAGAATAAAGATTATTAAATAAATTGAAGAGGAATGTTAGTAAAGTTATTTCATTAGAGTGACATGTCATTTATACGTGTCTACATTTTGTCCCTCTTAGATATAATGCTTTTTAGGTGCTATTTCAAAGAAGTTTTGATAAAATGTAATGCCTTAGTATGCCTTGTGAGAAAGCGTTAATAACTAGGTATTATGGTGCCCCCTTAAGAAAATGAACAAAAAATAAAATTGAGGGCTCATTTGATTTATTTCATGATCAAGATCACAACGCAACTTACAGATTTGAAAATGGAGGTCATATGCAGAAGTTATGGGCTTTGGAAGGTGAAAAGCATTGTGACCAATAGCAATGCAAAGGGTGCACATCCATCGAGATTGGGTGGGTGGGTATAAATAGGATTTTGGGGGTTATTTTTAAATCATTGTACACTTTTGAGCTTTTCAAGAACTAGGAGTGGAAAGAGCTATTTCTAACCATTTGGAGAGTGATGGTAGACTACAAGGATGGCCCACACATCAGCAATCAGGTTTAGACCTATCAGTGTCCAGTTGATGCCCCAACTTCAATATGTTTCAAACTTTTTTCTTTTTTCATGCCATTTAGATCACTAGGTCAGAAGAAATCAAGGTAGAATAATGCACTTACAAGGCACAAATGACACACTCAAGGTGCTAGATCGACGCACTTAACAAACTAGGTTAGTAAGGCTAAATTTATAACTGAGCCACATATGATAGGTTAGGGTGACACACTTACAGTGCATGATCATCATACTTAGGAAACTATACTTATAGGGCTCTAATGTTAATTGAGTTGCATACACTATGCTAGGGCGATGAACAAATTATGTGTAATTGTCGCAAATGGAGGTGTCGTGCAGCACACACAAAGTGTGTGATCCATGGACTTAGAGTGCTTGATCGACACACTTGACTAAGGAAAATACCTTTTTAATGAGTGAAAAATGCAATTATTTTATTTTAATGTATGATTTTAAATAAATGGTCATGGTAAAATGAAAAATGCCTTTATTTTATTTTACATGAAATGAATTATGTGGTAAATAGAGATTTAGACATGTGATGTTAGCGTGATTCTACATGCATTTAGGACTGACTAGGGATTTGACTGGAATTTTACAGCTTAGGGATGATGTCTTGATCACTCAGGAGAATCATCCCCCTATGTTATCTTATAGACACTAACTGATTGATGAGGGGAAGGACCACTTGGGTAGTTTAGGACTATTGCATATTACACGGATGTCCAAGATTAGGGAAAACAAGGGTCTAGTTACTACGCTTTGCGAGTAGTGGCACTTAGAGACCTCTTCCTTCCACTTACCTATAGGAGAGTACATGATCACACTAGAGTAAGTGTATAGGATATTGTGGATCTTGATTCAAGGAGAGAGGGTAGCATACTCTATCCAGATAGGGAGAGTAATGTTGTGTGACTTTTTTTCTTGCACTATAGGGGGGTTGGGGGCTAGGGTTTATGATATCAAATGGGTAGATTTTATGAGTTATGATCCATACTTTGTGATGCTTTATGGATTTTTAGCAAGGGTTTTGTGACTAGATAGGAGGGGTCATGGATTTCCTATCAGTTGGGGAGAGATTATTTTGGTGATGTTTCTAGAGAGAAAATTTTATACATGGGGGCCATGTGTGTTGGCTATGGTATATCATCAATTTCATGAGATAGTGTACCATAGGGGTCATAGATTAGGATGTGGTATCACACTTTTACTATTGTGGGATTTCAAGCACATAGCCATATTTTGTCCATTCTTTGATAGACTAGTGTTTTAGCTAGATCCTCCATTTGTGTACTACTATGATGTCATTTCTCATAGGCAGATGGGACACATGAGATATTGGAGGCACCTACTAGATACTCTGAGAGTTTTTACATGGCGACCTTATATTGGATTCCATGTTTGGGATGATGAGGATGATCGTCTCCCCTTTTGTAGATAGGAGAGATATTTGGTAGGTCGATCCACTCAATACTCCAGGATCATTGAGATACAGTTGTGTGTGTGAAAATTGTACATGTTCAGAAGACACAACATATCAGTAAAACATTATTCATTAATGATAATAAAATATGCAATAAATAGATATATCATCAACCAGGCAATTTACTACCTTCTTGTAGATGTGAGTATGGTATTCTCAGAATTTGACCAAGATCAGTGACAATGCAACACCTAAACAAAGGATTTGAATGCAAAGTTATGAAAATGGATGCAAGATTAATCTATATTTTTGGGTTTTCTAGGCAATAACAATATAATCTAGATGAAATTAATCTAAGAACTTGATGAAAAATTAATTGAATCTAACTATGAATGCAAAAGAAAGAAAACAATGTTAGCAATGAATCTCAAAAGGTTGCACAATCTCCATAATTTGACAGTATAGCGCTTCTATTCTCCGAATTGCATGTGGTCTCAATTGTAGGACTAGGGCCTGTTTATATAGGAATCCAAGGTTTGAGAACTCGTGGGAAGCCAAAAATCACTCCTTGATCAACTCGAATTGATTGGTGAGTTATCAGTAAATTAGAAATAGTTATCTAGTAAAATCATGCAAATCATCTTTTTAACTTATAATTGGAAGTTGAGATTACTTAAATCTGCTTTTCAACTCACCATCACATGTTGAGTTTGGAAAGTTAACAAAACGAATTCAATAGTGGATTTTGAGTTTGATTGATCTTCTTATTTTTGCATAGATAATTATTGATTTATTTAATTTCCATGTGCTTTATTCTCAACTTAACTAATTTAATAAATTAAATAACTGATTTATGGGTTAGTCAATTATTAAATCAAACTTTATCCAAAATTAAATTATTAAATTTGACAATTTGATTTTAATCAATTAAATAAATATTCAATCGATTATTTTTAGAAATTGTGATTTATTGTCAAATAAACAATATTAATTAAGAATAAATTTCAATTAAATCTAATTAAAATAATTAAGTGGCAGAGTGAAGTTTAATTAATTAAATATTTGACATATTCAATTAATCGCACTTAGGATAAATAAAATAATATCATTTATCACCAAATAATATTTAATTAGAAATAATTAGGATAAATTAGGAATATTTAGGAATATTCCCCGATGGAAAATTGAAATGGGATCGATTAGGGTTTTGATAATTTAATGTGCAGATGTGCCTTAGGTTAGGTCTTTGAGGGTCAATTTTGATCGATTTATGGATGTAGGAGGTCAATGGTACTGAAGCCCATTTTTTAGGTATTACATTTTTCCCTCTTTGAATTACTGTGTGAAGCGCAGTGGTTCAAAGATAAATCTATTTGTTGAGATATGGATTTAGTTATGTGATGGAGAAACTGATCCTGAAAGATTAACCGATTATGAGAAAGAAATTGATTGGAATATTTAAAGATGTTGATTCAGGTCCTGGTTGACCAAAGAATCAAGAAGATATTAACAATATCAACAATGAACCGGTGATTATGAAGAAGTGATACAACGCCTGATTCTAAACCTATGATTACGAGGAATTGACTATCCTGACTCCATACCTAATTGTCCAAAGGAATCAAAAGGATGCCAAGTCTAAATCCTTCAATTACGAAGAATCAAGGAAATAACATATCTGAACCTATGGTTACAAATAGCTAATACAATTTACAAGATTAGGAGAACACCAGATTGATATGGATTTTGATGAATCTGTTATGCCCCAAGCGACAAGGACTTTTGATGAGTCAACAATTAGATGTGGTTGTTGTCTTGATTGTTGAAGAAGATTTGAAAAAGATGAATTTGACAATGGTTAATGATATAGAATACCATGCCCCCTTCGGGATTAAAATTGAAATCTAGCGAGAAAGCCAGCGTGAAATGATTATAAGCAATGTAATCGATTATGAAAGTGATTTTACACATCTGGGGATGCATTCTGCATCATTTTAGAGGTCTTGTTCACCAAGTTTGACTAGGTTTGACCATGAGTTGACCATGGTTGACCAAGTTTAAATTTGGAAATTTTGGTGTTAAATGATCAAATAAATTCAATTCTGGATTTCTATAATGTCATGAAGGTCGATTATGCAAGCAGTCGGTCATCTTGGGTCCAAATTTTAATCACAATTTTGACAAAATAAATGATCTCATATTTTGATTTTGATCCTGAAAATGGATTCAGAACATCTAGCTAGGGGTACAATTTTCACGCAAAACAGAGTACTTTGAAAAATTAGGTCAAAACCTATATAAGATGAGAAAGGGTCATTTTCAAATCATATGTGCGAGTTGACTTTAGAGATTCTATGGAGCCCTCTGTGAGTAAATATGGTGGTCCACATGTCTTCTCACCATTTCAAGCAATCCAGGCAATACCAGCAACCACGACAATATGGGAACCTGGTAAATGGACCTCTAAGCAACTTTTTGAATCATTAAACATGTTTTTAATTGCATTTTTAGGATTTTTAGGATGTTTTACATGTTTTTTAATTTTTTCTCCATGAAGTGTCATACGAGAAGTGGTAGGCTATCGTACGACATTTCACATCCAATTCAAATGTCATCTCGGTTCATTTATAATGTCGTATAAGCATTACCCAAGAGTCGTACAACATTTCATCACGTCCATTAGTTGTCGTACGAGATCTAATAGAGTGTCGTATAACAACCAAATGTTGTATGGGTAGTTGTAGAGTGTCGTACAACACTTTACACTAGTTTTTTATTTTCTAAAAAATAGTGAGCATTTTTAAGTCATTTAGCAAAAAATTTAAAGACTCGGTTGAATTTCTTAGCATTTGATGCACATTGTGATATGGTCAATTTCTCATTTTGCATGCATTTAATGTTAATTTGGATCAAGTTACTGATATATCTCTCATTTTTCATGTTCTTAGATGAGGTACCCGGATATACATGTTTGTGTGTCACATCTGACCACACAGAGATTATGTTTGGCACTCGCAGATCCCATGAGATTACATCTAATAGCATGTGGTTTTGAGTACCTGGTCAGTTTGCCTGATATTCGAATAATCATGGTTTGATTATAGCTTTGATCAAGCGGTTTCATTCTCAGACCTAGACATTTCACCTCCCCACTGGAGAGATCACCATCACACCAGAGGATGTATATTGCATCCTTCAGATACCCTTCCATGGACCATGCTCAAATTACCTATGTTTTGGGAACACTGGATTGCATGCATTCAAGACATTATTTGGGGCAGATGAGCAGATAGCCCAGTAGATCCCCTGGGAGGCCTTGGTTTAGAGATACAAGTAGACACGTCACCTAGAGTGTATTGTATCAGGGATGATTGGAGGGATTTTCATGTCAGACGTCAGTAGAACAGTTTCTTGATGGGGTGGGCTCCCATGGCACATCGTTTGATGGCATAGCCTGTTGAGTATGGATGGGGTCAGTGCCTCCTAGAAAACATGTTCTCTAAGATGCATGAGGCCAACTATCATGAGGGTAAGACGTTTTCCTCTGGAGTTATAGTATTACAAATCTAGACATGGGAGCACATTCCCATTTGCAGGCCCATATGTGGCGATGAGAGGCAGGCTCAGGAGCCAGTTATATACAGGTATGCTAGATGTATCACACAGGTTTGCATGGGGAGGACTGAGTACTAGAGGAGGGTTCTAGATGATATGATGGTATTCATCTGGTGCCCTTATCTATAGATTAAGGCACGGTCGATGGTGAGAGATTAGTTTGATTATTTATGTCAGAGTAGGATCTTGTTTGGTCGCACCACCAGTGTATTAGAGAGATTTTTTATTACTCGAGTCTAGAGGAAGTATGGCCTTGTCCAGGATGTACCACAGGAGTTTGCCTCCTATGCGTGATAGGTTAGAGAGATTGGATTGGGGTGGAATCCTAGATTATCATATGTTGTGTGTAGTTTGGAGTACAGTGGACTCCAAAGAAGAGATTGGGACTACCCTATACAGGTAGTAGATGCTGGGGTGATAGATGCCTATATTGCACATCTTGCAAAGCACCCCTTTAGGTGATTCTCTGATCCCACAGAGATGATCCCAATGATGGAGGAGGTTGATGACATTATAGGTGCACCTAAGGGGAGGGGTCAGTGGAGGAGAGAGGTACCAGCATAATCAATCTATCATGTTCAAAGAGTGGTAGGGGATCCACCCTGAATAGCGGTAGATGTTTGGCCTACTCCTATCCCATGAGAAGTACCATTGGTTAGACCATCAGTTTTGTAGAGATAGCATACTAGGGGTGAGGGTTCAGTGATGGGTGCCATGGGTAGCACGACAATGATAGAGGAGGTTTTGGGTGCACATCAGGATGTGCTGATGCGTAAGGCATAGGATGCACCCTATTTTTACCTAGGGGTGGAGGTTAGATATCGTAAGGTGCAAGCAGAGGTAGGTGGTGATGAGGTAGTGGTAGGAGAGGAAGAGATGGCAGAGGAGGCAAATCCAGGTCTTAGACATACTCCACAAGATATCATACACCAACTATGACACCAAATTAGGGACCTGAGATCCTAGAGGTTATCGTTGGAGATCCAACTAGTAGAGCGAGACGGGCAGCTTCGTGAGTCTCAGGTGGAGACTCGACGGCTATAGGCAGAGGTGATACATCAGATGGGTAGGTCAGCATATTACGTGTCTGCATACTTCTCAATTGTGCCACATGGATAGAGAGTTACATCCTACTCTCGGTATATGTAGGGTTTAGAGGGAGCTCGAGCGTCGTGAGCTGATCTACCACCAGACGTCCCACCTGAAGGAGGAGCAACAACTAACGCAGAGGATTAGGCAAAGACTTGATAGGCTTAGTCAGCTCATTTTTGACATATTGTTGTACTTGATAGCTCATTGGAGCTCATGTTTTGTATCATATGCACATTGCGCACCCCATGTACTATATCGACATTATATATATATGAGATCATTTTTGGTTGTGACTTCATAGCACTTGTTATTTTAATTATGATGCTTATCATGTGATGCAAATGTATGTAATGAGTAATATTTACTTTGAATGTATGTTTATATAATATGAAATGCAATGATAAATGTTAGATAGATAATAAAAATGGATGGCTTTGTTTATGTTTAATGGATGCACATGTATGTATGTAATAGATATATGAGATGTGTATGAAAATGATATGATATGTAAATGCAGTGATTCACATGATATGTTTGCAGGTACATGAAGATTTCAAGTGCTCAGTCATTGTCAAAAAGGATGTTTAACCTAGAAAGATGACTACTTGTTGTTTGGCTAAAGGGACCTTTACATGACGCTCAATCCTTGTGATGTTTTTTTAGTGCAATGTTGAGAATATTCAATTCCATGCTGAATTCAAACCATGAAAAGACATGCAACCTGACTAAATGCAAAATGTCAATGAAATAAAAACCTAGGACTTAGTCACTAATCATTTTTTAGTCTTTATCATCACTGAATATTTTAGGTAACATCGGATAGTCAATACAATGTCCACTGATTAGAAAGCCATGAACATATGAATATTAACTTGTGGTCAGAAATGTTAGATTAGATATAAGCACCAAGACACAAAAGCCAGGATGACTTGAATATCATGTCCATTTTTATTTACCAATTTGTATAAGCATCATATCATAAATGCTATGATGACCTAAATATGCCTTGCATACAAACACACCAAGCACTTGGGAGATCATCCTTGTTCTCATGTGAATTACCCACAATGACACGCTATCGTTCACATCCTTGCGTAATGTCATGTTTCATAGTAGGAAGAAGAAATCACTCAAAAAGATGAAGTTAGACCTAACTCCCCTAAAGCATTTGAGTATCAAAGGTTGAGGTACACGTGGCCATCCAATCATGATGGAGGCACTTATAGTGGACACCAATTCAATCCAGAGTTTCTAGAGGGATTAGATTTGCACTTACAAGCATAAAACAAATAAAAGATTATTCCCCTAAACATCGCTCTTCTAGTTCTTGTAAAAGGACATCATCAATAAGCTTGAAGGGACATAATATGTAAAATCTCAATGTGAATCAGTCAGCATACACTAAGATTAAAGCATGTTGTAGAGTTTGTTTTGTTGTAACTGTCTACTTGTTTGTGTTGTTGTTAGGTGCAAAATCCTTATCTGGTAGGGAGACTGATTGACTGACTTGAATAAATCTTGAAAGGATATTTACTGGATATGACTCGTCTAAGATAGTTAAGGACCATAGGATATGACACTAGTTACCCCCAAGTTGGAAACTTGCATAGGATGCAGACGCTTGTGGCTTGGTGCATAGACCGACTTTATTGAAAACAAGATGTAAAAACAATGTTGGAGATATGTACAAACTAAAGCATGATAGAAAGCTGGGAAAATGCAAAGATTTCTTTGATAGATGGAGCATTTTGTACAAGTGGCACCCATTTGTCGGGTTTTCACCATCTTGGCAGAGATTCTATTTTTTCTACCAAGGTGCTTGTTTACCAGGTTTTTACCAAGGCACTATTTCTTTTTTCATCTTTTTTTTGTAGTTTTCAACTTTTCAATTTTTTATTTTTTTTTTGCATTTTTGCATTTTTTATTTTTTTGATTGAACCATCAAGGCCCCTATTGATAGGTTTTCACTAGGATGATCATTTTTTCATGACTTTTTCCAATTTTTAGTTTGTTTTTTAGGACATTTTCCACATGATGAATGCCTAGGTGTAGAATTTATTCAAATGAAGAACATTGATCAGTTTGTAGAGTTTTTCTTTGTCTGTTGATAAGCTCTAGAGCCAAAAGCAGTAATGATGGCAAACGGACCCATCTAGTTGGGTTCATATGCAACTTTCCCACGCTCATCTAGTAGTTCAAGTTCTTGCAACCTGGATACTTTGTAATCATCATCAGTTACTAGACCATACATTCTGATTCTGAGTGACGGGATTTCAACCTCAATAGGTAGTACTTCTTCAGCCCCATATACTAAAGTGAAGGGAGTAGCCCCAGTGGGCATTCTGATACTTGTTTTGGAAGCCCAAAGAGATGGATTTATCATCAGGTGTCAATCTCTTCCTATTTTGTTTACTGTACAGTGCAAGATTTTCAATAAGTTTTTATTAGATGCTTCAGCTTGTCCATTCCCCTGTCAATAGTAAATGGATGACCAATGTTGAGTTATCTTGAATTTAGAACTTAAGAAGTCTAGGTCCTTGTTCTTGAATTGGCCTCCATTGTTAGTGATGATGGAGTGTGGGATAGCATACCAATAAATTATGTAAATTAGAATGAATATAGAAATTTGTTTGTTGGTTGCTTGTGTCAAAGGAACTGCATCAACCCATTTTGTGAAGTAATATGTTGTTATGATTATACAGGTGTGACCATTTGATGAATGTGGATATATATCTCCTATGAGATCAAATGTCAATTATTGAAAAGGCCATTGTATTGTAAAGGGAATCAAATCTCTCCCTAGTGCATGAATCAAGTTACCATGGACCTGGCATTTCTAACAATTCTTAGCATATTTCATGGCCTCTTTCTCCATATCTAGCCAATAGTACCCTAACCTAATGAGTTTTTGAGCTAATATTAGACCATTGGAATGTGATCCAAAAAACCATCATGGACTTCCTCTAATGCGCGTTGTGACTCTTCACATTCTAAACATCTAAGAAGTGTACCATCCAGACTTCATTTGTATAAATCATTACCAATGATGACATATCGTAATGTATTTTGGATAAGGTAGCATTTTTCATGATGGTTAAAGGTATTGAGAATGATTTGGTCGTGAAGGTAGGAGTATATGTTTTTGTAGCAAGAGGAATCATGACCAACAATAGTGCAGATCATGCGGGTTTCAAGGAAATCATAGGCAGGGAATGACAATGCTTCCACTAGGAACTCATAGTGTAGCTCATGTTCAGGCTACTATAGAAGAGATGATAGCATTGCCATGGCGTCAGCTACCTTGATCTCCATTTGAGGTATCTATTCAAATGTTACCAAAATTAAGTACTTCTTTAGGTCATTTACTATGCGTTTGTATGGAATGAGCTTTTCATATTTTGTGTGATACACATTATTGACTTGGTGTATGACCAATTGTGAGTCTCCATGAATGTGTAATTTTGTTACTCTCCATTCGATCACCATTTTCATTCTATTTAACAAAGGTTCATATTCTGCTATGTTTTTGGTGCAAGGGAACTTGATCCTAAATTCTTTTGGAATGGAGTAATCTTGTGGTGTGATGAATAATATACTAGCCCCAGATCCATTTTGTGTATAAGATCTGTCAAAGAATAATCGCCATGTTCTAGAAGATAGGTGCATGATAGAGGAATTAGGAAATTCCATCTGCATTGGTTGATTATCAAACATTGGAGCTTCTTCTAGTTGATGTGTGATGACTTGTCCTTTTATATCTTTTCTTTCAACATAATCAATGCTGAACTCACTCAGTAGCATGACCCATTTTTCTAGTCTACATGTGAGAGAAGATTTTCTTAAAAAATATTTTGATGGATCAATCTTTGCTACTAGTTGTCTGGTATGAGATAACATGTAGTGTCTTAGTTTCTACAATGCAAATATCACAGCTAGACATGCCTTCTCTATCATAGAATAGTTCTTTTCATATGCTACCAATGTTCTGTTGATATAGTAGATAGCTCTTTCCTATTTATTTTTATCATGTTGTGCCAACAATGCCCCCAGTGATGTGTCTGTAGCAAAGACATACAATATTAATGGCTTTCCCTGAATAGGAGGCATGAGAATTGGTGGATTTTCCAAGTATTGTTTTATATGATTAAAGTTCTTCTCACATTCTTCATTCTAGTTGTAATTCACACCTTTATGCAATGTTCTAGTGAAAGGTTGTGCTATGTCAACTAACTGTGAGATGAAGCATCTGATATATTGTATCCTCCCTTGCAGAGTGTCCATTTGGCTAATGTTCTTAGGAGTTTGCATCTCCATGATTGCTTTGACTTTTGTTGGATCTACTTTGATACCTTTCTTTGAAACAATGTACCCTAGAAGCTTTCCTGAAGTGACATCAAAGATACATTTCTTAGGATTTAGTTAGAGACTAAATTTTTCCATTCTATCCAGTATTGTACCCAAGTCAACTAGATGTTTAGATCATTTCATTGATTTAGCCAAGGTGTCATCAACATATTCCTCCATGT
Source organism: Chamaecyparis obtusa (assembly GCA_027943335.1). Classification (NCBI taxonomy): domain Eukaryota; kingdom Viridiplantae; phylum Streptophyta; class Pinopsida; order Cupressales; family Cupressaceae; genus Chamaecyparis; species Chamaecyparis obtusa. The sequence continues at coordinate 912,590 of BSBK01002808.1, forward strand.
TTTTATGCATCATATCATGGAATATAGATGTCATGGCTCTTTGATATGTAGCACCAATGTTCTTAAGACCAAATGGCATTACATTCCAATAGAAAGTACCCCATGCACAAGTGAAAGTTGTATTCTCTTGATCTTTAGGAGCTATCTTTATTTGATTGTATCCAGAGAAACTGTCCATTAAAGACTAGTACATTTCAAATCTCGCAGTCATGTCCACTATCATATCAATGTTTGGTAGTGGAAAATCATCCTTAGGGCATGATTTGTTTACATCTCTAAAATCTATGCATACTCTGATAGATTTATCTGGTTTTGATACTAGAACTATGTTGGAGATCCATTCTACATAATCTATGACTCAGATAAATCCAACTTTTAGCAATTTCTCTAGCTCAACTTTGACAAGGAGTGCAACATGAGGATTAATTTTTGCAACTTTTTCTTGAGAGGTTTAACTCTTGTAGAGATAGAGAGATGATGCATGATGAGATTAGGATCCAATCCTAGCATATATGAATATTTCCATGCAAAGTTGATCTTTTTCTCTGTTAAGAATTTTGTGAATGCTTGTTTTTCTTCTTCTGGTAGAGATTGTGCTACATGAATTAACTAAGGTTCTTCTGTTGTGCCTAGATTGATAGATTGAGTTGGTTCTATCAAAACTAGTGGTCTATCTTGTAAATAACTTGGAAAGAAATCAACTATCTCATTCGTAGGCACCTCAAAGAGGTTTTCACCTTCGGATATGTCTTTTTTTTTACTTTTTTTGGTTTTGAGACTGCCACATAGTGGTTTTCACCCCCATAACTCTTTTCCCTTTTTCTTTTATTATTTTGACTGAGATATTTTATATCTGAGTCTGTCATGCTGACCCTAGGTTTGCTAATGGAAGTTTTCATGGGTTTTACCACATTTAGGTAGCATGTGAGAGCATAGTCAGTTTGGAAAGTATGGATGTCTTGGCTTGGATTATTGGATGTTTGGTCAATAAGCTCAGGATGTTGGATGGTAAGTGTAGGAAAGGATTGGCTAATAGTGTTTACACATACAATGTTGTCATAATTGGCTCTAATCTGACTCTCAAATTCAAATGTGATATTATGACTTAAGATATTCAATTCATTAAGTGTCTCAACATCATCGTTGGATCCTGCGTCAGTAATAAGTGAATCAGACTCATGAGGTTTGTCATATCATTCTAGAATCATGTTTCTTGTAGGTGCGTATTGGTGAATGACATCAATATGTTTATCTATGGTAATGTCCTCTTCTTCTAGTTCTAGAATGACTCCCCATTCATAGTCATTAGATTCTTCATCAATATCTTTGGGAAAGTGAAGAACATGTATAAAATGAGATGAATCCCCCAAGGGTTGCCTTCAAAGTCTGAGTGGAATTCATACTCGTGAGAATCTATCTCAGAATCACTAGTGTGTCCCAAATGTTTAGCTATTGTGAGAGGTATACCTTCTTCTTCATGTTTGTTTTCAAGATCAGTCGGTTCTTATGTTGTGATTGTCTCTTGTGCAGTAGTAGGTTCTTGTGTGTCCATCATATTGATTCTCTCTTTAGGTTTTTTTCATCCTTAAGAAGGTCTAATATGTGTTGAGGTATACATTCATAAGGAAAAACATTAGTTGTGTTTGAATCATCACTGTCTGAGTGTTGTGTTTCTCCCTTTTACTAAATATCTATTTCTGGTGTTATCTTTTCTATGACATGTGTAGAGTTTCCACTTAGATAGAAAGGTTTCTTCTGATAACCTATACCTGTAGTATCTTTGGTTTTCCTCCCACATGTTCAATGGGTTTGATGATACCTTTGCCTCTTGTTCCTAGAGGTCCTTTTCCAATGTATCCCATTTTAGACATTAGCTTGTGCCCTGGTCCATATGATTTTGAAGGAATCTTAGGTAATTTAGAATCACATTTTTTAACTATTTGTGATTGATACTCATCTTTGTATAACCAGGCTAATATAGCCTCTTCCTCATCTAATTCTTGTTTGGATACCTGCTCTATGATGAAACTCCCATCAAAGATAACCTTGGGTTCTTTAGTTGTAGGTTTCACTTTCTCTGAAGGTTGTCCATAAGACTTAGGTGAAAGTGGGAGAGATGTGAGAGATAGGACTAGTTCCATAGTGTATTCTCCCATGCATGTATCTTTGATCCTGATTTCTTTTTTTATGTCTTCCATTTTAGATGTAGATGCTATGTCAACTTGTTTGGTAGAAGACTCTCTATTGTGTGGGACAAGTTTGTCAGCACTTTCCTTCAAAGCATTGCAAGATGCTGACATGTCTATAGGTATAGTGACCTCTACTCCATCATAGGGAAACTTGACACATTAGTGGTACCTTGATGGAATAGCTTGCATCTCATGAATCCAAAGCCTTCCTAAAATAATGTTATAGGCCAGTGGGAGGTGTAGCACTTGACAAGTGATATCTCTGATGACAAGCCCCATTCTGATAGGTAGAAAAAAGGACTCCTTTTAAGGGTCTTTCTTGCTTGTCATATGCTTTTATGGTTATTTTCTTTTTAGGATCAATAGCATCTTTTGACAATCCCAGTTGTGTAACCATTTTATAAGAACGAATGTTTAGACCAGGTCCCCCATCTATCAAAACATGCTTGACACAATGGTTTTCAATTAGGACTTCAATATGCAAGGGTTGGTTATGCAGATGACTCAGTGAGTTGTCATCTTCCTCTAAAAAGGAAATGTATTGAGGAGAGGTCAAGTGACTCACCATTGTTTGGAACTTATCAAGGTCAAGGTTTTTAGGAACATTAGAACCAATGAGAGCTTTGTCCAAAATTGCACGATGAGCAGGAGAATCCGAAGTAACTCAAATATAGAGATCTTGGCATTAGTATGTTGTATTTGCTGGATGATGTTGTAGGATGTTGTTTTGGACTCTTTAGAATTGGAAGATTTAGGTGTAGTCCTTTTTCTACATGTAGATGCAAGATTGAATGGCACCTTCGGGGTGTTTGATGAACCCTAGTTTTGTCCTTGGAGATTTACCTGAGCTTGAGATCGAGTGACTGCATTAGCCAACCTATTGTCTATGTCCTTCTTAACAATAGTGATGACATTGCAATGTTGAGATGCACATGGTTCTACCATGTTGATGACATCATTGTTGCCAGAGTAAGTGTAATTGACTTTAGTACCCATGTTTGGTTTAGAAGATGAATCTCCTTGAGTATTTTTTAGAAAAGGTTCTGTGAATGTTGTGGGATCGTTATTGGACTTATGGTTGTCAATCAAAATTTCTCCAGTGTCAATTATGTCTTGAATAAGGTGTTTTAGATGCATGTAGTTGTTGGTTTTATGACCCTTGTTTCGATGGAAATCACAAAAATTAGTCTCTCTCCACCATTTAGGTTTGACTTCGGAATCATATGGTTTGATCTCAGGTAAAGTGATGATATTTTTGGCAAATAAGGTCCTCATGGCAGATTCCAAGGACTCACCCAAAGGAGTGAACTCGCATTTGGTTTTATAACCCATAGTTTATAGTCATTTGACTTTTTATAAGGTTCCATTGCCTTCATTTTTGAATCTTTTATGGCTTGAGTGCTAACTGTGAAATGAAATGTTGGTGCTTTGGGTGGAGCACTGATCTGATCAACAACACCATCTATGATGACATTTTTGTTCTTGTTCTAGAATTTGACTTTGTCTTTGTTTTTGGTGTGGGAACTAGAACCATGCTCAGAGTGGTGACCCTCTGAACCCTAGTTAGCCCTACCTTGAGACATGGCAATATTTTGATTAAGGTCTTGTGTTGATGTAGGAGGGGTTGTATGACCTCCTTTTAAGTGCAAATTGCCAAGGGTGTCTTCTTCATAAAGATTGGTATCGCATGGTTGATGAAATGTCTGAGAAATAAGAGAAGATGAAGGTGATGTCTTTGGTTCTTCTCTTGCATTTTTGTGTGAGGAGGCTCTAGTTTCCACCATTAACCTTAGGTGAATCTTTAGAGCAAGATAAGACAATTGGGAGATAATCTGATTTAGGAAATATCAAGTGATGCAACCTTGCCAAGATTGGATTGGATTTTTTATGAAAAGATTGATTAGATGTAAATGAAGGATATTGTACCCAGGATGTATGGGTAGACACCCAAAAGATGGTGGACACGAATTCACAACACTTAGTCATTTTGAGATGATGAATCAAGGTTATTTTGATAAGGTTTTTGACACAGGATGAGACATGATTCAGACTGATCAATCAGATGAAAAATCAAACAAAATAGATCACTTTGGGAAAATAAGATGGATTTGTTGTTTCTCTACTCTGTTCCTAACACAATGGATATTCTGACATAATTTGACTAGGGTTGACTGCTGACTAGTTTTTTGACAAATTAGGGTTTTCTAAAAATTTGTGCAAAATCTCATATGATAATGTACAGGCTTGTACGACACATAAAAGGATCTGGCATGACAATTCAGGGGCTCGTATGATAGTTGATGCCAAAAATAAATTTTTCTTTTAGATGGCTGGCAATTCTTGTACAATAGTATACAAGTTTTTGTACAACACTTGCAGGACAAAAGAAATTATCGTACGACAATTGGAGGTTCAAGATGATAGTTTACACCAGAAAAATATTTGTATAAGATGAAAATCCATATGTTAATAACAAGTTCAAACATGCAAACATTAATGATAAAGAGCATATTCAAATCTATTTTAGCATGTTCATAAACTTATTAAAAAACACTAGTTTTCACCACAACCTTCGATGAGCAATAAGCAAGTGCACTCAAGACTTGCTTGATTTTAGCTCTTAAAGATATTTGTGGGTGTGCTCTCCCAACACAAGTATAGATCCCAATAAAATACAAGTATGATGAAGATTTGAGATGCTCAAGAAGAAGCTATAGAAGCAACTCTCAAGAACTCAAATGCAAGAGGCCAAAGAAGCTCAAGGAGGAGCTATGAAAGCAATCCTCAAGCTCAATGGTATGAAAGTAACAAGAACTAATGAAGCTAAATCTACAATGAAAATCTAACAACTACCAAATGGTTAGCAAAAACTCTAAAAATCTAAGCATATACTAACATAATAACTCTAATGCAAAAAGGAATGTATTTTGCTTGAGACAAGGGTCCTATTTATAGGATTTTGGAGGGCTAGGGTGAGGTGGCATCTATGTGGAATCCACATAGGTGCCACCAAGGAGACACATAAGCCATGCAAAGTCCAAGACTTGCTCACACATGTGTGAGCAACTTGGGATGTGAAAGGTCAATGTGTACCTCAAGTACATGTGTAAGTGTGTGTAAGAGATGTGTAAGTGAAAAAGTCTATTTTTACCATTTTAGAATGTGTAAGAAATGTCATAAAATGTAAGAAGCCTTGTTTGTGTAAATTTTAGCAATTTTTGAAAAGGTTATTTTTAGAAATTTTCTCACACATGTATGAGCAAATAATTAGGACTAATGGATGTAGGAATCCAAAAATTAGCCTAATTAACCTTAGTTAATTAGTGAATAGGCTTATTAAATAGAAAGTGATGTGTGTAGGATAACATCTAGGTTGGATTTAGGATTAAATTAAATAAAATTTAATTTAATCATGGCTTAGTAGAAATAAAGAATGTGAAGAAACTAAATAAATTAAAAATTTATTTAAAAGGGGAATATGGAGGAACGTGTATTAAATTAAATTTAATACATTATGAAAGGTAGTATTTAAATTTAATTCAAATACTATTAATTAGTAAATTTATTTAATTAAATAAATAGATGAATTTAACAAATATAATTAATTAAAAAATTAACTATAATGTTATTTGGGATCATTAATTAAATTTAATTTAATTAATGTTAAAAGGATGAATTTAGGTGTCTACATTTTGCCTATCTTTGATGCAGTGTCAAAAATGACATTGCGTCAAAGAAAAGAAAATATAGATGCCCCAGAAGAAAATTCAGTATGAGGATGTGCCCCCTCGGGAAAATAGGCCAAAAATAAAAATTTTGGTCAATTTTTCATGAAAAAAAAAGCAAAAAGGATTTTGCATGACTTAAAAAAATAGGGGAAAAAAAAGAAAAAGAAAGGTCAAAAGATCCTCTCCCTTTTTTGAAAAAAGGGACCCTTTATAAAATGGGGGAAAAGGGGAAAAGTGATTCATTTTTACCCCTAATGAGAAGGAAAAAAGAGAAGAGAGGAGAAGGAAGAATGGTTGGACAATGAGACATAATGCAGCTGGGTGAGCGGGTGCGGGTCTATCAGCGAGCAGCTGACAGGGGTGATCCGGTAATTGCCTGAGCCCATCTTTGTCATTTTTAGTGTTTTGAAATTGATTGGTATGTGTTGTTTTGGATTTTTGGGTGAGAAAAAAAGGTGAGGCAGTGGTGCCGATTGATGGCTCTACCTACCTACTAGGGGAGCGACACCGCCTATGGACGGTGCTGCCCGTCGGCCGACAGGCGGCTCCGTCCAGTAGGTGTAGCCGCTTGTTTCTAGATGAGCAGCTCCACCTGGGAGGCTTGGGCATAGTCGCCCATCCTCGAATGAGCAGCTCTGCCCGAGTGGCTCAAGCATAGTAGATGGGCAACTCTGCCCAGGAGGCTTGGGTGTAGCCACCCATCAGTAGACGGGCAGCTCCACCTGGGGAGCCCGGGCATAGTCGCTCATCGTCAGACGAGTGGCTCTACCACTCAATGGGGGGCATTGCAGCCCAAGGGCAAGGGTGGGGGACCTGCCCACCAAAAAAGGGGGGGGAGATAGGCCAAAGGGAAACTGCCCGCTGAAAAGGGGGGGATCCTTTGTGCATGGGACAAAAGTCAGGGTTATGGAAGAGGGGGCAATTTGAGGGCAGGGATGGAGGAAAATGGAGACTAATGAATGTGTGTTGGGTAACTTTGATGTAGGAGCTGGACTATTGGATTCACTCAAAAGAATGATGGCCAGACATGATGACGCTACAAGAGGAGTTGATTGAGGTAGAATGGGGACAGGTGACTTTATGTGGTCTGCAGCATGTGCATGAGTGGCCATGCTTGAGAGTGCATAATACACTGATAATAACATTGATTGAGAGATGGCACTTAGATACATCAAGTTTCCATTTACCGACCGGGGAGGCAATAGTGACGTTGCTGGACTGTGGAGGATTCTACGAATACCAATTCGAGGGGAAATGGTTGAGTATCAGTTGGAGAGGGTGGAGCAATTTATGGAGGAGAGCTTCAGATGGTAGGCATACTAGCTACTGATTAACTAGTAGTGGATGTCATGGTGAGGGGGGATGGAGGCAGGATTGCTCCGACTAGCATTGTACTTAGCCAGATTGGTAGGAGGGAGACTGATGTTAGACCACTTAGGGCATGAATTTCTGATTGGATGGGTGAGGGTGTTGAGCCAGATGTTGGAGGATGGTATAGAGTTTTGTTGGGGATATACAATTTTAGCACAGGTATATTATGACCTTCATATGTGTGTATACCGTACTTAGCGGATGATGGGACTAGAGGTTATACTGCTGCTAGTCTGGGTATGGGAGCTTATTGCAATGGTATGACTGTTGCAAGGAGAGGGTTAAGGATAGTGTTATGAGTCTTTTGCATGTCGGTACTAATCTCCCTTACCATATGGAAATGTGAGATCAGTGGAGACCTAGTGGAGGATATTAGATGAGATGATATGGTTTGAGTGGACACTGTATAGAGGGTGTGAGGCATGGGGGTACTGGGATGAGCAGGCAGGGAGAGAGGATGGTGCTCTAGATATAGAGTACTTAGGATACATGTAGACAGATTATTGGCTGATTGGGAGGATGATTTTTTAGATAGTGAGATACATGCCTTCTCGAGTATGCAGATAGTTTGGCTTGAGGTGGGGTATAGTGCCAGATAGTTATCCACATCTAATCATCTCGAGGGAGATTGGGTCAGTATGGGCATCAAAGTAGATCTCTAAAATGCCAAAATTAGCTAGAGAGGTATGCAGTTAGTACCATGGATAGCAACCTAGAGATAGGTAGCAGATGTAGGGGTGATAGCTGAGTATGCATCTTGGTGGGAGAGGCAGAGGCCGGCGAGGCTGATAGAGCCAGTAGCAGGAGAGGCTAGAGAGTAGATAGAGTCATAGATAGAGTTTGAGGACAAGGATGAGGATAAGGATGAGGAGGATGAGGAGGAGAGACCAGCAGCAGTGTCAGGAGTCAGGTTTGGGGCACAGAGGCAAGTGATAGAGCATCAAAGAGGGATAGTACAGAGACCAGTGATAGATGGTCGTACATAGGTGGTGTAGAGGGAGCGAGAGGAGGTGGCCCAAGAGCCATTATCAAAGGATGAGATGGGGCTAGGAGGATCAGGAGGAGATGAGAGGCAGGGAAATCAAGAGTAGGGAGACACGTTATAGACAGAGGTGAGATGGTTAGAGGTTTTGGTGTCACCGAAGAGGGATAGAGCAGCAAGGGTAGAGGCCTCTAGGGTGGCAGAGAGAGAGAGCAGGGGCTCAGATGGAGGCTACATGATGAGAGTTGAGCATACTGTAGAGTCGAGTGGGTACAGGATAGGTTACCAAGATAGGAGCTAACACCGAGATAGAGGGGATGATAGGGGAGGTAGCCCAATTGTTGGGCCAGATGGAGGAGATACAAAGATAGGAAGACATTCACACCCAGTGACTGATAGAGGACAGGAACACATGGCAAAGATAGATAGAGACTTACCGAGGGGAGTGGGAGTTATTGAGATAGGGAGTGATAGCGGTGAGTGTAGGGTAGTTAGTGACAAGGATGATGGATGCACAATGAGAGGCATCGAGGGATGGGAGAGAGGGTGGCCTATTATATGGCCCTTTATCATTAGGCAGTACCTCTAGAGCAGAGACAGTCACCTTATACAGAGCGAGGGAGATCAAGAGGACTTGAGGGGTGTCATCTGGATCAATAGCCAGGCCACTGAGAGAGAGGATGATAGGTGGTGACAGTGGGAGATGAGCAGAGAGATCTACTCCATGGGGTGGATAGGGAGATTCAGGATGACAAGGACATCTTCCAGTGGTTATGAGATCCAGTTGATTATACAAGATACATTTTTTTTGTGGATTTTAGATGAAATGCATATGCATAGCAGCAATGGGGTGCCTGATGTATCATTTTTTGATGTACCATGATGTTATGATATATATATATATATACATATAGGTATATATATATATATATATACATACATGTATATATATATATACATGTATACATATATACATGTATACATGTATGTATATATATATACATGTATACATGTATGTATATATATATATATATATATATATATACATGTATACATGTATGTATGTATGTATATATATATATACATACATGTATGTACATATATATATACATGTATACATGTATGTATATATACATACATACATGTATGTATATATATACATACATACATGTATGTATATATATACATACATACATGTATGTATATATACATACATACATACATGTATGTATATATATATACATACATTTATGTATATATACATGTATATATATATACATACATGTATATATATATATATATATACATACATGTGTATATATATATATATATATATATATATATATCTATATATATACATGTATGTATATATACATACATACATGTATATATACATACATGTATGTATATATACATACATGTATGTATATATACATACATGTATGTATATATACATACATGTATATATATATATATATACATGTGTATGTGTGTGTGTATATATATATATATATATTTGGTGTTATTTCATGAGTTTATTTGATGGATTATGAGATGATGCATAGTACTATATTATGATACTGACATGTGTGATGCTGGATGTGTGTGAAATGTGTACTATATGATGTGCAAAGTTTATATGAATGGGTGTTTTATTATGCATATGTGATGTTTATGAATGTGCAATGCTTAGATAATTATTAATGGTTAACTAGATATATTTGACATGCAATGTGTATTTAATGATTAATTAATAATGAGATATATTTGACATGCAATGTGTATTTAATGATTAATGAATAATGAATATATTTCACATGCAATGTGTAGCTAAATGATCTTAACTATATGGAGTAGAATGCAATGGAATGATCTAGTGTCACTTTATTATTATGATTTTTTTGTTTATGTATCCAATATAACCAATAGGATCAACTGAACCACTAGAGAAGAGGAATGAGAAGATGAATAAACAAGACCCTTGTCTCAAAAAAAAATACAGAAAAGAAACAAACTGAAATGCAACCTGACTACATGATTCAGTGGAATCGCTTGTGTTTATGTTGGAGAGCACACCCTAGTTTGATATTGCAAGAGGAGGTATGCATCATGTGTATAAAAACATAGATGAAATTGTTCAATTGCATAGACTAGACTCTCAGATAGCTAGAGAAACAAAGATGCAGATTTCCAGACTATGATGGAACCTATGACAATAACTTAGAGATTTGATTTTGATGTTAATTTTGATAGGAACTTTTGTGATTACTATGTCTGGGGAAAAGCTCAGTGTGATGGGGTTAAGCTCAGCGTGTTGGGAATTGCGGGTAGATCCTTATGGCAATGTGGGAAGTGATGACCGAAAACTAGGACTAGGATGAGAATGGATATGTATAGTGGACGGGAGACAATGGATCCAAATCTGTTATCATGGTGCTTGAGACAGGTTTTCACCATAATACTTTCCTAGAGTGCTTGTTTGCCAAGTTTTCACTTTTGGACGAATGCTTCTTTTTTTTTTGTAAGGTGCCTATTTACCAGGTGTGTACCAAACAATGATTTTTCAAGAACATTATCTTCTTTTTAGGATTTTTTGCTTTTCTGATGTTTAGGATTTTTTCATGACTTTTTCTAATTTTTAGGATTTTTTCAGGATCTCTTTTTTATGTTTATGATTTCTTTCAGGATCTCTTTTTTATTTTTAGGATTTTTTCAGGATCTCTTTCTCATTTTTATGATTTTTTTCAGGATCTCTTTCTGATTTTTAGGATTTTTTGTTGAATAACACTGTACAGGAATTGAATGCTAAGTTACGCATAAAAGTGCTTCCAATGTATGATATTTATAGGATTAGGGAGTGGATCCCCCTCAAGTGCTATAATATGATATGCCCCATAATTGAATTTAGCAGTAATAACAAATGGGCCCAACCAATTGGGTTCAAACTTCCCTTCTTTTCTCAATTTTGGAGATTCTTCATGTTATGTTGCAGGACCAAATCACCTACATCAACTCATGGGGTTTGATCTTCTTGTTGAAATGTAAGCGCAGGAAATTTTGATACACATGGAGGTGGTTAAGGGCATTGAGGTATCTCTCATTGAGGAGTTGCAGCTCTTGTAAGTGGGCAACCCTATATTATTCTTCGGATATTAGGTTCTTGAGAGAAATCCTAAGGGAAGGGAGCTCAATTCCAATGGGTAAGATAGCCTCGGAACTATAGACAAGGGAAAATGGAGTAGCGCCAGTAGGAGTACAGATGTAGGTGTGGTAAGCCCAGAGAGTAGGATTGAGTTGCAAGTGCCAATCACAACCAGCGTCATCGATAGTCTTTTTGAGGATTTTTAAGATGGTTTTATTTGTAGCCTCAACTTGACTATTTCCCTAAGAGAAATACTTGGAGGAACAATGTTGGGTAATGCCAAATTTCTTGCAAAGGTCAGAGACATCCTGATTTTTAAAGGGTGTTTCATTATTAGTGTGGAGATCTTTAGGGATGCCATAGCGACAAATGATATAATTCAAGATAAACTTGGAAATTTGCTTACCAGTTGTATAGGTGAGGGGGATTGCTTCAACCCATTTGGTAAAGTATTTAGTGGCGGATAGGATGTACTTGTGACCACTTGTAGAGTTTGGAAATATCTGGCCCATAAGGTCAAAACCCCAATGGGAGAAAGGCCAAGGTGTGATGGTGGGTTGGAGGGATTGAGTGGGAGCATGTATCAAATTGCCATGCTACTGGCAAGGAACACATTTATTCACATAATGATAGGCATCATGCTCCATTATCGGCCAATAGTATCCAATGCGGAGCAACTTCTTTACTAAAGTGAGACCACTAGAATGGGCTCCACATATTCCTTGATGCACCTCTTCCAAGGCTTTGTGTGCTTCCTCTAAATTTAGACATCGAAGAAGAGTTCCATCAAAGTGTTTATGAAAAAAAATGTCTCCAAGGATTGTGTAATGAGAAGTATGGTGGATGAAATTTTTTTGTTGGTTAGGCGTAAGCATGAGGGGAATAGTTTTATCATGAAGATAGAAAAGGATTTCCTGATACCAAGGTGATTTGAGACCTACAATTTCACACACCATCTCAGAATATGGCTAGTCATAGGCAAGGACCATAAGATTCTCGACAAGAAATTCACATTGTGTGCTTGTTTCTGGCATAGATATTAGTGAAGCAATGGTAGCCATGGCATCTGCTACTTTATTGTTTAATCTTGGGATTTGCTGAAAAATGATGCTTGCAAAATGTTGTTTGAGATCTTCAACCATGCATCGGTAAGGGATCAACTTGTCATCCTTGGTGTGAAATTCATCATTGACTTGTTTGATAACTAATTGGGAGTCACCAAAAACAAGCAAACTTGTGATCTTCCATCTGACAGCTTGGCGAAGCCCTGTGACCAAGGCCTCGTATTCTGCTATGTTGTTCGTGCAAGAAAATGTAAGTTTATAGGATTTAGGGATAAGATCCCCTTGCGGTGTCACAAATAGAATTCCTACCCCCAATCCTTTCTAGGTAAAAGATCCATCAAAATAAAGCTTCCATTGAATACTGGGAGTGACAATAATGATAGTTTCATCAGGAAAATTTGTGACAATAGGATGATCTGCGGGAATGGGAGCTTCTGCAAGCTAATCTGCTATTTCTTTCCCTTTGATGGCTTTGCATTCTATGTACACAATATCATATTCACTAAGGATCATGACCCATTTTGTTGTGTGACCCGTCAAAGTAGCTTTAGATAACAAGTACTTAAGTGGGTCAATCTTTGCTATCAACTGTACTTTGTGATTAAGCATATAATGGCATAGTTTCTATGTATAAAAGACCATAGCCAAGAAAGCTCTTTCAATAGTGGTATAGTTGAGCTCATAACCCACTAAAGTCCTGCTAAGATAATATGTGGCACATTCTTTTCCATTGTCATCTAACTATGCTAGGAGAGCACCCAGTGCTACTATATTTGTGAAGATGTAGAGAATCAAAGGTCTTCCTGGAACAGGCGGGACCAACACTAGTGGATTAGCTAGATATACCTTGAGTTTTTCAAAAGCCTTTTGACACAAGCAGTCCCAAATGAATTTAATATCCTTTCTTACTAGGTGAGATAAAGGATGTACCTTGTCTGCTAGTTGTGACACAAATCTTCGAATGGATTGAAGTCTTCCTTGCAAGCTCCTTAATTATTTCAAAGTTTTAGGAGCTGGCATCTCCAAAATGGATTTCATCTTCTTAGGATCCACTTCTATTCCTCTATGAGACACAATGTAGCCTAAGAGCTTACTAGATTGGACACCAAAGACACATTATTTGGGATTCAATCGAACCTTATACTTTTCCAATCTGTCAAAGATTGTAGTGAGGATATCAATGTGTGATTCACATGAATTGGATTTTCCTAAGATATCATCCACATAATCTTCCATGATCACATGAAGGAGGTCATGAAATATGGTCATCGTGGCTCTTTGGTATGTGGCGCCTGCATTCTTGAGACCAAAGGGCATGACCTGATAACAAAATGTACCCCACGGGGTAGTGAATGCAGTTTTATGCTGGTCTTCCACTGTTATGCGAATCTGATTATATCTAGAAAAACCATCCATGAGGGACAACATCTCATGCCCAGTAGTCAAATCCACTATGATGTCAATGTTTGGAAGTGGAAAATCATCCTTAGGGCAGGTGAGATTAAGATATCTGAAATCAGTATAAATCCAAATGCCTCTAGAGGGTTTACCTACTAGTACAATGTTTGAGAGCCATTCTGGATAGTCTATTGGCCTGATGAATTCTGCCTCTAGCATCTTTTGCAATTCAGCTTTAACCAGGAGTGCTACTTATGGATGTATCTTGCATAATTTTTGCTTAACAGGTTTTATTTTAGGATCCACAGCAAGATGATGTACAACCAAGTCAGTGTCAAGTGCAAGCATATCCTTATATGTCCATGCAAAGTTAATGTAGGCTTTCTTAAGGAATGCAGTCATGGACTCTTGTTCTGTCTCATCTAGAGAGGCTGAAATGTAGGTGATTTTAGGATCTAATTATGTGCCCAGGTTAACTGCAATTGTTTCTTCTATGAGGATAGAATATTTTTTTGATGGTAATGACATGAAGGGAAAATCAACTTCCCCCTCCTCTAGTGCCTCAGAGAGGTTTTCACTAGAGTATGCGTCCTTTATTTTATCTTTTTCTCCATCCAAAGGTGCCTCATAAAGGTTTTCACCCAAGGATGTTTTATCATTTTTTTATTTTATTTTTCTTCATTTTTGTGACTAAGGGAGTTGACTTGGCTATCAAAGTAGGCTTTCTCATTGTAGTGAATCTGATGTTCATTGTCTTGGAGATTTCTTAGTCCAAAAAGTGCTAGAACTGCATCATCCGAATCACATATGTCTAAGACAGGTGGAGAATCTTGTTGGTCCCAATCGATCAATTTAGGATTGGTAAGGGGAAGTTCAAGTGAGGAAAGGTCAGATTGGGTGATATGGAGGACATAGGTATCAAGGTTATTTTCAATATATTGGAAAGGGACTTCAAAGAACTCTTCCTCGGTGTCTGAATCAGATTCAATCAAACAATAGTTATTGGCAAAGGTTTTCTTAGTTTCTATGGAACCCAATCCTCATCCTCGAGGGTATCCAGTTGCTTTTATGAGAGTTTTTCTTCCTATTTCATTTTCTCCAAGGCCAGTGCCATGATATCCCATACTTTCTTCAATGGATGTGGCCTTTATATACTTCCCTTTAGGAATGTATGTAGGTTTGTCTTCTTCTTCATCAAAAAGCCAAGAAAGAACATTATGTTACATATTCTCATCTGAGAGAGACCCCCAATGTTCAAATGTAGTCTATTTACATTTCATAGTTTCTTTACTCTCCTTAGGAAAAAGTTGTGAAGGTTTTCCATAAGACTTGGGAGAGAGAGGGAGCTGACCAATGTATAGGGAATTTTCAAATGTGTATTCCCCTAGGCCTTGATCGGTGAACCTAACTTTGTTTTCAGACCTAGTACTCTTTTCTTGGGTAACCTTTTCTTTTCCCTTGGCTTGCTTAGACAATTGTTCTTCAGAGGAAGTGTGCTGAATGGGAATCTCTTTTGAAAGTGGGTGAACACATTCATTCAATGGGCAATAGTTTGATTTTTTTCCTTCCAACCTTTTGCAATATTGGAAGGGTTCATGATTGCCAGGAATGGTTATTTCAGCTTCGTGATGTGGAAATTTCAAACATTGGTGAAATGTGGATGGGACACCTAAGATAGCGTGTATCCACGACCTACCCAAAAGGATATTGTAGGGTAGATCCAAGTCAAGCACTTAACAAGTAGTTTCAATAAGAGTTGGGCCCACTTCTAAGGGGAGTGCAATGAGACCTTTACTCACCCTTTCTCTTTCATCCTATGCTTTTATTGTTATTCTCTTATTTACATCAATGAGGTCCTTAGAAAGACCGATATTGTGAATCATGCTTAAAGTACAAAGATTCAGACCAGATCCATTGTCTATAAGGACTCTTTTGATTCGAGTGTTATGGATGGTGACTTGGATATGTAGGGGTTTATTATGATGAGGGTTAGGACCTTAGAAATCTTTGTCAGTGAACACCAGGTGTTGTTGGGTAGAAAAATTTCTAATCATTACTTGGAATTGAGAGGCATTGATATTTTATCGGACACGAGACTTAGTTAGGGCATTCTCAAGGACCTCTTTGTGAATGGGGGATGTATGCAAAAGCTCTAGTATGGAAATATGTGCAGGGGTCTTCTTTAGTTGGGAAATCAAGTCATAACATGATACAAGTCATGTCGAGGTAGATGGTGCAACAGGTGGATCCACAATAGGTGGATTGACAGCAACTTGTACAGTTACGCGAGGGCAATAGGTAGTAACATTGCAATCTACACTCTTTAAAGTCAATGTGTTTACATGAGTGTCAGATTGTTCAATATGGCCACACAATGAGTCAAAACCACAGACATCATTTTTAGCTAATTTTCCACAAGTGCGTTCATCCCCTAAGATTTTGTTTGTTGAATAATCATAAGAAAAGCCCTTGGATGTGGATGCATTGTTTTGATTATGTTCTGGAAAAGGTTTAGAATACATTTTTAACTGGGTGTTAGAAGTAGAGGCATTTTGTCCTTCTACATCAATTTTACCATCATCAATCAAGTCTTGCACAAAATGATGAAACTTCATGCATTTTTTAATCTCATGCCCTTTTATGCGATGATAATCACAGTATTCATTATCCTTATACCAATTAGGTTTAGGTTGATTTTCATCGAAAGGCTTGGTGATAGGATAAACCATCATCCCTTGGTCAACTATACGTCAAAAGATCACATCAATGGAATCTACCAGCTGTGTAAATTGTCATCGTGGTTGTTGTCAATTGTTGTTGTTGTTATTGCCATTATATCATGAGAATAGAGAGCCGCAATAACCAGATCCTTGATTTTGATTCTGGTTATTTGAACTATTCTGATTGTTTTGGTTATTCAAATTCATTTGATTATTGTTGTGATTGTTCTAATCATTATTATTGTGATTTCCTTGGTTACTATTGTTGGATGCTTGAACATTTTGGACATGTTTAGCATTAGTCACTCCATCATTAACAACACCCTTGTTCTTAGACTATAACTTGGGTTTATCACCAGTATTGTTAGATGAATTAGGGGTGTAGTGTTTAATTGCTCCTTTCATCAAAAGTCCATCTTCAATAGACTTCCTCTTTTTAATGAGTGCCTCGAAAGAATCTGGGGAAACCATCTTCATCTGAAATGACATTTTCGTAACTAGATTCTTAGTAAAGATGTCAACAAGATGTGAATTTGGGATTTTCCAAGGCATGCGGTTTGCAAGATGTCGCCATCTTTGGATAAAATTGGCAAAGGTTTCTCCATTTCTTTGTTTCATGTTACACAAATCGCTAAGGGATGCTTGATGTTCCATGTTGTAGGAATATTGTGTAACAAATTTTCCTGTGAGATCATGGAATGTGGAGATGGAACCCAGAGGAAGGTTCAATAGCCACTCTAAGGTTGGTCCTCCAAGACTTCTAGTGAAAAGTCTTAGGAGAAGATGACCATTGTGGAAAACTTCTTGTGCCGCTACATAGAATTCCTTGATATGTTGCCCAGGGCATGAGTCTCCCTTGTATTTTTCAAACTTTGGCATTTCAAAATTGGTGGGGAATGTCTGGAGAGTGATTGATTTGTTAAAAGGATAATGACATATTTTTGCAAAAGAAAATTCCTTCTTCCCACCTTTCTGCATAGCCAACATCATGCCTTTGAGCTCATCAGTTTGTTGGAATAATTTAGGAGGATTAGTGGTGATCATATGGGCTTGAAGTGTTCCTCTTCCTAATGATGCATTATGTCCCCCTGGAGGGGGAAGATTGGTATTATGTCTCTGGTTGGTGTTGTTTGCTTGTGCAGAATTTTGATTTTTTAGGACTCCACAAGGCTTCAATAAAATAGAAGCATAGCATCGTCCTGAGGACTCTGGTTGTGGTTTGGGTACATGGCCCACATTTGAACCATCGTTACTCACCCTATTTTTTGAGTTAGGCTTGTTTAGGAGTTTTTGGATTAACTCAAACATATTAGGGGGACATTGAGTTATTTTATTAGATGTTGACGACGCTACTTTGCTTTTTTTGGTTGGAATCAAGTTGTTCTGAAGCAAAGTTTCATCAAAATTATCAGGGAGGGTAACACCTCTTTGGACAAGATTCATGAAGATATTGACACTGTTGGCTTGGATTAGGTCTCCACTAATCTTAAGTTGTTAGGATCCTCAAAAAATTCTTTAGCTTGTGGATTAGCACTGACACTTTCAGGTATTATTGTGTCGGATTCCATGTGAGGTTCTTCTTTGTCATTAAAGTCTTCTTGATAGATAGTTTCTTGATCGTTATCCATGATGATAGATTCTTGTCCTAGCTTTTCTTGTGATCAAGTAAGTACCATGCATGAGTGACCTTAGGATGGTTGAATTGAAAAAGGGTGAATAGTTGATGAGGTATGGAAAGAAAAGGATTTTGTGAACTAGGAGCAACTTGGACTAATGATTAAGTCTTGATGATCGATTGGATTGATTGAATTGGATTGATTGATTTGATTTAGGATTAAATTGATTGATGAGAGGAACTAAGCCTCAAGGATTGATTGGATTTAAAGGTTTGGGACAAACTTAGGTGAAACAAGTCCTTGTGATTATGCAAACATAGGATTAGTTTTGATTTAAAGTAGATTCTTGTGTTTGGGTGATAAATTGATGATCCCCAAACAAAATAGGACTGGATTAGGACTACTAGAGAAAGACTCAGTTCTCAAAGTAGTAAGGGATTAATGTTTTCTTTGGAGTTAAGGTCTATGAGACACTATTGGAATGATTCTTTCACCCTATGGCTTGATGAAGGTGTGAAAGATGGATTGATCTGATTTTGATTTAAAGTCCAAGATTCTGATTAATGCTCCTAATGTTTTGGGATGTAGATGAAAAAAAGGGATGTTAAAAGATGAGAAAGGGATGAATGACTTGAAGAAGATGAGGAATGAAGGTCAAAGGTACTTAGTGGTAGGATTCCCAAGTGACAAAGGCCATGTTCACTTTGTTCTTGGCAAAAAAATTAGCAACCCAATTGTTGTAAATGATTTTATCTGATTTCTCAATAGCTTCTTGAAATTCTTGAATGGGTTTCAAATAAGATTGGTTGGCTTTAATCCTTTGATCGGTGACTTTCTTCTGTCTATGGGCTCGTGTAAGTGGAATTTTTTCTTTCTTATGTTTAACAATATCTATCATGACTTGAGGATAATATATTGATAGATCAAAGGATTTTCTTGGCAAGAACTAATTTCATACATACATCAAACATTTTGGTTACAAGCACATTTGTCGAAAATAGTCCTGCAAGGGACAAAGTAACCTTGCAGGATTTAAGTGTACGGATTTGTTTTTGCAATGAAAGTAACAAGCACACTCTTTATCCCTAAAGTTAAGTTGGCTAAGATTGAAAACCTTTGCTCACTGACTTAGGAACACACCCAAAAAATCCTTAGAATATGACCATCACCAAGCATACAATGGCTCCATGATGTTGTATTATCAAAGTGTTAACATTGAAGGGGGATCAATATGATGAGTGTCTTGGGGAGATTACTATTCTCCTCACACACAAATTATTAACCCTTCAGAGGTGAATCAAGTGGCTTCTAACTAATGGATTTTAGTAAGGATCTCCATTCGAACACACTCTTTGTGTCCGCGCAAGCGTAACTAGGACATATAGCCCCACAAAGCACCTTGACACAAGTAGTCACGTAAACATGATTAAGACCATGGGGCCCTACTAAATGTTAGGTGAGAGCTGTGTATAATCTCAAATGTTGTCCAGCTTTCGAGGCTTTAACCCCAAAAAGCAAATTTCATTAACGTGAGTTGGACTGGTGGGCTTAAACCTTGTTCTCATGTGGGTCATTCCCAAGAGCTTTTTACCTAACTGGCAGGCCCATCTAAAGGATTGAAAGTAAATGCATGGATTGGCCCCAAGAAGGAGTCTGGATTTATGGTTTTCCCTCAAGGGGAGAAGAGCATAATCTCCTATCCAACAAGGTTTTCTCCCAAACATATCAAACAAATGATTAATTCCAAGTCTTTTCTTCAAGACCACAATTCAAAAGGTTCTGGGTTTTTGTTTTTCTCACTAGGAGAAAAGAGCATAATCCCCTAGCTAATGAATCATTATCTACAGAAAAAGACTTCCTATTTAATGCTAGGTGCCTAAGAAATCATTAATAAAACACAATGTTTGATTGAATCTCCTTGGTAACCTACAAAACAACTTTGATAAGTAGTTTAGTGTGTTTGGTCTTCTAACAACGTCCTACAAAATAAACAAGTTAGTAGTCTTAGAGTGGTCAAATCTTGGTCAACATTCTGCAAAATCATTGTTAGAAGTCACAAAATGTCAGTATCTTCCAAAAAACTTAGATCAGAAAACTCAAAGTGCAAGATATTATGAAAACATGCAAAAATCAGACAGAGACACCTGTTGACAGGTAGAGACACCTGTCTGTCAGAGACACTTGTTTATAGGCAGAGATGCCTATGTATAGGAAGAGATGCCTGTGTACAGGCAGAGATGCCTATCTGCACAAAAATAGAAGTTAAACACCAATGTTTGAAAGTTTTTATCTTCTCATTAAGTTTTGAATGCATAAAAAGGTTTCTTATAGAAAAAATACAGTGATTTTTAACCTTAATATGTCAAGAAATTTTACTTAATCAGCTTTAAAAAACAACACAAAGGAAAACTCCCTCTTCTAGCAGAGACACCTGTGTGTATGCAAAGACATCTATCTACACAAAAACAAAGATTTCATTAGCTTCATGTATTTTTCTTCATTTCCAGATATAGTTAGGTGTTTTAATACTTATCATTAGCCATAATGTGATTATGAAATACAAGCTTTGCTGATTAAAATAAATTAAAATGAGAGGAAAACTCTTTCTGGTGGAGACACCTATTTGGAGGAAGACACGCCTGTGTACAGGTAGAGATGCTTGTGTGTAGAGACTTCTGTTTATAGGAGGAGATGCCTCTAGTCGTGCGGAGATGCCTGTCTAGAAAATTCATGGGAAACCTTCACAAAATCAAGAGAAATAGTTAGTAAATGGGATTGTGGGTCCCACCGGGCATGCCAAAATATATATGATGAAAATCCACCTGTTAAGAACAAGTTCAAACATGCAAATGTTAATGATAAAGAGCATATTAAAATCTATTTTAGCATGTTCATAAACTTATAAAAAACACTAGTTTTCACCACAACCTCCGATGAGCAATAAGCAAGTGCACCCAAGACTTGCTTGATTTCAGCTCTTAAAGATATTTGTGGGTGTGCTCTCCCAACACAAATATAGATCCCACTAAAATGCAAGTATGATGAGGATTTGAGATGCTCAAGAAGAAGCTATAGAAGAAAATCTCAAGCACTCGAATGCAAGAGGCCAAAGAAGCTCAAGGAGGAGCTATGAAAGCAATCCTCAAGCTCAATGGCATGAAAGTAACAAGAACTAATGAAGCTAAATCTACAATGAAAATCTAACAACTACCAAATGGTTAGCAAAAACTCTAAAAATCTAAGCATATACTAGCATAATAACTCTAATGCAAAAAGGAATGTATTTTGCTTGAGACAAGGATCCTATTTATAGGATTTTGGAGGGTTGGGGTGAGGTGGCATTTATGTGGAATCCACACAGGTGCCACCAAAGAGACACATAAGCCATGCAAAGTCCAAGACTTGCTCACACATGTGTGAGCAACTTGGGATGTGAAAGGTCAATGTGTACCTCAAGTACATGTGTAAGTGTGTGTAAGAGATGTGTAAGTGAAAAAGTCCATTTTCACCATTTTAGAATGTGTAAGAAATGTCATAAGATGTAAGAAGTCTTGTTTGTGCAAATTTTAGCAATTTTTGAAAAGGTCATTTTTAGAAATTTTCTCACACATGTGTGAGCAGATAATTAGGACTAATGGATGTAGGAATCCAAAAATTAGCCTAATTAACCTTAGTTAATTAGTGAATAGGCTTATTAAATAGAAAGTGATGTGTGTAGGATAACATCTAGGTTGGATTTAGGATTAAATTAAATAAAATTTAATTTAATCATGGCTTAGTAGAAATAAAGAATGTGAGGAAACTAAATGAATTAAAATTTATTTAAAAGAGGAATATGGAGGAACATGTATTAAATTAAATTTAATACATTATGAAAAGTAGTATTTAAATTTAATTCAAATACTATTAATTAGTGAATTTATTTAATTAAATAAATTTAATTAAATAAATAGATGAATTTAACAAATATAATTAATTAAAAAATTAACTATAATGTTATTTGGGATCATTAATTAAATTTAATTTAATTAATGTTAAAAGGATGAATTTAGGTATCTATAGGATTTTTGCATCAGTTTTCAATGTCTTTGGTGTTTTTCAGTCTCAATTGGCTTGCAAATTTCACTATCCAGTTTTGAAAATCTATATATTGGATTGTCTAAGGGTGTTTAACATAGCAATAGGCTCACAACCACAACAAACATATGGGAGATGACTCAATAAATCAAACACACCTAGCCTTAACCTAACTAGGAGAAGAGATGTATTAGTTGCTCATTGACTTAGGAACACACTCAGAGACTCCTCAGAATATGGTGGTCCAACAACATGTAATGGATGTTCAGGCCCATATTATCCAAGTTCAAACGTCAAGGAGATCTTGATATGATGAGTGTCTTGGGGTGATTACTATTCACCTTGCACAAGTGCGACAAATCCTTCAGAGGTAGATCGGTAGCAAATTAGCTTAGGTTGTTAATCAAGGCATCTATTCACAATTGTCTCCCATAGCCCCGCAAGTAGGATTGAGGATGTTAACCCTATGAGTAATCTGATCTATGTAGTCTTGCAAGCATGATTCAAGTGGCTCCACTCTACACAAAATCAAAGCATGTTCATGGAATGAATCTAAGGAACAAGCACATCTATGTCTTTTGAGGCTTTAACCTAAAGGAAGTGTCAAATTTTATAGTGGGGTGGAAGAGTCAGCTTAAGACTTGTCCCCACTTGGGTCGTTCCTGGGAGATTTTTACCTTGTCAACAGGCCCTCTAAAGGATTAAAGTAAATGTGAGGTTGGGGACCACAGGATCTAGGTTTCTGATTCTCTGAGAAGAGAAGAGCATAATCCCCTACCTTGTCCTTTTCCCTATCCAAGACACACCAAGCAGAATTAATCTAGAGATAGTACACAAAATGGCACTAGGGAAGATACCTTCTGGGTTTCTGATTCTCCTAAGAAGGAGAAGAGCATAATCCCCTCAATATCAGCCTCAATGGAAATAGATACATGTACCTAATTAACTAGGTGCCTATGAAAAAGAGATATTAAGCAAATAGAATATTTGCTCGATGAAGATTTTGGCAACCTGTAAAACCACTTGTCAAAAATTTTTGTTGATTGAGCATCTTTGACATACGATTCCTGTGAGGGTTTCCTGCAAATAAGGGTTTAGAAGAAAAGACAAGAAGAGGCCAAAATATAGGTTTTTATGCTCAGGTCTTCATCTTACATTCTATAAAAAGGTGTTAGGCTATCAAAATGATCATGCACTAGGAAAAAGCAAATGTCAGGGTCAACCGCAAGTCAAAATCTCAAATCAAAATCTCAAAATTTGATCAGAATGTCATACGACAATTGAAATATTGGCATGAAATATTGTATGACAATACACCTCAACACATATGACACTTTAGATATGATATGACAATGGGTACATACCCATATGAAAATTCAATCCATATACGACAATATATATAAGTTGACACGACAATTTAGAAATGTTGGTTGTCGTACGACAGACAAAAACTTCTAATATGACACTCTTCAATTGTCGTACGAGATTGTACAAAAAAATTTAAAACTTGAATCTTGAATTAAAAATGTCAAAAAAATGGATGAAATGAAAATGGAAACCCGATGTCAGGCCCCACAGTGGGCACCAGAAATGTATGTGTGAAAATTGTACCTATTCAGAAGACACAACGCATCAGTAAAACATTATTGATTAATGACAAGAAAATATGCAATAAATAGATATATCATCAACCAAGAAATTACTGCCTTCTAGTAGATGTGAGTATGGTATTCTCATAATTTGACCAAGATCAATGACAATGCAACGCCTAAACGAAGGATTTGAATGCAAAGCTATGAAAATGGATGCAAGATTAATCTATATTTTTTGGTTTTCTAGGCAATAACAATGTAATCTAGATGAAATTAATCTAATAACTTGATGAAAAATGAATTGAATCTAACTATGAAATCAAAAACAAGAAAAGCAATGTTAGCAATGAATCCCAAAAGGTTGCACAATCTCCATAATTCGACAGTATGGCATTGTTATTCTCCAAATTGCACGTGGTCTCAAATTGTAGGACTGAGGCCTCTTTATATAAAAATCTGGGGTTTGAGAACTCATGGAAAGCCAAAAATCACTCCCTGATCAACTTGAATTGATTGGTGAGTTATCAGGAAATTAGAAATAGTTATCTAGTAAAATCATGCAAATCAGCTTTTTAACTTATAATTGGAACTTGAGATTACTTAAATCTGCTTTTCAACTCACAATCACATGTTGAGTTTGGAAAGTTAACAAAACAAATTCAATAGTTGATTTTGAGTTTAACTGACCTTCTCATTTTTGCATAGATAATTATTGATTTATTTAATTTCCATGTGCTTTATTCTCAACTTAACTAATTTAATCAATTAAATAACTGATTTATGGGTTAATCAATTATTAAATCAAACTTTATCCAAAATTAAATTATTAAATTTGACAATTTAATTTTAATCAATTAAATAAATATTCAATCGATTCTTTTTAGAAATTGTGATTTATTGTCAAATAAACAACATTAATTAAGAATAAATTTCAATTAAATATAATTAAAATAATTAAGTGGTAGAGTGAAGTTTAATTAATTAAATATTTGACATATTCAATTAATCGCACTTAGGATAAAGAAAATAATATCATTTATCGCCAAATAATATTTAATTAGAAATAATTAGGATAGATTAGGAATATTTAGGAATATTTCCTGATGCAAAATTGAAATAGGATCGATTAGGGTTTTGATAATTTGATATGCAGATGTGCCTTAGGTTAGGTCTTTGAGGGTTGATTTCGATCGATTTGTGGATGTAGGAGGTCAATGGTACTGAAGCCCATTTTTGGGGTATTACAACAGCTACCAGGTAGAGTGCTCAGGTAATAGGGGAGACACAAGGAGTACATGTTGGGTTAGCATAGTTTTTTAATTGTGTTAGTGATATGAGAGTTTGGGGATGTATGGTCCCTATTGCTACAATGGTTGTTATCTCCTATGAGATGGGATTGGAGATCTAGTAGAGAAGATGCATGGACTATTGTGGAGTATGATTCTTGGTGGGCTATACATATTCCTATTCCTTACATGGATCCATTCATACCACTTCCTTTAGAGATGGGGTTGTGTACAATACTACCTCAAAGGAGACAAGGTAACATAGGTGTTGTATAGAGAGGTAGAGATGGTAGTCATAGATGGAGAGGTGGTAGGCAAGGAGATGGGTGAGGGGGGATAGATGGAGGTGGAGATGGTGGAGATTCAGGTGGCAAAGGGGGTGGTGATGTAGGTGGGAGATATGGAGATGGTGGTGTAGGTGGGGGAGATGGAGATGATAGGGGTGGAGGAGGAGTTACTATTGTAGTTTCTCCCTTTATTCCTCCAGGTGGTGTACCATCAGTAGGAGGGGGAGACACTAATGTAGATATGATAGACAACATCTCAAAGGAGAGTGAGAGTGAGAGTGGGAGTGGGAGTGGGAGTGGGAGTGGGCGTGAGAGTGAGAGTGAGAGTGAGAGTGAGAGTGAGAGTGAGAGTGAGAGTGAGAGTGAGAGTGAGAGTGAGGGTGAGGGTGAGGCTGGAGGAGGAGTTACTATTGCAGTTTCTCCCTTTATTCCTCTAGGTGGTGTACCATCAGTAGGAGGGGGAGACACTAATATAGATATGATAGGAAACATCTCAGAGGAGAGTGGGAGTGGGAGTTGGAGTGAAAGTGAGAGTGAGAGTGGGAGTGGTAGTGGGAGTGGGAGTGGGAGGGGGAGTGGGAGTGGGAGTGGGAGTGGGAGTGGGAGTGAGAGTGAGAGTGAGAGTGAGAGTGAAAGTGAGAGTGAGAAGAGGCAACTGGTGGGGAGAAGGATGTTGGAGAGGAGGATGTATCCATGGTTAGGGAGGAAGAGGGTCTCATGGATGTAGCTATGGGGGGTTTTGATGAGTCTATGTAGAATGCACCAGTCAGAGCATACATCGAGACAAGTGGAGAGGGTTTTGACATAGATACTACAAACTTGGATAGTTTGAGTCAATATTATAGGGATCTACATAGTAGGTTAGACAGCTCATGGAGGAAAGTGACACATGTAGAGGCTAGGGCATTGGAGGCAGATGGTAGGGTTTAGGTTATAGATTATTAGATTCATTATTATGTTGGGAGAGTGACTACACTAGATGGGAGGATCAAGAGCATGTTGAGGGAGATGATCGTTGAGAGGGAGAGTATTAGGTAAGAGATACATGTGGTCAAGGCTAGAGCCTAGGCCACATAGAATGAGGTGAGGACTTTCATTTCCAATGTTTTGGATCTTACCTCTTAGCATCTTATGGATAGACTAGTACATGCAGGTGCAAATGCTAGATGACAAGCCTAGGACAATCAAAGAGAGATTTATTATTGGAGGGGGCTTATGATAATGTTGTTCCTATAGCACAGAGGGTACCCATTTATACTCTCTCTCATTGATCCTAGTGTACATAGATATCTCAAGGTAGTGGTGTAGTATCACGATCTCAAATAGAATAGTCATCAGTGTCAGGTGCTACACACAGACATAATAGGGCCTAGACTTCTACATCAATACCACCTAGGCCTCATTGACTAGAAGGAAGAGGCAGTACTTGTTGACATTTATATAGACACTATATTACATATATTTCGTAAGCTTGTGAGCTCTCCTTATTACTTTATACCATGAGATGCAATTTTGGTGGCCTTATATGATTCTATTTGTTCATGCTTTAGGATGCTTTACTTTTTATAGTGTTGATGTATATGTTATATCTTTCTTTTCATGCTAACACTTATGATGCCTATGATGTGATGTTCTTGAGATGAAAAAAATGTATATGACATGATTCTATGTTTATGGAGATATGCATTTCTATATGATGTGACTAGATGTGATTATGAGTTATATTGATGATGCTTAATTATACTATATGTACTAACATGTTTATGGAAGATGCAATCTTTTTGTTTGTATCATGATACTCTATCATAAGGACTTGTTAGGATTGACAAAGAGAATTTGTTACAGATTCTTTAGAAGATGATATTTAAGGGATAAAATAATGATAACAAATTCTTGATTGAAACCATTTGATTATAGTAAGTAGAGATCTTAATGCTTTAATAACCATGCTTTTGATTTCCAACTGAATTGAGCTATTTATTTTATCATCATTAAGCCACTTTATTATAGAAAAGGTGGATACCATCTCACCAAGATATGAAAGATCTAGGTACGATTATCCTCTTGCATTGAAAATAGGAATGTTGAACAAAAGAGGAATGTGGGACAACCCATCTAGGTCGAGCATTCAAAGTCAAGGTATGTGTGGTGTATCACAACCAAAGTATCTATTGCAATGATGCAATTGGATATTTGTAAATGGATGTGAAGGCTCTTATCACAGACACCCAAATTTCTCTTTTAAGACTTCACAACAAACATTTCACAAACAACAGACAAAGAAAAATAAGTCATGAACTATCACAACATCTCTAAATTGCTTGTGGACATCTGGAGATGCATAAGAACATGGTTTGAAAAAATCAAGACATAATAAGACTAACTTAACAAGTTGTAACTGTACTGATTATGTGTTCATATTTTTTTGCAGTAGTTTGGACATTAAAATATGACATATTGTTGATGCTAATGTATTCCAAGAAAAAAAGTACCCTGTCTAAGACTGCTTCATCTAATTTTGAGTGTTCCTTCCCTTGTCTAAGATAGCATGATTTTTGACAAAATTCTTTGTTGTGGGACTAATTGATAAATAACAAAGTTTGGGTATTATAGCTGAGGACTTGTTGACTATTTTGACTTGGTTCTGTTGAAGCTCAGATGTGTTGTATGTCATCATTCAATGCCTATTTTTTGAAATGCCAAAGAATTGGTTTATGTACAAAGGAGATTTATTGTAGGATTTTTGTTCATTTTTTATTTTTTTGGTCCACCATAAGGTTTGTATGTCTGGAGTCAAGGTATGTGTGACATATCACACAAGTGAAGGCCCTTATCATAGATACCCTAAACATGGTCACCCTAGATGAATGTTTTATGTTTTTTTTTATGTTTTTGAAATCTTTTGAAGGTCTTTTGTAATGTTTTTGCAGTTTATATGATGATTTTGTGTTGTTTTGTTGTTTTGAAAGACTCTTTTTCAAATTTTTAGAGATTTTTTTTAAAAAAATTGCAATGTTTTTTTGTATTTTTTTAGGATTTGATGAACCATGACATCGGGGTGCCTCTAGTCAGGATGGAATGGATATTTTATTGCATATTGGCCATGGTGGCCTGACTTAGTGCAAAATACGAGAGGAGTGCTTTAGACAAAGGTAACTGACAAATTTCAAGCCATGATGGTGATGACCATTGATTTTATTACAGAGAATGCAGCAAAATGACATATGATATCAGATTGGAGAATGATAGATGATGGAGCATGATCCATACATATGGCATCAAATTTCCCAATTTTCACCATGGTACTTTCCCAAGGTGCCACCAAATTGGTTTCACCAAAGGATGAAATTTTTTCTCTTATATTTCTATTTTTTTGTTACTAAAGATGCCTAATTACCAGGTTTTCATCAAGGTAACCTTTTTTTTCTTTTTTTCTTTTTTATATATTTTCTATTGTTTTGAAGATGGGACTACTCTGAGAGTTATATATAAAAATTGTGTAGATGCAAGCTATTGATGGGGTTTGATAGAGGCTCACCATCTTATGTGGATATCTAATATGCTCCAAATCCATATATTGTTGTGATGATGTAAGGACCCAACTAGTTTGGTTCAAACTTTCTTGGTTTTTCTCTTTCCACTTGGTTTTGATGATTTTCCATTAGTACTAAGTCATCCACTTCAAAAGATCATGGTATGACCCTTTTATTGAAACTTCTCCTAAGAAAATGTTGATATGCTTACAATTGTATTAGTGCATTTTGTCTCTTTTCATATAGCAACTCTAGCTCATGTAGTCATGACACTTGGTATTCCTCATCTAAAATGGTGTGCCAAAGGGATATTTGTAGTGATGGGAGCTTGACCTCTATTGGAAAGATAGATTTTGTATTGTATACTAGTTAAAATGGAGTGGCTCATGTGGGAGTACATAACCTAGTGTTGTATACCCATAAAGCGGGGTTGAGTTGGAGGTGCCAATCTCGGCCAACTTCATTGACTATCTTTTTCAAGATTTTTATGATTGTTTTATTTGTAGCCTTGGCCTGGTTGTTACCTTGGGGGAAGTAATGTGAATAACAACTATGATGGATGTGGAATTATGTGCAAATCTCTTTCATTTATTTTTTCTTGAAGCGGGAACCATTATAAGTGATGATGGCCTATGGAAGTCCATACCAACTTATGATATAGTTCATGAGGAACTTGGAAATATATTTTCCAGTAGTATAGGTCATTGGTATTGCTCCGACCCACTTTTTGAAATACTCAGTAGCCATGATGATGTACTTATGACCATCAAAGGATAATGGATGAATCTTTCCAATGAGGTTAGACCCCTAATGTGAGAATGGTTAGGGTGAAGTAAATGGTTGCAGTTCCTAAGCTGGTGCATGAATGAAGTTCTGTGAATCTAACACTTTCAGCATTTTTGGACAAACAAGAAAGCATCTTTTTCCATGGTAGGAAAATAATACCCAATTCTTAGAATTTTCTTGGCTAAGGTTATGCCACTAGAGTAGGCACCAAAAATTCCTTCATGTACTTATATTATCATTGATTGTCCTTCCAAGTTGAGACATCTTAAAAGGGTACTATCTAAACTTCATCTATAGAGTGTATTATTGGCATAACTGATGGAGAGTAATAAAGTAAAGTAAGTGGTTGATCATATGTGTAAGGTAAAATGGTTTAGAGCATGATTTGATGGTGAGACATGATAAGTTTGGTTGAGAAATGATCAGTTATGTTATTATCATTGATGTCAACTATTAACTTTATA
The DNA here is from genome assembly GCA_027943335.1 of Chamaecyparis obtusa. Lineage (NCBI taxonomy): Eukaryota > Viridiplantae > Streptophyta > Pinopsida > Cupressales > Cupressaceae > Chamaecyparis > Chamaecyparis obtusa. The sequence goes on from BSBK01002808.1 coordinate 942,825, forward strand.
AGTTGTTGATGATGATGATGGAATACACCATGTGAATGGATATAAAGGCATTTTTCCACATAAGTGTTTGGAATCATGTTTGGGTGCTACCTGTAAAATCTTAACATGTTGTGATGACTGATGAGATAGATTTAGTAGAGGTGATCAGAGATAGTGAAATAGTTAAGACAACAATTAACATGAAGATAATAATTGCATCATTATGGTTACGTGTTTGATTGTTTTGGTCATCAGTTGTTTTTTGGAGGTTATCTTAATTTTCTAGATGCTAATCCTACAACCATGATTCATTTTGAGAAAAGATATGGGATATTTCAAAGGGTAAACAATGATATTTAAAAATGTTATATTTCTAAGCGGCTAATAGTTTGATCGGTATTGGTAATTTAAATTGATGTTATAGTCAAATGTTATTGGTCAAACTTCATTGGAGAATATGCATGGATAGATGGAAATAATTTTTTAATGGTTATATCATCAAGATGAGCATGTAAAGATGATTTGATCAAGATGATTGGTCAAGAAGGAAAATACTTGATGAAATAATTTAATTTCTTGATTGAATCCGAAAATGAAAAGGTGCGGTCAATGAATTTCAAATTGGACATAAAGATATGTGATATGAAGCCAAGTGTATGGTCAGATTGAAATAATAATACATTTTATGGGTTTCTATCATGATGGAAACCTAAGAGAAAAGGAATACAATATAAGCTAGAAAAAAGAAGATGGTGAAGTGGTTGTTGATCGTGTGTCAGTAAAGAAGGAAGAAGAGACAAAAGGTGCAAAGTGTTAGAGAGGAATGTGATGAATTTTGTTTGAGATATAGAGGATATGATCAAGCAAAGGAAGTTTTTATTTCATAGATCATTCTTACATGTTGTTTCCTAATAGCTACAAAAAAGTTTTGGAAATCCTCAAGTGAGGTAGATCTTGAAAAATCTTCATTGTATTGAAAATCCTGTCTGGTGGCATTGTAATAAATTTTTCTAAGTCCTCTCATAATGATACCTCTCACAAGGTACAATATTTTTATGAGCTTTAGGTAAAGCCTCTCACAAAGTTACATTTTGTCATGTAACATGGTATACTTCATAAGAGTACAAATTTGTGGGTGTCATCCCCATCGTGGTTTTTCCCTAATTTGGGTTTCCACAATACCAAAAATCTTTTCTTTGTGTTGAATGTTTTGTGGTTGTGCACTTACATTTGCTTGTTGAAGTTGTTGCTTTATTGGTTAAGATAAAAGTGTTTAAATGTTGAAATCGGGAGATTACTAATTCACCCCCCCCTTAGTAATATTATCATAGTAAGTTTAACAATTGGTATCAGAGCTTTGGTCCCTAGAGAAGAATCTTAATAGCTTGAGGAAATATCCTAACAAGATGATGAGAAAGGAAGGTCCTAAGTTCAACAAGGATAGTTACTATATATGGTGTGGAAGGATGAATTTGTACCTGAAAGGAATGGATGATCAGTGCTGAGATCATGTGACTACAAAATATGTTCTTCCTAATGGAACCTTGTTTGTTGATCAATTGAAGGAAAAACAAGAGCACATTATGACTATGGAAGCAATAGAAAGTACCTTATTAGATGCAGAGTTTATCAATGTGCAAGATTTTGACACTACCTATGACATGTGGGAGAAGTTGAAAATAATCTATGGAGGAGACTCACATGTGCAAAAAGATAAGGTAGACAGCTTAAAGGGAAAATTTGATGACATGAGGATGACCGAAGAAGAGAATATTGAGCAATACAGTCAGAGAATCAAGGAGGTAGTAAATGCAATCAGAGGAGTTGGTGGAGTCATCACTGAAGATGACATGGTAAGCAAAATCTTGAGAACTTTATTTCCACATTATGTAATTAGAGTTTCTGTTATACAAGAAGTAAGGTCCTTAGGAACTTTACCTGTTACTGTTGATTCTTTGGTTCGAAAGTTAACTACCTTTGAGTTGAGAAATTATGATAATAACATGCCTAGAACTAAAGAAACATTTAAGGCCTATCTAAACTCTAAAAGGAATTATGAGCCTACTAGTCAAAGTGATTTAGTATCTTATGGAAGTAATATTGATTATATCAATTCTGAGGAAAAATAACAAGAAGAATTGGAAGCCTTGTTTTCTAAAATGTTACTAAGAGGAAAGGGAAAGTATAAAGGAAAATTACCCTTGAAATGATTTGCATGTAGTGAGATAGGACATATTGCATCAAGGTGCTCTGAGAATAATAAGAAAGAAAAGAACAAGATATATAAGGATAAAGGAAAGAAAGCATGTTATCTAGCTAAGGAAGGTGTTACAGATGATGAATCAAATAATTATGAGGATGCTAAGGAGATTATCTTTGTTGTTGTAAAAGAAGATAAGATAGAAGGTAGTGAGACTACATTGTTATCAACTATGAATAGGAGTGAAAATTGTATTATTGATAGTGGTTGCACACATCACATAACTGGTGATAAGAGAAAATTCAATGAGCTTGAAGAATTTGATAGATGATCGGTTAAGTTTGGAAATGACATCCCCTATATGGTAAAAGGGAAAGGCACTATAGCACTGAATGACACTACAACCTATGATGATGTCTACTGGGTATTAGGACTGAACTACAACCTATTGAGTGTTTCTCAACTAAAAAAAAAAGGATTTGATCTAGAATTCAATAAAGGACTATGAAAGATAAAGAAAAAACAAGGAAATTTGATTGCTACTAGAGAATTGACAAGAGGTAATTTATTCTACTTAAATCCATCTATTAAGAAAGGTTTGATTGGAAAGGTAGAAGACAGTTGGTTATGGTACAAGAGGTTTTGTCATGTTAATTTTGATAACCTGATCAAAGTCAGTAAGAAGAAAGTTGTTATAGGTCTGCCCTACCTTGTAAAACATGATAATGTTGTTTGTAAAGATTGTCAATTTGGTAAGCTTACTAGTTCTAGATTCAATAGTAAAGGCTACACATCTAAGAATATACTTGATTTGGTGCATACTAATTTATGTGGTCCTATGAGAAATCAAAGTTATTATGGAGATAAGTACTTTATGTTTTTCATTGATGACTACTCAAGGATGATGTGGGTTGTCTTTCTTAAAGAGAAATTAGAAGCTTTTCATATGTTCAAGATTTACAAAGCAAGAGTAGAAAAGGAAATCGATAGGATCTTAAGATGCTTAAGGTTAGATAGAGGTGGAGAATTTACATCACACGAATTTGTTAGCTATTGTGAAGAAGAAGGGGTCAGAAGAAAAATGCCTACTCCTAGGATACTACAAAAAAATGGAGTGGCTAAAAGAGGAAACAGGATAGTGGTTGAATGTGCTAGGACTTTGATGATATAAAAGGGTGTTACACAAATGCTTTGGAGAGAAGCAGTTAGTATTATTGTATACACTTTGAATAGATTTTTGATCAAGAAATGAATAGAAAAGACACCTTATTAACTATGGTATGGACACACTCCCAATGTAAGTTATTTCAAAATCTTTGGTAGTAGATTCTTTATTAAGAAGGATGAAAATAAAGGAAAGTTTGAAGCTAAAAGTGATGAAGGAATATTTTTGGGGTATTCATCTAAGAGTAAATATTACAAGTGTTTAAACAAGAAAAATAAGATAATTGAGAATGCTAATGTTAAAGTGAATGAGTTTTATGATAAAAATGATGAGGCAAGTAGGAGGAGACCTAAAGAATATAATGGGATAACATATATGAAACTAGTGATGGAAGATGAACCTATTGAACGAAATGAAAAAAGACAAGAGGACCAAGAAAATGATGGTACACCTATTCAAAATGAAAATGAGAAATAAATATCCAAGCCTACCTTACCAAGGTATGTTAAGTTAAATCACTCTTCTGAAAAAATAATTGGGGACAAGAATGATGGAGTATTAACTAGAAGGAATGCTAGAGAGAGAACCTGCTTACTTTCTAAGCTTGAGCTTAAAACTGTTAAGAATATAATAAAAGATGATGATTGGCTTGATGCAATGAGAGAAGAGATATAATAGATAGAGAAGAATTAAACTTGGACTCTAGTACCCCAACTAATAGATAAGAATGTGATTGGAACTAAATAGGTGTTTAGAAACAAAATGGATGAAATAGGAGAAGTGGTGAGAAACAAAGCAAGACTTGTTTTCAAAGGATATGAAAAAGAGGAAGGATTGGATTACAGTGAGACCTTTGCACCTATTGCTAGATTAGAAGAAGTAAGGATACTACTTGATTATGCATATTACAATAAATTCAAGGTTTATCAAATGGATGTGAAATCTACTTTTCTAAATGGCATACTAGAAGAGGAGGTTTATATTGAACAACCTGATGATTTTGAGAAGAATGATGGACAAGACATGGTTTGCAAACTAAAGAAGGCATTGTATGGACTAAACTAAGAGCCTAGAGCATGATATGAGAGAGTGCACTCATATCTCATAAAGATTGTATTTGTCAAAACAAGTGACAATAGTAATATGTATCTAAAGGTTGATGAAGAAAATAAGTTACTACTTCCTAAAATATTTGTTGATGATATAATATTTGGAGGTAATGATGACTTAAGCAGAACATTTGCTAAAAAATGAGAAAGGAATTTGAAATTTCAATCATAGGTGAGATCAAATACTTCATTGTCCTACAAGTTTCATAACTTGATAATGGTATCTACATCCATCAGTCTAAATGCATAAATGAGATATTGAAGACCATTGGACTTGAGGAATCAAAACATGTTTGAACCCCAATGGTTACAAGTTGAAAAATATCTAAGGATGATGAAGTTGATTGGACTATGTATCGATCTATGATTGGAAAGCTACAGTATGTTGTGCAGAGTAGATCAGATATTGCATAAGCAGTTGGTTTGGTTGCAAGATTTTTAGCAAATCCTAAGGAAACATACTTGACTGCAGTAAAGAGGATATTCAAATATCTAAGAGGAAAAATAGATTGACTACGGTATGGTTACAAAGGATATTTTTCACTAAGTGTTTATAATGATGCTAATTGGGCTGGAAATGTAGATGATGGGAAAAGTATAAGTGGTGGAGCATTCTTTCTAGGTGAAAGACTTGTTTCTTGGACAAGTAAGAAGCATAAATATATTTCTCAATCTACTGTTGAAGCTGAATATGTTGTTGTTGATATCAATTTCACTTAGGTGGTATGGATTATGCAACTACTTGAAGATATACAAGAAAATGTGATTGAACCTATAGTTATTCACTATGATAATACTAGTGCTATTAACATCTCTAATAATCTAGTGATGCACTCTAAGACTAAACCTATTTCTATAAAGTATCATTTTCTTAGAGAATAAGTTAAGGATAAAGAGGTAAGGTTGGAATACATTCCAACTACAAAACATATTATTGATATCTTCACTAAGCCTCTACCTAAGGATAGGCTTGAATACTTGAGAGGTAAGTTAGGGGTCACTCCCTATCTACACTTAACTGAGAAGATGTTATACTGCATCAATCTTGGAATTTTATTGTTGTATCTTAACTTGGATTGATGTATTAGTTACAACTCTTGGAGTAGGAGTAGTTAAGTTGTAAAATATGTTGAATAGGAAATCAAAAAGAAGATTTGAAGATTGATACAAGTCTATGTTGTTGATTGGCAACTTTGGCATTATTGCCAAAGGGGGAGAATGTGCCATCAACACATTTGCACATATTGGTATATGTTGTGAACTAAATGGAGGTTACACCTTAGGGGTATTTTCTACACATTTTGGAGAGTTGTTTCTTCATATATTGGAAGCTGAGAATTTGAAGATGAAGCTAAACCTGAAGAATCTATGGATATGATCAGTTGGTTTGTCAAATTTCTTTGGGACACAAAGGTAAAGAGACAAAGATGTATGTGTTGACTTGTTGTGTTGCCATCAATCCCAAAGGGGGAGATTGTTAGTAATGAAGTGAAGGAAGTGGTTGGTCATAAGTGTAAGGTAAAATGGTTTAGTGCATGATTTGATGATGAGACATGATAGGTTTGGTTGAGAAATGATCAGTTATGGTATTATCATTGATGTTAACTATTAACTTTATAAGTTATTAATGATGATCGTGGAATACACCATGTGAATGGTAATATGTAAAGGTGATGTTCTACAAAAGTGTTTGGAATCATGTTTGGGTGCTACTAGTAAAATCTTAACTTGTTGTGATGACTGGTGAGACAGATTTAGCTGAGGTGATCAGAGATAGTGAAATGGTTAAGACAACAATTAATAGGAATATGATAATTGTATCAATATGGTTATGTGTTTGATTATTTTGGTAATCAGTTGTTTTTTGGAGGTTACCTAAAGTTGCTAGATGCTAATCCTATAACTGTGATTCATTTTGAGAAAAGATATGGGATATTTCAAAGGGTAAATAGTGATATTTGAAAAATGTTATATTTCTAAGCAGCTAATAGTATGATCGGTATTGGTAATTTAAATTGATGTTATAGTCAAATGTTATTGGTCAAACTTCATTGGAGAATGTACATGGACATCTAGAAATAATTTTTTAATGGTTATATCATCAAGATGAGCATATAAAGATGATTTGAGCAAGTTAATTGGTCAAGAAGGAAAATACTTGATGAAATAATTTAATTTCTTGATTGAATCAAAAAATAAAAAGGCATGGTCAGTGAATTTCAAATTGGACATAGAGATATGTGATATGAAGCCAAGTGTATGGTCAGATTGAAATGGTATTACATTTTAGGGTTTTCTATTGTGGTGGAAACCTAAGAGAAAAGGAATGCAGTATAAGTTTGAAAAAAGAAGATGGTGAAGTGGTTGTTGATTGTGTGTCGGTAAAGAAGGAAGAAGAAATAGAAGGTGTGGTCCATCCAATCGTTAGAGAGGAATGTGAAGAATTTTTTTTGAGATAAAAAGGATTTGATCAAGAAAAGAAAGTTTCTATTTCATAGGTCATTCTTACCTATTATTTCCTAATAGCTACAACAGAGTTCTGGAAATCCTCAAGTGAGGTAGATCCTGATATATCTTCATTGTATTGCAAATATTATATGGTGGCACTATAATAAAGTGTTTTGAGTTCTCTCACAAGGACACCTCTCACAAGATACAAGTTTTTTATGAGATTTAGGTAAAGCCTCTCACAAGGTTATATTTTATCATGTATTTGTAACTGCCTTTCACAAGGCAAAGACTTTAATAGGGCATAATTCAAAAGAGTACAAATTTGTGGGTTCCATCCCCACTGTGGTTTTTGTTTAATTTGGGTTTCCATGATACCAAAAATCTTGTGTCTTTATGTTGAATTTTTTGTGGTTGTGCACTTATATTTGATTGTTGAAGTTGTTGCTTTATTGGTTAAGATAAAAGTGTTTAAATGTTGAAATTTGTAGATTACTAATTCACCCCCCCACTCAATAATCTCATCATAGTAAGGTTAACATGTATTGGCAATGATAGTGTACCGAAAAGCTTTCCTTATCAAGGACTTCTTTGGTTCTAGGATAGTCTCAGGCAAATGGTTTGGCTAGTGAGATAGTCATAAATGTCTTGGTACCAAGGAGAATTGGTAACAACAATTTTGCACACAACCTCAGACTTTGGAACTTCAAAAGCAAGGACCATAACATATTTAACCATGAATTTGCATTGTGTCACCTTAGGCGGCATGTCCAACATAGATCCTATAGTAGCCATATCATCTTCTACCCTATTTCTTATCCTAGGGATTTTATTAAATGTTACTTGCTCAAAGTGTACCTTGAGGTCTTCTACCATAGCTTTATACATAATTAATTTATCATATTTGGTGTCATAACTGTCATTGACTTGATTGATAATTAGTTTAGAATCCCCATAAACTTGTAGTTGTTGGATATTCCATTGGATAACTATTTTTAGCCCAATGACTAGTGCCTCATATTCGGCGATTTTGTTGGTGCAATCAAATCTTAGTCTGTAAGACCTAGGAATAGAATCTCCTTGAGGAGTGATGAAGACTATGTCAGCACCTGACCCTTTCTATGTATGGGAGCCATCAAAATTTAACTTCCATTGTTTTGGCTCTTCTATAGAAAATATCTCTTCATTGGGTAATTATACTAGTATCAGATGACTAGAAGGTAGAGACGCAACTGCCTATTGGTCTACAATTTCTCGGCCTTTGATTGTCTTTATGTCAACATAGTCTATATATAATTCACTTAGTATCATGACCCATTTGGCTAGGTGCCTTGTCAATGTTGCTTTGATCAGTAGATACTTCAATAGATCAATCTTTGCAATAAGGATTTTCTTGTGGCTCGACATGTAGTGTTTGAAAGTATCAGATTTCCACAATCCATTTCAAATGGCTATGTGTGCTTCTGGATTTGATTGTGTATATTTTTAAGCATCAACATTTTGGATCACACTAGACATATACACAATCAAATCCAGAAGCACACATAGACATGTAGTGTTTGATTTTTTGTGAAGCAAAAACTACAGCCAAACATGCTCTTTCAAAAACAATATAGTTTAGTTAATAAGCCACAAGCATCTAAATGATATAGTATATTGCCCTTTATTTTCCTTATGAGTCATTATGTGCTCGTAATGCCTCTAGTAAGTGTGATGTTGCCAATATATACAATAGTAAGGGTTGATCTGGAATTGGTGCTACTAAGAGTGGTGTTGATAGAAGGTAGTCTTTCAATATTTGGAAGGCTTCTTGACAATTCTTTGTCCACTGAAAGTTTATGTCTTTATGAAATAAGTGTTGGAATGGGTGGCACTTGTCTGCCAATTGTGATATGAACCTTCTCATTGATTGTAACCCATCCTGTAAACTTCTCAACTTCTTCAGAGTTGTTGGAGGACATGTTGCAATTATAGATTAGACCTTTTTAGGGTTGATCTCTATTCCTCTCTAGGAGACAATAAATCCCAACAAATCTCTCCCGATGTGACTCCAAAGATACATTTATTTGGATTTATCCTGACCTTATACTCTTCAAGTCTATCAAATACTAGCACTAATACTGATAAATGTAGATTTATTTGTAGGGACTTTGCTAATATGTTGTCAACATAATCTTTCATGGTGATATGCATCATGTCATGGAAAATGGTTGTCATTTCCCTCTGATATTTAGCTCCAGCATTCTTTAGCCCAAATGGAATGACACACCAGCAATATGTGCCCCAGGCACAAGTGAAAGTAGTTTTGTGTTGGTCTTCCAGTGCAATTTTGACATGGTTGCATCATGAGACACCATCCATGAGTGATAGAATATTATATTTGGAAGTGAGGTCTACTATCATGTCAATATTTGGTAAAAGAAAGTCATCCTCTTGACATGAAAATTTCAAGTCTTGAAAGTCAGTATAGATTCTTATGGTGCCACTTGCTTTAGACACTAGTACTAGATTTGAGATCCACTCAGCATAGTCTATAGGTTTATTGAAACCTACATCCATTAATTTTTTTAGTTATTCTTTGACCAAAAATGCAATCTTGGGATTCATTTTGTGGAGTTTCTGCTTGTATGACTTTTCTCTCAGCTTTAATAGAAGGTGGTGAAGTACTAAATCAGGATCTAACCTAGGCAATTATAAGTATGACTAGGAAAAGTTGATTTGTCGGTCTTTGAAGAAATGGAAAAATTCCTATCTTTTTTCTTCTATTAAAGATTATGCCAAGTGAATCAATCTTTGTGTCTCTGTGGTGCCAATGTTTATGGTCTATGTTTTCTCATCCAAAAGTGGTGCCTTCTCCTCAGTAATGGGGAGTATATCAATATCTACATCCTCAAGTGCCTTGAAGAGGTTTTCACCCTTAGATATGTCTTTTCTTTTTACTATTTTGCAACAAGATGGTGCCTTTCAATTTTCACCTAAGAGCCTTGATATGACTCCCCAAAGTATGTTGTTTTTTCTATATCAATATTAAATCCTTCCTTGTGGTATCCCATAGATATGTTTTGTCTTAGTTCAATGAATTCAGCAATAGCTTCTTCATTCTCAAAACAGTCTATGGTTGGTGGATTTGTTGCTCCCAATCTATAAGGTCATGGTAAACCAAGACAACGTTATCCTTGGTTAGGAAGGATGAGATGGGAAGTTTTTTTATGATATTGATGTATGAATAAGTTACTAACTTGGGGGTCTTAGATGAGGATGATGATGAAGGTTCTGATCTATTCTAAAATTCTTCAATACATGCTTTATGTTATGTGGGTTTTTCTTGTAAAGATACTCGGTCGATGGCTTTGTCAAGATGTAGGGTATCTATGGTATGTGGAGAATCCCACTCATAATCATTAGAGTCTGTGTCTAAATGGGACTCCTCAAATGTCTCAAATTATTTATAAACACAAGAATTAATATCAATGGGCAATGAGATATTTGAGATGCCCCCTGCAGGTGGTCTGTAACCTAAACCTTGATGCTTTGGGTTTTGGGTAGAAGCAATTGGCTCTATTGTTCCTTGCTCTTTCTTTCCTAAACTTGAATGCCCATTGTACCCCTACTTTTGGACAATGGTATATCCCCTTTCATATTCATCTACTAGTATTATATGTTTTTGAGTTTCTTGATCTGTATACAACCACAAGGATAGATTGTCTTTAATGATCTCTTCATGTATATCTCCCCATCTTATAAAAACTGTAGGTGGATAGATAATTGTTAGTTTTTCTTTCCTCTCTAGAGGTTGCCTCAGTTTTCCATATGACCTAGATGATATAGGTAACTTTCCTACGCAGAAGAAGTCTACATAGGTGTATTCTCCACAACCATTTTCTTGTACTTGGATTTTTAGTTTTGATGCAGGTTTTTCTACTGATTTTTTTGGACTTGTGAGATATATGCTCAGAGAAGAGGACACATTTGATGCCTCTTAATTGTTGGATACCTAGTTTGAAATAGCTCTTCTGATATTGGTGCAATATAGAAAATGGTCTCTATTGCCAGGTATGGTGATTTTAATTCTATTGTGAGGGAATTACAAATGTTGATGATAAGTTGATGGTACAACCTGCATGGAATAGATCCATGGTCTCCCTAGGGGCATGTTATAGCCCATATCTAGATCTAGTACTTGGAATGTGATGTCTTGTGTTGTTGGACCTAATCTAATTGGGAGACTTATGATGCCTTTAAAAGGATGTTATTCATCATCATAGGCTCTTATTATGATCTTTTTGGTGATTATTAAATAAATACTAATATAAATATTCTATTAAATTATTATTAATTGCATTGAATCTCTAATATATATTATATTTATTAAAACAATCCATTATAACTATTTTAATAAATATTAAATTTTAAAAAGTGCAAATTTAGAGAAATAAATGTAAAGGGGAGTTTATTTTTTTCTCCATGTGCTCAGTTTAGGGAGGGGGTAGTTTTTCAAATTTTGATGACTTGGAGTTTAATTTTTAATGGTAGGAGGGATTTTTATTTATTTCATGATTAATTATCATCCAGAGGGGGGTTTTGTTTTCTTCCAAATTTAGAGGGCAGTTTAGAGGAGTTTTTCATGTGGTTTGAGGCCTTTTGAGTTCACTTTCAGTTCTATATCACTTAGGAGGCATTTTGGAACAGTTTGACTTATGGTATTATCAATTATACCCCTATTTTTTAAGGATTTGTTCCTACATGACACTATTGAGTTTTGCATGATTTGAGATATATTAGAGGTAATTTTCATTAGTTAAACATTAGTTTAGAGGGCCATGTGCATACAAATTGAGTTGAGAGAGTTTCTAGGTGGTCAACTACATGTTTCCAATAGTTTTACTCCTCTTCCTCTTTGTTTTCTTCTTCTATATGACCCTTCATGATTCTTGGCCTAGTCTCTTGACCTCATTTTTTAGAGGCTCTCTTTATTTTCAAGGGTATAGGTTGTGGCTTTGGCAAAGCTCTACCATGTTTTCAAGATTTGTATTGAGACCCAATTTCTAGGTTCTGTAGCATCATTACTTCTTAATTTTTCAATAATACAATAGTGGATTTCCTTTTCAATAATTTTGGTTTTTTATCATGGTTGGGTGATTTGATGAATTCATTGATTATGTCCTTTAATTTGTCTCATGCAATCACAATTGGATGTGAGAGGATACATGTTATATGCATATCTTATATTGTGCTAGTTTATTTTAATGATTTATAGTTGAGAAAACCAGATGGTTTTCCTCGATGTAGGCAATTAGATTCAATCCTTTATAAGAAATACTTATGTATCTCATGTCTAGTTAAACTATGATAATTTTAAGGTTATTTATTGTAGGTTTTGTGAGTAGGGAAAGTTGTAGAACACATTTCATATTCAGTGCATCACCTTAAGTGTTAGATTTCATTTCATTAGCACATCCTTCTATCCCTTTCTTTGTTTAATTTTATTTTTAGGTGATACTAAAAGGAACCAATATTTGAATCCTAGATATCCACTCTCACCATAGGATACCCACAGCTTGAGAGCATCTCAAGTTTCCAAGAGGATAGCTAAATTTTGCATTCTATTACAAGCGCAGTCTTGATCAACAATAGTGATATCTACACAAATCTCAGAATAGCCCAATGCTTGTATCAATTTTAGGGTACAAATATTTAGACCTGCTCCTCCATCTATCAAGAACCATCTAATTTTGTGAAGGTGGATGAAAACTTCTAGATGTAAAGGATCATTGTGAGATAGTTAATGTGCTAAAAGGTTTTTTTTAGTGAAGACCACGCGATGTGGAGTGGATAGATGCTCTACCATGGCTTGAAACTTGTCAACTTCTAGATCTTTTCAAATGGTCAACTATTGTAGGGTTGTGTCTAAGACTTCTTTGTGGTTAGGTGAAATGTGTGGCAGTTCATAGATATAAATTTGTACTGGGGTCTTCTTTAGATGGTCTAGTAGATTGTAATGACATGATGGTGAATTGGATGACTTACTTGGTATAGAAACTTTTGGTGTGGCTCCTTGTACTATTATTTTGGTATGATAGGTGGTGACAACACAACTTATTTGTGGACCTTGGATGGTGATGGTGTTTATAGTCAAATTCAGATATACTTTGGTATAGGTGAGGTTGGATTGGTTGTTTTTTCTTGAAGTAGAGGCCTTACCTTTTTCATGATTCATCAATGGGGTTTGGAAAAACTTGTGATCTTGGTTAGTGGTGCCAGGGTTTATGGCCTCTTCAATCTCACCACAGTCGATGAAATATTGGACAATGTGTCTCAGTAGCATACAGTCAGATGTTTTGTGCCCTTTTTCTCTATGATAGTTGCAATAACTATGGTCATCCCACCATGTTGGTTTTCCAGGACCTTCATAGTGTCTTATCTTTGGTAAAGTGACTGAATGTGATTGTATTAGTTCCTTTAGGATAATCTCAAGAGGTTTTGCAAGAGGCGTGCAATCTCACCATGGAGTGGGAATCCTTCTTGCATAAATTTATTGTTGGTTAAGTGCATTGTTTTGTTCAAGCTTCCTAGGAGTGGTGTTGTTAACATTTTGTGTTGGTTGTGTATGTTGGGCTAGAGGTGGTGTTTGCACACATAGAGCTGGTTGTGCCATCTTTGTGTCAACAACCCTATTATTTGTTACATTTTTGTTCTTGGACTAGTATTTAGTTTTATTATAAGGTGTTGGGCTATTGATCTCTTTATTGAGGATTCCCTTCAAGGTGAGGGATCTTTCTACTTTTAGCCCTTGCTTGGCTAGCTCTTCATAGGTCTCAATGTGATGGGAGTTAAGTTCACACATTAGGTCTAACTGATGGTTTTCAATGAACATGTAGATTTGTTCTCTGGTTGGTACATGGAAATATGTCTTAGAGGAATTTCTCCAATGTTGTAGGAAAGAGGTAAAGCTCTCTCCATTATTTTTCTTGGTGGTGCAAAGATCCATCAATGCTACTTCCATGAATATGTTGTGTGAATAATTTGATATGAACTTTTCCACTAGTTCATTTCATGACTTTATCCTAGGAGGGAGTTTGGAGAGCCAGTCCATAGTAGTACCACTATGACTACATGGAAAGAGTCTCATCAGAAATGTGTCATTGTATGCTACCTCCATGCATGCCATAAATAATTCCCTTATGTGATCGCGGGGATCAAACTTTTCCTTTTATCTATCAAATTTGGGTTTGACAAAGTTGGTTGGAAAGGTGACATATGTAGCATCCTATCAAATAGATAAGGACTAAGGTATGAAGTGGTGTAAGACCTCTTAGGGGAACCTATTTGTAGGTTAATGACTTTTTGTTGGAGGATTTGAAGTTGTTAAGCTATTGTGTCATTAGGCAGTTGTATGGATAATGTTGTATTTGGCTCAATAAATGGGACCCCACTGTTTTGGGATGCTGCAGGCATATATGGTGGTGGAACCTGTTGAGGTGTTGGGGTGTACTAAGGTAATATGATGTACTAAGATGTTGTATTATGTTGAGGTGCTAGATTATGTTGGGGTATTGGAATGTACTGAGATGTTGGATTATGTTGTGGTGGTAGATTATGCTGAGGTTTTTAGAATTGTTGGGAGTTTTGAAACTTCTGAGGATATAGGACATGCTGGGGTGGTTGAATTTGATGATGTATTTGGAATTACTTGGGGTTTTAGAACTATTTTGGTGCTATGACTTGTTGAGGAACTGGAGCTTGTGGGGGTGCTTGGTATTTTCTAGTTCTATGAATTGTTGAGGAACTGGGACTTGCGGGGGTTTTTGGTATTGTTGTGGTGTTATGAACAGTTAAAGGACTATAGTGCTTGATCAATTTTCCATCTTGTTGAAAAGGTTTATAAGTATCAAATACTTAGACTTTTTAAGTTCCCCTTGACTGATTTTGGGTTGTCTTGAATTGGAAGGGACACTTGGTTGAGGCACTTTGGGAGGTTGTTGGTCAGTTTCCCCTAGTAGGGGTAGCCCTTTCTTAGGTTGGGGAGTTGTGCTAGAGGAACTAATTTCCATTATTTGTAACATAATTTTTGGATGATCCAAGGTCAATATGGGGGTGCTTCTATAGTGGAAAGTACACTAGGTGTGGGTGGAAAGTTGGCAAATAGAGGATTATTGTACTGGACCCCTAGGGTGCTAGAAGATGTGGTGACTTGGGAAGCATTTTGTGTGGAACTGGTGGATGAGAGGACTAAACTAAGTAGGAGAGGTGTTGTTGAGGCCACCCAAGCTTTGGGCATAGGTATGTCTTCTATTATGATTAATGCATCAGTTCTATCATGTAGTTTAACTCCTTTTTGTATGAGCATGTGAAGGTATTTGTTTGGGTCAAAGTCTCGCATGGACTCTAAGATTTCTTTCATCTTCTCATCATGTAAACCCTCCTCAATCTCTTCTTTTTTGCATCTATCTTTGATTTTCTTAGGGGAGAGTTCATGCAGTTGTAAGGTATCATCTAGTGTTTGCTCATAACATATAAATGTCTCAAGATTCTTGTAATCTAACATCAAGGTTCTTGGTGAAAATTCAATATTTTGATGAGGATCATGGGTGTTATCCTAGTTTTATTCCATATTTTCCTTACTCTTCTTGGATCGTGTGTTTCAAATATGCAATTCTATGATGAATGCAAGACAACTAGGGAAGTCAAACTCTAATTTTTTAGATTTTTAGATTTGGGATGATAAAACAAACTAGGAATCAAATATTATGTCCAAGGTGTAAGTACCCTACCCTAAGAGATAATGTAGAAAATTCAAAGGTAAACCCTCTAAGGAAAGGCCCAAATGATATTGAGGACTATCTTGACACTAAATTATAGGAAAAAGTGATAAAATCTAGCAATAATATTTGTCTAAGACAACTGTTAACCAAAATGACAAGGTGCTTTTACTGAGGCTAGTAGATAAAGGTGGTGTTGATGATGTGAAGATAAAATGAAAGACCACTAAGGCATGTCCTAGGAAAATGTACCCTCTAATTTGAACAATGACTTTAGAAAGTGAAATATTTTAACCCTAAGATATGAAAGATATATTTTTGGGATTTTTGGGTTTTGGTACTAAGAATTATGACAATGAAAAAAATCAAGATTCTAAGATATGCCTATCAAGGTATGTCGATCACAAGGAACTAGGATCATATATCAGTGTAGCTTTTGTAGGAATCGTGTTTGTAGAACAAATGTTATAGGAAAAATCTTGTAGGACAAATGTTGTAGGACTAATCTTGTAGGACAAGTGTTGTAGGACAAACATTATAGGACAAATGTTCTAGGACCAATCTTGTAGGATAAATGTTGTAAGACCAATCTTGTAGGGAAATTTTTTAGGACCAATCTTGTAGATGTACAAACTCAACAAATTCAAAATTACTATTTAGTTGTAGGACTGGCTCAAAAGAAATGATCTATGTATGTTCAAAAACTTTTTCAAGCTGCAAGATTTTACAAAGTCAATCACAAAGAAAGCAGTATACAAGAAGTTTAATGTAAGGTCAAATTTGGATTCACTTGAAATATTATAGGCACATTTCTTGGGTGTTTGTCATCTCACACAACATATCTACCACACAACTAGATCTTAAAAGCCCTCTTGAAGGTGTATGTGATTGTTCCTTTTCCAAGTATTATTTTCATGTTAATGAAGATCCCTTTTGTAACACAATATCCATGGGACATATATGATGGGAATCTTGAGGGGAGATTATATTTCAACCTCCCCTCGCACTATAATAAGACAAATTTTTAGAGTTAAACCATGTTGTCTCTAATTAATAGGGTTGTAGTAAGTTCTATGGTGTCTCCCCAATCAGTTTATGCATGTGTGGCTCACTTAAGAGCCTAGTTGACCATGTTGGATGCCTAGCTAGGGATGCTTCACCCAATCCAAAATATCATCAATACACCTCACCCAAGATTGAGGAGATAAGACCAGAGTTTTCTCGGAGTCTTATTTATATACCAACCAGAAGGATTTTCTAGTTTGAGGTTGTCCTCTGTTGGGTTAGCAATCCCCCTTGACATGCCTTTCTAAAAAAATAAAAAGGGTTTCTAATCTAACAGATTGTCCAAGCACACCAAGAACTCAAAATGCCAGGTTAATTGCATTAAGCACAAAAATTCAAATGTGAACTAAGATGTCATCCATACAAGCACATGAGTTCAAATTTAAGCCCAAACTAAATGAGATTTGCTTGTTCAGTTTTAAGTGCACCAATCTTAAATGTATATTGCCTTGTTCAATTCTTTAAACCACCACATCAATTTTAAGCACCAAAAAGAGATATGAAATGTGATGTTTGTGCATGAAAATTTCATTTTAAAGCACCAAACCAGATGGATGAATTTTAAGAATAAAAGAATAACTATGCTTCCAAGCCACACACTTAAAAAAGAAGTTAGTACCAAAAATACCTAGCAAATAGTTTTGATAATCATAATTAGGACTCATATCAATATGTAGATTACCGTATTTATCTAATAGCTTGATCAGTTGTGTTGAGTGTTGTTTTTACACAAGTCAAATACTAGGAATTTGAGATATGAGTCTACCTCTTGAAATAATAATGGAGTTATTCCCAAGGGTACATAAGGTTGTTTGTCAGCCACTTGAATCACTCAACTGAAGATAAATGTGATTGTTCACGAGGAGGCCTTTGCTAGTTTGATCATTTGAGGGCTACAAAACAAACTTTATAATAACTTTTTTGTATTTTCAATCTTTTAAATGAAATGTAATTTCCTAGCATGCAAATTTAACTTAATCTATTATGATTGATTTCTCAAAAATTTCAAAAGAACAAGGTAAAAAAAATTAAAGAAAATTGTTGAAGTGAAAACCTAACTGACATAAATCATTACTGTATCAAATTGTGAATAAAAGCACTAGGAGAATGAAGAAAACCCACAAAACATAAATAATAATTACTCACAAATCATGCTTTGTAAATGCAATCATCAATGGAACATTACGAAGATGTGAGATTTGTCAAAATTCATCAAATCTTGAAGCTTCTACGAATGCACACACACACAAGAAAAATTTATCTTGAAAGCACAAATGAATAATTCTCCCAATGATTCATCACAACAAGAATTCATAGTAATGATTAACACCAAATTAATTGATCATAGATATGATTCACAATAAAATAATTGGACTTCTAAAAATCATGAACAAGCATTCACTAATTCACAAATTTCAGATAGATATCAGAAGATCCACACCATGAATGAAGAACCAATTGTATGTAGCTTTATTGTAGAAAAATACCGACCTTCATTACATTGTTTTACGAAGTATATATAGTGCTTCAACCTCTAGAACAAGAAACATGTAGCTAGGGTTTTATCTATGTAAAAAACTATGAAATAACATTAAATCTAAATTTTCACTATGAAAAACTACTCCTAAATTGATTTCTAACTAGTGTACATGGATTTAGATCTATTTACATTAAGATTATACACACAAAAAAGGCACAAATTTGCCACAAAATGGAAGAAAAGGAGTTGTATTTCCATCATTCTTCAACTAGAGTTCAACTTTGACTTTGGAATTTCACCTTGGATTCTTCACCTCAACTCCTCTTTTGCTACGAAACTGATAGATATTTGCAAGGTATGCAAAAATGACCCTAAAGTCACATGCAATCTATCCAAAAATAGCTTCAACATATAGATTCTTTATTTACTGCGATGATCCATAAATTTTGAACCTGACCCCAACTCCAAAAAACTAAAATTGCATAAATGGCTAAGTCCTCATACTGACATGCAAGAATTTCAGCCTTTTAGACTCTGAAACTCAAAAAAACTAGATCTGAAAATTTTGAAGTCTACAAAACTATATTTCATGTTCGGGCCCTTTCCAACTTATTCATCTAGTAGGATTCCAAGATGTGCTGCACGAAATCGATCAATGATTTCCTTGACTTCTTCATAGTTGGGAAATGGCATGGATCCCAACTTCTTTTGTTGTGCCTTTCGAAATCTTTTATTGTGCATGGAAAATTTCTAAAGATCCTTAATATTTTCTATAATTTTCCTTATGTATTACTTATAATAAAACATTTTTTGCAAGTCTTCCTCTGTACTTACTACCTTGATGGTGCCCTTTAATTTTTGAATGATATTCTCAGTGGAATATAGTTGGGTCTTGTCCACATCTTGGTATATATCTAAATCAAGTCCATCAAAGAACTTTTCACCTTCAACCAACCAAAGTGTGACATCCTTTTTCATCTTCTCAATTTCTTTGTATGTGACTATGAATTTCTTTACCGCAAACTACATCATGCCAAGCCACTCATTGAACTTGTCTAGTTCCTCCGCTTGGTATAGCCTAAGAAAAATTTGGAATCCTTTCTTTTGAATTCTTTTGAATTCTTTTGAGATTCACCCTTTCTTGTTCCCATATCTCAATAGAATCATACAGACCATGGTCACCCTTGATCATACTAGTCAAATGGCTCATATTTTGCACTATCACTATGAAATACTTCAAAATTACCTCAAGGTTCTCTACACTGAATGATTCAAAATTGGTCTTCCACTTTGTACAAGCTTTAACAAATGAATGAGGAATATTTGAAAATATGTTTGGAGATACTCACTTCGCAAGCATGGCTTGTAATGAAGCCTCTAGATTATTTGGGTCAATAGGAGCAAAATTTTAGATACAAACTCCTTCAAAACTTGGTTTTATTGTCAGAGACCCTGTATTTTAGTCTCATCTTGATCCATATATTTAAATAATTATTTAAGAACCAAGGCTACCACCACCTTCCCACCTTCACATGTGGGCTCTCTCAAATCCACATCTTCCATTACATATTCTTATAGAGTTATATCAGTAGCACTTGTCATTGGATGAGGTACTACCACTTGTCCCTTCAATTTTTCATTATCATCTTGTGTTATATAAGGAATTCTCTAAGCAGCGTGGTTGGATTCCACACTCATAGAATTCCCCTTTGTGGAAAGCTTGCACCAATACAAACATATCTACATCCTCCTCCTCCATGTATGTTACTCTAAGAGATTGGAAAACCTTTTACAACTAGGTAGGTTTTATGGAGGCAGTCAATGGTTCATAGGGTAAAATGAGATCCTTCATCACCCGAATCTCTTCTTCTATTCCTTTCTCCCCCTATGTTGCTCGCTCCAAAGCCTCCTTGATCTTAGAATTTTTAGGTGTCTCTTCCTTGTTTTTTACTTCATGTTCACCTTGGACCTTTTCTTTCTTGGGAGTCTTTTCCTTCTCTGAGTTAGTCAATATCTCTTCCCATAGCCCAGTTACTAGATTATCTTTCTTCTTTAGCACTTTCTCTATTTGTGATTATGGAGGTGGAGGAGGTGGAGGAGGTAAATCTTATGTCTCCTTAAAAGCCAATATCAAGTCATCACCCTTGGGTTCCTCAATTATTTCTTGCACACCAATTTCTCCTTCCATGAGCCCAATTACTTGTTCTTTAGTTTCATTTCATTGTCCCTCCATCCCCATCTCCTTTTATGTTTTTGATTCTTTGTCCAAGGATGGGTAGATAGGTATATTCATTTATGGATCTATAGAAAATACTTCATCTCCACTTACTCCCTCTTCTTGACTTTTACCAATTGATGTTGGAGGAGAAGTAACTTCAATCAGTCCCTATGCCTGTTCTTGTATTATGGTCAATGTGTTGGAAATATTCAGGGATTAACCGAGTTACTAAGAGGGGAGGGGTGAATCAGTAACTTTGAATTTTCTTACAATTATAGATGTATTAACATATAGTTCACTTTTTCCTTATGCATATAGAAATCATGAAACTTAAAAGCATTCACAATAATGACACATAGATTTGGTTACCCAGAAACCTTCCAAAAAGAAAGTAAAACTAGGGTGGGGATGAAACCCACAAAGCTTTAGTACTGCACAATAAAGTTGGCCGGTTAAGGCTTACAATTTGATCACTTCTGATGATCTGCCCTATTAGGAGTAATAAGGATTGCTAGATCCACCTTGTTAAAGGATTTACAAACATACAATGAAGTATGCACTCGGTAAAGAGATTTTACAACAGACTGTTAAGTCTACCTGGTTAAAAGATTTTAGTACTGATTCACCTGTTAGGATGAAACAGTAGATCTCTTGCTTTGCAACTGGATTGCTGATTGAGATTCGCTGAATGTACTGATCACCTTCTATGATGAATTTGTCTTTGTTTTGTTATTCCCTATACTGCTGTAGCCCTTTGTAATTCTCTTATCTCTGTCTTTCCTTTTTATTCACATACATACTCATATAATTACATCTTGACATTTTTACAACATTGTTTATATACAAGTCTAAACAATTAATTACATTTACAAAGTCAGCTTGACAAATAAACATGAGTGCCACTAAGTCGGCCCAAGTATGGTTACACGGTTCCTACAAACTACCTCGGTGACTTTCTGATACTCAGCGTCCACTGCATTACTCGGCATCATCATGCACTCGGTAGAAGTGAAGGCATGGTTCATACTAACCACTTGGTAGGTTTTGAACTCGGTAAATACTGGTGACTCGGTAGACATAATGTTACTTGGTTTACACTGTCCTGCTCAGTTTGCACTGTTCTGCTCGGTTTGCACTGTTCTGCTCGGTTTGCACTGTTCTGCTTGGTTTGCACTATTCTGCTCGGTTTGCACTGTTCTGCTCAGTTTGCACTCAGAATGCGAATAAGTGTTGTCACTAGTGGCAATTCTGCTTAATGCCAACAATCTCCCCCTTTGGCATTAGTGACAAAAACACTTATTGCTCAAAACTTATATACATGAATCATACTGAGATTTATTTTGATTTGTCTTTGTCATAGGGCTTTATACATTATCTCCCTCTTTCAATGTACTAACTTTTTCTTCTATACAAATCTCCTTCTATACATATCTCCCTCTATACATATCTCCCCCTTTTTGATGATAATGCCAAAGGTGTATATACAAGTGATTTACAAAGAGAATCCAAAATTTGATAGAAAATCATAATGTACCTTCATAATTAGTGCCAGGGTTCTGTCCCAATTTTCTTGCAGAATCTTGCATGTTTGGATTGCAATTTGGACTTCTGCAGAGAGTTCAATCATGTGATCTGCTATAGAGAACTGATTGTCATGAATCAATGTTTTGGAATGTTCAATGTGCTTATACATTGTATTCATGATGAGAAGGATCATGTTCTGGATGTCTAGCAGTGTGGACCGGATCCTTGTGTCTTCTTTTAGTAGATCTAACTACATATTTGATAGGTATGAGACTTTCATGTGATGAGCAGAGCTTGAACTTGGTTCAAGTTGCAGCTTCTGTATGCTAATCTTCATATCCTCATCCATTTTATTCATTTTATCCTTAACATCCTTTGTGAACTCGGCAATATTGCACAGTCTGGCCAAAAGAGAGGTGACATTCGAATAGGTAGATTCAATATTTGACAAATCTGAAGACAATTCCACTTGATTAATAGCTATGTGCTGAGCAATGTGCTCAAGCACTTTATTGTTGAATCTCTTCTTGGCTCTTTCAACTAACTTTTCTGTCCCAGATGAATCCTCATTGTATTTATTTACTGCTTCAGCTAATTGTAGCAAAACATGTTGAGAGGAGTCTACTTTAATACCTAATGCATCAGACAAAATGTCTTTAGCATCCTTAATGATTTGATATTCCTTGTCTCTCTCCTCTTTAAGCTTCTTTTGCTTTGCTTTGCTTTGGAGGATTTCACCTATATTTTGCATTTGGTCCGCTGATAGATTTGCAAAATCTAATGTTGGAATCTCTATTTCTTCATCTAGGTCTATATCCTCTACTATATTCTTACCCAAAAATTTTATACTTGGTAGAGCCTTAGGCTTATCTGTACTTAATGCCTTAGTAGTAGTGACAATAGACATAGTAGGACTGGCTATAGAGACTGGCACACTATCTACTGGAGAACTTAAAATATTTACACTTGTAGAATCAAAAACTGGAATACTTACTGCTGGAAAACTTGATGAAGTGGGAGACTGCAACTCGGTAGAAGAAATGGTGGTTGCTTCTGTTGTTGCTATAGGTGATTGGATAAAATTTGAAGTTGTCACAACCATGCTTGAAGGTGTCTCCGGGCTAGATGTAGAAACTTTTACTGGAGAGGTAGGAAGTGATGCAATGACTTCTGCTGCTATTCTCACAGTATCATCTACCTCAGTGGCTTCTTCTTGTTCATCACTGTCATCTTCAATATCTTTTATTATTACTATTTCAATACTCGGTCGGTGAAGATGGTATATGTTCTTCCATGTGGCATTTGCAGCCTTCACAACCGATTCAATATTGTTGATCAGAATCAAACAAGTATTGAACTTTAGTGTCATCTTACTTTCATTTTCCTTTAATGTCTTCTTTACTTCATCATTTTTCAAGCTCGGCATTAACTGTCTTAGGGTTTGATCAAATATGTCTATCACAGTTTTCTTTGCATTGCTCCATCTCATTTTTATTGGATTTAATAAGACTGCTGGAACCTGTGGGGCTATTTCATCAGGAGAGTATTTCCACTATCCCATCTTTTCAATAACAGCATCTTCTATTTCCTTCTATTCTGTTTCCGATCTGGTTTCATATTTAAAAGATTTTATGTTACTTACTCTAGATCCTGATCCATCTCTAAAAAGTTTGATCCTCTCTTGAAAGTTTAGAGGAGGCCTTTTGAATACTATATCTTTGTCTGCCTTGTCTGCCTTATCTTTATCTGCCTTACCTCTTGCACTTCTCCTTGTAAATATAGCAGTGGGAGGCTTAGGTGCCTTAGTGATGAAAACCTTTCCTTTCTTCTTTGCAGGTTCTGGTTCCTCTATTTTCTCATCCTTTTCCTCTTCTTCTTCATCGTTATCTCCTTTGTCCTCGGTTAGCATTTGCATTTTGGCTATCCTCTTCTTTCCTTTGTTTACCGCCTGTGGAAGTTTTACGCTTAATTCAATTCTCACCTTTGCTTCATCATATGTTCCAAAATATGGAGCTTTGGGATTAACAGGCTGATTAAGAAGGGCTTCAATGATATTCTTGGTTTCATCAATATTTACCTCATAAGGAAGAGGTTTTACATATACAATCCTCGGTTTAGCTGCTTGAACATATACATTGTCACAGTCTACCATGAAACAAATGCCATCCTTGTAATCCTCCACCAACTTCTGTGGAATTCGGAATCTGTCATTCATTTTCTCTTTGAAAGACTCAAAATAACTATCCATGATGCTTTCAAAATTTTCACCCATTTCTGAGATGTATTCATTTATCTCATAAAGGACTGGCACATCTTTTCTCCATGCAACTTTTCCTTTGGAAGGGAAGAACTTTTGAACATAGAAGAATAAACAGACCAGTAGGGATCCAAACTTACATGGATTGTTTTTGGAAGTTTGAATGCTTTCCATGTTCTTGTTAAACTGTTTTAACAATAAATCTGCAAGGTAAAATGATAAGTTGTTCTTGACCACTTTGTATGCTAGGTCAATAGCTTCACAGGAGACACTATTCTGTCAGCTTGAACTGTATATTTTATGGGCAATTATGTGTGTACCAAACTTTAGTTCAGCATCAGTAATGCTGCTAACTTTCATGCCTCTACCGTCCCATTCGGCTAGGGTTTTCTTTTCCAGTTCCAACCGACCTAGGGTTTTGGTAGTTTTTGCTTTGTTCAACATGGGAAGACCGGTGATTTGATGAATCATCTTCTTGGTGATCTCTATGGGTTGCTCAAGCCAAATCTTGCCATCATGTATACGGCTGAGAATGTATCTAACCCATTTCTCTTGAAAGTTTCGAGGTAAATGTGCAATGTGAACTAATCCCTTATCTTCCAGATGTTTGTGCTCGGGTTTCAGAATACCATCCACACACAGTTCTTCACGCACAATATCTAGTTCTCGGTTTCCCATTTCATGAATTGCACAGTTGAAATGATTGCGAATATCGTTAATAAGTAGTACCTTAGGAGGAATCTGAGATTGAGCTCCGTTCGGGTCTAGCGCTGCTGCAATTGTGGGCACGATCTTGAAATCTGGTGCTCTCCATTCCCCTTGGACTAACATTTTGGATCCTTTCTTCGTTGAGGTGCTGGATGATGCCATGGTAGCTCACAGAAAATTCTTTTCGCAAAAGGTATTTGAGTCGCTGGATTGCTCTTGAAGTTTTCTGCTCTCAAAGTGCTAAAATTCACTGTGAGAAATGAGTTTGATTTCTTGCCTTTTGTTTACAACTCTGCAATTAATGCTCAGTACAAATTAGGGTATGAATTCTGACAGACTGTCACCCACTAAGAATTAATTGCTCGGTGAAGACTTCACAACTCGGTGAACTTGAGAATTCATATTGCTCCGACCTCGCTCGGTAAAGACTAATACCGACCTTGTTCGGTTAAGACTGGTACCGACCTTCCTGTGATCTTACTGTATCTTGTATGCTGATTTAGATCTTTCTTTTAATGCGGTTCTGGAACTGCTTGAGGTTTGTCTAGGAGAATACAGTTCCAGTGCTTTCTTGGAAATTTAGTTTGAGTCGGTAGAGCCACCCATTCCATTACTTGGATTGGTTTGCTCGGTAGATTTAGGAATCCACTTTTGTCTCACCTGTTTCCTGACCTTAGTTGCTTCATTCTTCTTTCTATCTTCAACTTCACTAGCATTCATGCAGTTTCTGGCTATGTGACCAAGTTTAGTGCATTTGAAGCATCTTACGGTAGTATCTCTTTTCCTTAGATGATGTTTTATGCAGTTTATGCCAATGTGTCCATATTCTCCACAGTAATGACATCTACACCAGGTGTTGTAGTCCCATCCAAACATTGCTTTCATAATTTGTTCTGCTGGATTGAATGTCTTGGATCTGCACTCGGATGCTTTGTGACCTTGTTTGTTGCACTTGTGACAATTACCTCTGAATCTTGGTTTTTCCCTGCATTCATTTGCTTTGTGACCATGTTGATTGCAGTTGTAGCATTTTCCATTGAATTCTGCTTTTTCATTGTTCCAACATTTATTTGAAGTATGTCCTATTTTACCACAATGATTACAAGTAGGTTTTTGATTTCTTTGAGTACCTTGCTTAGAAGATTCACCTTCTCCTTTGTATCCAAGTCCTGCTTTTCCTTTCTGCCTATGCAGATTTCGCTCATACAGCTAATTCAAGTCTTCTTGGCTTTTCAGCATTCCTTCATTGATTTATTTTTTGGTGTTTAGGTCATCCACCAATCTTAGATTGATTTCCTTTTCAGATCTTAGTTCTTCTCTTGTGTTTTCTATTTCTGATCTTAGATTCAGAATTTCCTCATTTGTATGGGAGATCTGATCAATTAGGTTTTCTAGCTGAAGGGTTTTATTTTGGACTTCATTGTTCCTTCCATCTAATTCATCTTTCAACTTGTTTCTTTATTCTAAGATCTCACAAAATCTTGTTGAGTGTAGTTCTTGTTCTCTTTTTAATTTTCTCACTTCTTCCTGTAGAGACCCATTCTTTTCTAGGAGTTCTTTGACAGCATTGTTTGCTTCAACTGAGCTATTTGAGGGAAAAAGATCTTCAACCTTTTCTTCAATGTAATTTTGATCATTCATCTGATTTACAAGTTCCTTCCTTCTTCTTAGGGATTGGGAAAGATCTTCTTTTGCTTCCTTTAGTTTAGCTATGGCCATTTCCAGATCTAGCTTTTCATTTTCAATCACCTTGTTCAGTTTGAATACCTCCATTGTCCTGGATCTTTGCTCAAGCTAGTTAAGCTTTATCTTGAGAACCAACAAAGCTCTGATACCAATTGTTGGAAATATTCAGGGATTAACCGAGTTACTGAGAGGGGAGGGGTGAATCAGTAACTTTGAATTTTCTTACAATTATAGATGTATTAACATATAGTTCACTTTTTCCTTATGCATATAGAAAGCATGAAAATTAAAAGCATTCACAATAATGACACATAGATTTGGTTACCCAAAAACCTTCCAAAAAGAAAGTAAAATTGGGGTGGGGATGAAACCCACAAAGCTTTAGTACTGCACAATAAAGTTGGCCGGTTAAGGCTTACAATTTGATCACTTCTGATGATCTGCCCTGTTAGGAG
Organism: Chamaecyparis obtusa; assembly: GCA_027943335.1. Taxonomy (NCBI): domain Eukaryota; kingdom Viridiplantae; phylum Streptophyta; class Pinopsida; order Cupressales; family Cupressaceae; genus Chamaecyparis; species Chamaecyparis obtusa. Next base: position 969,878 of record BSBK01002808.1, read on the forward strand.
CAATAAGGATTGCTAGATCCACCTTGTTAAAGGATTTACAAACATACAATGAAGTATACACTCGATAAAGAGATTTTACAATAGACTGTTAAGTCTACCTGGTTAAAGGATTTTAGTACTGATTCACCTGTTAGGATGAAACAGTAGATCTCTTGCTTTGCAACTGGATTATTGATTGAGATTCGCTGAATGTACTGATCACCTTCTATGATGAATTTGTCTTTGTTTTTCCCTATACTGTTGTAGCCCTTTGTAATTTTCTTATCTCTACCTTTCCTTTTTATTCACATACATACTCATATAATTACATCTTGACATTTTTACAACATTGTTTATATACAAGTCTAAACAATTAATTACATTTACAAAGTCGGCTTGACAAATAAACATGAGTGCCACTAAGTCGGCCCAAGTATGGTTACACGGTTCCTACAAACTAACTTGGTGACTTTCTGATACTCAGCGTCCACTACATTACTCGGCATCGTCATGCACTCGGTAGAAGTGAAGGCACGGTTCATACTAACCACTCGGTAGGTTTTGAACTCGATAAATACTGGTGACTCGGTAGACATAATGTTACTCGGTTTACACTGTCCTACTTGGTTTGCATTGTTCTGCTCGATTTGCACTGTTCTGCTCGGTTTGCACTGTTCTGCTCAGTTTGCACTGTTCTGCTCGGTTTGCACTGTTCTGCTCGGTTTGCACTATTCTGCTCGGTTTGCACTGTTCTACTCAGTTTGCACTGTTCTGCTCGGTTTGCACTCAGAATGCGAATAAGTGTTGTCACTAGTGGCAATTCTGCTTAATGCCAACACAATGGTGTTGAAGAGGTGAAGGTTGGATAGGTGAACTGGCTTGGAGGATAATGGAAGTCAAGGATATCTTCAAAGTCTGATATATCAAATTCATGTGAACCTATGTTATCTCCAGTTTCCTTTTCATCTTTTTTGATTCCATCCAAATCAATTACTTACCTTTGCATATGAGGCTGAGAAACCTCTACTTCCCTCACCCTTTTAGAAGCTATGGTAGCCCACCTAGTCCTTCTACCTAAGGGCATGTCCTCTTCCTCATCTTCTTTTTCTTTAGGAAAAGTCTACAACCGATGAGATACAAAAGTTTTTTTTTTGTATACCTTCCCCCTTGCAAAATGTTCTACACCCTTGGGAGATTGTGTTCCAAAGGGGGAAGCCTTATTCATTCCTATTTTTCAATGGATCTTGCAATGGAGAAATTTGTAGAACTTTTTACTTAGTAGGGAAAGGATCATTGTCATATTTGTTCCTTCTCCTTTAAATGAGACCATATATTGTGGGCTTGGTGTGTCTGTATATGATCTCTGATTTGACAGGCATTGTCTCCTTAAAAGAAAGAATGTTAACTTTCTTCCCCTTCCCCTTCTCTACCTTAGATGGAGGGTCCAATTGTGGATTCATAGGTAGAGGATTAATCTTTAAGGGCTCGTTGATCCATTCAATGTGAGATCTATTATATGATGGGCTCAGTGCCTTAAATCATCATTTTCATCTTGAGCTACCTTAGCATTCAAAATTGCATTATTATAAACTTTGTATTTGTTGTATATGGGATCTAGTATATCATCAGTGTCCTTTTCCCATACTTTGTGGAGGAATGTGTACCTTGAGGATATCTTGGGAAAGTTTTAGCTCTATTCTATAACAATCTTAGATTCTTACCTCATGGTCACCTACACAGTTGACCCAATGGACTTCCAGGTATGGTTTATGCCTATAGAATTTCCTAGTTATGTGGTTATAGGTATCAATTGGATTAAACCTAGGTTTGATCAAGTGGAATTATTTTAGAGAGCACTCATCCCACTCTAACCCTATTGATTTGTAGACTTAGATATCTTGAACTAAATATGCCCCTACAGAAATGGGAAAATGCCCAAAAAAAATTATTCTTATTCTTGATGTGCTCATATGCACCCGCTAACTGTTGGGATACTTCCATAAGAACCAATTTATCAAAGGAGTACCTGGGAAATTTCTTGGGAGAAAAGGTGCTTCCTTCTACCCTTATGTAAGAAAATGTTCTAAATAGAAATTAGTACGCCCCAATGGTATGAATCTTGGTTTTCACCTCTTTAGACAACCTATTGGTGTAATCACCTTCAATAGACCTTATTATTACAAATACAAAGGCATCATTTACTATCATGTATTTTGAGCTATCTTCCTTTAGTTTCTCCTTCCTCACTAATTGAGGATATACTATATAAGGCCACACATTTTGATCCTAGAAGGACCCTCATTTTGTAAGTCCAAGATAATCTACCCTTGCAACTAACAGATACATCATGTATGAGGTCATGTAAAATTTGGGGTCATTTTTTATGTATCTCAATTGGTCGTGCAGGTTATTATTGATGATAGTGGCCCAATCCATTTAGACTTTCCTGCTCCTTATCTTCTCAATCATATAAACCATCCAAGGCTCTAATTATTGTGCATTCAAAAATCCATATACTCTTCTTAGAAGCATCACATCATCTTCCATGTATTCAATGAGGTAACCCCTCCTCATATCAATCCTATCTAACTTGTCCTTTTTGACAGGCTTGATTAAGTATTTATCATTAATGAGGTTATAAATCTTGGGGTTACCCTAGAACCACCTCATTCCTTTGTCAATGGTGATTGAGTAATAACGGTCCACCTTTTGAAGATGGAAAACATCTTCGATGATATCTGGCCTGAGATCCAAAATAATATATCTGGTTTTGTTCATCACCACCTTCTCATCTTCCACATAGTGATATTATAGTGTGAGAATAAGGTCTAAAAAAATAATGGATACTAGATGGGCGCCAACATTTTCCAACCCTATTAAGCATAGAGAAATGTAGTCTAGAGACCCATTGTCTAGTTGGGCACATTATGTCAAAAAAGCATTCCAGTCCATACGACCAATGTTAGTGTACATGATTTCATTATGGAGGTTCCCTATTTTAGATGGGGTATTGTACCTTGTATACTTGTACTTGACTGGATTTGGGGTAGACATCTTTGTAACTTGCATGCACATGCAATTGTTAGCAACGTATTATTGGAAGCATAAAAATTATTCTAACTTTCAACCCTAATTCAACAAGCAATTAACCTAAAAATACAAAGACAACAACTAAAAGGACTCAAAAAGCCAAAATAGCCAATTCCCTAGAATTTTGGTCTTTCAGACCTACACATTTTGAAAAGGTCATCGAACTACAAAGGGTCGAAAGGCCTAAAACATTATTGTACAGTATAAAAGGTAACTCTTGGTGGCATGTAGTTTTGAAGTGTGTGAAACCTTTTGGATTGTGAAAGAGTGATGATATAAAAGTGTAGTGACTTTGTGAGGCAATTAGAGTTGCGCAATGTTGATGTGTGAAAGGCCAAAACTATAAAAGTGTTAAGGAAAGTTTGAAATTTTTTATCAGGGTTGTGGAGTTGCAAAGTGTGAAGACATTGTAGGCGTGCAAAAATGCTAAATTATGAAAAGGATAGTTTTTGTTTCAAAACTATGTTATCTGGAGAGAGAAGTTTTCAATAAGTTGGAGTGTGAAAATCTAACAATACCAAAAGTCTTCAATGGTTTGAATTTAACCAACAACTAAGGGTTTCAAGATCTCAACCCTAAAACCTAAAAAGTACAAGAAAAATAAAATAGAACTAAGGAAACTAGAACACAACTCAAAAGGTAACAAACCCTAGCTTACGAAATGAAACAAGAAAAAAGAAAGAAAAAGAAAATGAGGATACAAAAATCAACCCTACCTCAAAAATATTTTATTGTAGGAACACATCCATACCATATCTCATAAGGGGTCTTACTAGTGCATTTATTGATTTAAACTTGATTCAATGTGTAGATTGCAATACTAACTGCTTCTCTCCAATAGACTTGTGGTATATTATCTTTAATCATCATAGTTCTTGTAGTGTCTAGGATAGTTCTATTTCTTCTCTCTATAACATCATTTTTCTATGGGTTTTGTGGTGTAGACACTTGCCTCTTAATCCCATGCTCCTCTCAAAATACATTAAATTCACCAAATGTAAATTCTCCACCTCAGTCAGATCTCAAACATTTCATCTTCATACATATTTCAGTCTCTACCATAGCTTTGAACATATTGAATTTGTCAAAGGCTTCATATTTTTCCTTTGAAAATGTAACCCACATCATTCTTGACTAATCATCAATGAATAATATGAAATATTTATCTCCATAATTACTTCTAGTTCTACCAGGGCCATACAAATTAGTATGTACCAGATCTAACAATCCACTTGAAGAATAAGTTTTTCTTTTTAAAGTAGGTTTAGTGACCTTACCCAGTTAACATTCCTTACACATTGCATTACCAGGCTTCAACAATTTAGGTAAATCTCTCACTACTTTAGTAGTGCTTATCTTCATAATGTTATCAAATGTCACATGAAAAAATATTTTGTGCCATAACTAATTATTATCAACTTGACCAATTAGACATCTATTATATGCACTGTTCAAATGAAATGCATTACCTTTGGTCTTTTTTCCTAATGCAATCTCAACTCCTGAACTTCCAATGATCTTTCACTTTCCATCCTTGAATTGTAGATGATATCCTTTGTCAACTAGCTGGCCAACACTCAAAATATTATGCTTCAAACCTTCAACATGTAAACATCATTAGTGTTAATCTTACCATCAAGTGTAATATTGGAACATCTACCTCTAATCATACAAGGAGTATTATCACCAAATATGACAACACCACCATCATACCTTTCCATCTTTTTCTCATCTCTAGTAATGTGATGTGAATAATCATTATTTATCACCTATTCATCCTTTTCTTCAACATGTTTAACCAAGGCTCTTTCCTAATTTAAGAAACTAGGATTCTCATCTTTAATAGTAATAAAAACAATCTCATCTTCACTCTTTTTAGAATCATCATCAATTACACCTTCACTAGAAATAAAATAGCACTTCGTCTAATACTTAGGTTGAAACGTCCTAGGATTATGCTTTGGTACTCTCTCGGGATATCTAGAAGCAAAATAACCAATTTTATTACATGAAAAAAGTTCAAAGGTAACTTCCCTTCATACTTTCCAGCTCCCTTAGCTAGTCTCTTTGGCAATTAGGGCTTCAATTTCTTCAAGTTTTCTCTCCTCTTCCTCAATTTATTCCAATTCCTTTGCATATATAGATCTATACTTTGATGAACTTTATCCAGGGTCATATCTTTTCTTATCCTTGGAAACATTATATTTAAATGCATATTCAACTTTAGGAAGGCTATCACCAAATTCTCTCATCTCAAAGGCAGATAACTTACCAACCAATGTGTCTCTTATTACTAGTGCCACAATCTTGATATCTTCAATATCAACAACTATGTGACCGTAAGTAGGAGGACATGATCTAAATATCTTAGAAATAAATTAATCTTCCTCCAATGTTCCACCAATGCATCTGATTCCACAAACAAGCTCATTTTCTTAAGTATGTAAGAACTGATGTTTTTATCCTTGCTCATGTTTAATGCTTCATATTTCCCTTTCAAAATTTTAATCTTATCTTGGTTTACACATGCATATCCTTCATGCAAAACTTCTAATTTTGTCCATATCTGATGTGCATTCTCTGATTCTATCACCTTTATATATTTGATATCTGACAAGGTACTCAACAATGCTTCTTTTGCTATGATATTGCACTTAAATTGGTTCTTCTTATTAGCAGTAGCAGTAGTAGAAAGATCTATAGGATGATTATAGGTCTTCTTAGTGATCTCCCAATAATCTTCTCCAATGCATCTCAAGTTTGTAATAATTTGTCCCATGTAGAATAGTTAGTTCCTTCAAGTCTCAGACTCTCCTTCTTAAAGGTTTTCATCTCAGATCTCCTCAAGTGACAAATCTTTCAAAAGAGGACTTTGTTAGAAAGTAAAGATCCCCAAGATAATTGAGATGGGGGGGTGAATTAGTTATCTGATAATTTATCCATTCAAAAGCTTTAAACAATATAATCAATGTACTGATCAACTATAGAAAGATAATCATACACAATTGCACAATAACACAAGATATGTTAACTAGGGAACCTCTTGAAAAGAGTAAACCCCAGTGGAAATGATGCCCACAAAATGATGCACTAATATGAAAGTTCCTTGTTAGAGGATGGACCCTGTTAGGAGTCTTATGAAATACATTCAGTACATATAAATCCCTGTTAGGAGATTTTGAATCCCTGTTAAAAGATTCTAACCCGGTTAAGAGTTTATGGAAGACAGAAGGACCCACTGCCCAAACAGCTTCAAGGCAAGATCTCTGAACCCACTATCCAAAAGATCTTATAATTATTCAATAGAATAATATGAAATATATTACCTCCTTCACATTGTTCCAAAACTGCACTCTCTGCTACACAAGATCACAATTCCAGATCTCTATACTCACAAGTCTTCCTTCATCACTGAATTAGCTCTTCATGCATATATTCACATCTCAATCTTCATAGTACACATTAAAATAAGGAAAAAATTCCTTCTTATATACCAAACTCAAATAATTACAAATGAGTTGGTCCTCAATTACAAAATAATAAATTCTACACGCTACACACAGAATTCACATAAAACTGTCGGCTTCCAGTTACTGTAACTTTCTCCAAACATATCCTCAAAGTTTGCACTATGAACCACATCATCATTAATGAGTCTAAAACATCCCTTTAACTGTGCAAAATCAGATTCCATCCCAGCTAAGAGATATCCTCCGATTTCTGAACATTGCTACACAAAAACACTGTCTAAACACTGCTTTCACCAAAATGCTCATAACTCTTACAAATGAATGAATTTCTTTTTACACTATTAACCATAGGTTAATAACACACCAAATAACATACCATCAACTATGCAAAAGCCAATCTATAATATAACATGTACGCAAAACAAAACTGTACCTTCTTCCCTGCTAATATCTAGAATATCACTGTGTTGACATCAATGACAATCCAAGTCATGAATGCAACAACAACTGCTATAGAATGACTGCCAAAACACTTTTCATTCATTCCTAACAATCTCCCCCATTGGCATTGATGGAAACATAGATGAAAAACATCCAATGTTCCAAAAATCCAATACTGCAACATCACTGCAAAATATCAAATCAAATCTTGCTTCATTTTCCTATTCAGCTCTCTCATACAATCCACAATGTTTTTCATGTATATCTCTCCCCCATTGACATCAATGAAAAAAATTCCATCACTAAGTCAACAACAACTTAATGTCAAAAGACACTTTTCAGAAAAATACAATAACAAGAGTCCTCATGACTCAGCTCATAAACTCCCCCATAGAGGAAGTTCCAACATCCAATCCAGAAGAAAGATAGGGCTCATATACCACTGGACGGATGCAACCATCTACATCAATTCTCAAAAATAGGTTGGGGCATAACCCCAAGCATACCTCTTAGATACACAAATGTATCCTTAGGTAAAGGCTTTGTAAATATATCTGTTATCTGCTCCTGTGTACTTATGTACTCCAATCTTCTTTTTCTGCAACTTTCTCTCTTACAACATGATACTTGATCTCAATATGTTTAGTCTTAGAATGTAAAATAGGATTTTTTGACATACTCACTGTACTGGTGTTGTCACAATGTATAACAATAGGCTCATCAAACTTTATTCCAATATCTTTCAACATCTGCTTCATCCAAATAATCGGATTACAATTATTTGCTGCTGCAACATATTTTGCTTCTGCTATTCTTTGTGAAGTACAATTCTACTTCTTACTTAGCTAAGAGACCAATTTGCCTCCAAGAAAAAAGGCTCCACCACTGGTGCTTTTCTTGTCATCAACGCTACCTCCCCAATCTGCATCAGTATAGGCACATAAAGTAAAATCATTAGAATTCTCATACCATAATCCATAATCCATTGATCCTTTCAGATATCTTAGTATCCTCTTTACTGCTGCATAATGTGATTCTCTAGGTTTTGCTTGAAATCTTGCTACAATCCCCACTGAATGTGCTATATCAGGTCTTGTATGTGTCAAGTACTATAATCCCCCAATCATAGATCTGTACTTTTTATGCTCAACTGCTGGTGTCTCATCTTTGCTAGATAACTTATGTCTGGTTACCATAGGTGTTCCAACAGGTTTAGAATCTTCCATTCCAAATCTTTTCAATAATTCATTTAAATACTTAGTTTGACTTACAAATATACCTTCCTTGCTTTGTGTTATCTGTAATCCCAAAAAATATTTCATTTCTCCAATCATGCTCATCTCAAATTCAGTCTTCATTTCATCTGCAAATTTGTCACTAGCTTCATCTTCTCCTCCAAAGATAATATCATCAACAAATATAACTATAACCAATAAACCATTCTCAATTTCTTTTGTGTATAAGTTACTATCTGTTGTTCCTTTTATAAATCCCAATTTCAATAAATACTTATCCAATCTTGCATACCAGGTTCTAGGTGTTTGTTTTAATCCATATAAAGCTTTCTTTAACTTACATACCATATCTCCTTCTTGTGTCAAAGGAAAACCTTCAGGCTGCTCAATGTAGACTTCTTCTTCCAATTCACCATTCAAAAATGTTGATTTCACATCCATCTGATACACTCTGAATTTCTTGTAAGTTGCATATGCTAGAAACATTCTCACTGCTTCAAGTCTAGCCACAGGTGAAAAAGTTTCTTCATAGTCAATTCCTTCTTGTTGTGAATATCCTTTACATACCAATCTTGCTTTGTTTCTTATCACTTCTCCTTGTTCATTCATCTTGTTTCTGAATACCCACTTTGTTCCAATCACATTCTTGTCTTCAGGTCTAGGGACCAATTCCCATGTCTCATTTTTTTCAATCTGCTCTAGTTCTTCTTTCATAGCATTGATCCAATGTTCATCTTCACAAGCTTCATTAGTAGTCTTAGGTTAAATTTGAGAAATCAAACATAAATGTACCTTATTCCGAGTCAAAACTCCTCTATCTAAACTTCCAATAACTTGCTCAACAGGGTGATGTCTTGAAGTATACCTGTTAGGTGTCATAGTTACTGATCTTGTTCCGACTGTAGATTCTTCTCCGCTTTCTTCTTTGTTTTCTTCTTTGTTTTCTCCTTTGTTTTCTTCAATATGACTTTCATTTAGCAAATCACTGTTAGTTTCAAAAAATAATTCTACATTTTCAATGTTAGGCTGAGGTTGTGCTTCTCCATCAGATTCATAATCAAGCATTCTTTCCTAAATTTTAAACTTCTCATCAACTTTTACATTTGCACTTTCAACAATAGTCTTAGTTCTTTTGTTATAACATATATATGCTTTGCTTTTTAAAGAATATCCAAGAAATATTCCTTCATCACTTCTAGGATCAAACTTTCCTATATCATCATCTCTCTTAATATAACATTTACTTCCAAAAATTCTAAAATACTTAACTGAGGGTGTATGTCCAAACCATAATTCATAAGGTGTCTTGTTTGTATCTACTCTGATTTGTACTCTGTTCATAGTGTATACTGCTATGTTCACTGCTTCTCTCCAAAAAGTTTTAGCCAAATCATTTTCAAACAACATAGCTCTTGCTGCTTCAGTTATTGACCTATTCCTTCTTTCTGCAATACCATTTTGTTTTGGTGTTCTAGGGGCTGAAAGTTGTCTCTTAATACCATTCATTTCACAAAAAGTGTTAAACTCTCTAGATGTAAATTCACCACCTCTATTAGATCTTAGACACTTAATCTTCATTCTAGATTCATTCTCAATTTTTCTTTTCATGATCTTAAATTTATCAAATGCTTCAAATTTTTCTTTCAAAAATGCAATCCACATCATTCTTGTAAAATCATCAACAAGAATCATAAAATACCTTTCACCATAGAATCCTCTAGTCCTAGTAGGACCACTCAAGTCTGTATGAATAATCTCCAATTTCTCTGCCAATGTGAACTTCTTATTGGGAAATGAACTCCTTTTCTACTTTTCCATCATACATTCTTTGCAAATCATGTTAGTAGGTTTCATAATTCTAGGTAAATCTCTTACCGCAAGTGTAGTGCTCACCTTGACAATATTATCAAAGTTTATATGACAAAACCTTTTATGCCATAACCAACTATCATCAATCCTAGTTATCAAACATGTCATCTCAGTAGGATTCAACTGAAATACATTACCTCTAGTTCTGGATCCTTTTCCAATCAGATTTCCATCTTTATCTTTTATCACACAAGTTTTCTCAGAAAACCAAACTTGATAACCCTTATTAGCCAACTGTCCAACGATTAGTAGATTATGTCTTAGTCCATCAACAAAGTAAACATCATCAGTGTTAGTCTTTCCATCAAGAGTAATAGATCCTATACCCTTAATCAAACAAGGTGCATTGTTACCAACCCTAACAATTCCTCCATCATAATTATCTAACTTAACAAACTTTCTTTTATCTCCAGTCATATGATGTGAACAACCACTATCTATAATCCAATCAGATTTCTTTTCAACTTGTGAAACTAATGCTTTTTCTTCCCTTTTATCCGATTCAAAACTTTCATCTTTAATTGCTACAAATCCTATTTCCTCAAAGTTATCATTATCACTGTCACTTAAATGTTTTTCAATTCCTACTTCAAAATCTTCATCATTTGCATAATAACATTCTTTAGATCTCCTAGGTTTAAAGTTGCTTCTATACTTCTTAACTCTTTTAGGACATTTAGATGCAAAATGACCATATTCTTGACAAGTCCAACATTTAAAGATTTTCTTACCATCGAGTTCTCTTTTTACAAGTAATGCAATACCTTCTTCAATCTTCTTATCTTCCTCAGATTTGCTACTGATGGCATAATCTCCATTCACACTAGTACTTCTTGTAGGTCTAATGCTAAGAGCACTGAATGTTGTTTCCATTCTAGGTAGCTCTCCTGATAATCTCAAGTTCATCTCTGTTGTTTCTAATCTTCCAAGAAGAGTCTCTCTTGAAAAGTTTGATGTACAAGGTATCACTTGTTCAATCATCTGCGTTGTCTGCTTGAATACTGGTGTCAAAGTTCTCAGAATTTTCCATATCACTTCATTCTCTATCTTATCACCTCCACAAGACTTTATTCCTGTCACAATCTCAGACATCCTACCAATATAGCTTCTAATAGATTCATCTTCCATCATTCTGATTTCTTCAAATGCACAAATCCAATTATGTAATCTAGCCTTCTTTGCATGTTCATCACCTTCAAAAGTAGAATGTAAAGCTTTCCAAATTGCATGAAATGTTTTCAAACACCTTACCTGACTATATTCATTCTCTGGTAGTGCTGAAAAAAGTGCTTCTCTTGCAAGTATGTTACACATGAATAGATCTAGTTCATCTTTAGTTCCTGCCTCTAGATTGTCTTCCTCAATGATAGTCTTCTCATTCTTTGTAATCAACCAATAACTTGGTCCTAAACACAATAGATGTGTCTTCATCTTTTCTTTCCAGCTGTCAAAATTTACTCCATCAAACTTAGGGCTTTCTTTTCTGAAATTCGCCATGGATCTCCTTAAGTTGTTAAACTTTTCTTTCAAGGACCTGCTGCTCTGATACCAATTGTTAGAAAGTAAAGATCCCCAAGATAACTAAGAGGGGGGGTGAATCAATTATCTAATAATTTATCCATTCAATAGCTTTAAACAATATAATCAATGTACTGATCAACCATAGAAAGATAATCATACACAATTGCACAATAACACAAGATATGTTAACTAGGGAACCTCTTGAAAAGAGTAAACCCCAATGGGAATGATGCCCACAAAATGATGCACTAATATGAAAGTTCCTTGTTAGAAGATGGACCCTATTAGGAGTCTTATGAAATACATTCAGTACATATAAATCCCTGTTAGGAGATTTTGAATCCCTGTTAAAAGATTCTAACCCGGTTAAGAGTTTATGGAAGACAGAAGGACCCACTGCCTAAACAGCTTCAAGGCAAGATCTCTAAACCCACTGTCCAAAAGATCTTAGAATTATTCAATAGAATAATATGAAATATATTACCTCCTTCACACTATGCCAAAACTACACTCTCTGCTACACAAGATCACAATTCCAGATCTCTATACTCACAAGTCTTCCTTCATCACTGAATTAGCTCTTCATGCATATATTCACATCTCAATCTTCATAGCACACATTACAATAAGTAAAAAATTCCTTCTTATATACCAAACTCAAATAATTACAAATGAGTCGGTCCTCAATTACAAAATAATAAATTCTACACGCTACACACAGAATTCACATAAAACTGTCGGCTTCCAGTTACTGTAACTTTCTCCAAACATATCCTCAAAGTTTGCACTATGAACCACATCATCATTAATGAGTCTAAAACATCCCTTTAACTGTGCAAAATCAGATTCCATCCCAGCTAAGAGATATCCTCCGATTTCTGAACATCGCTACACAAAAACACTGTCTAAACACTGCTTTCACCAAAATGCTCATAACTCTTACAAATGAATGAATTTCTTTTTGCACTATTAACCATAGGTTAATAACACACCAAAGAACATACCATCAACTGCACAAAAGCCAATCTATAATATAACATGTGTGCAAAACAAAACTGTACCTACTTTCCTGCTAATATCTAGAATATCACTGTGTTGACATCAATGACAATCCAAGTCATGAATGCAACAACAACTGCTACAGAATGACTGCCAAAACACTTTGCATTCATTCCTAACATGCTTAGCTCTGATACCAATTTATAGGAATAAGGAAACATACACAGTTGAGAGGGGGGGTGAATCAATTGTGTCCCAAAACTTAAAACTTCAATCAAATTTCACACTTTATATCTCATATTTGAATGATACACATTAAAGAAATATCACAACACATAACACCAAGGTTTTTGATTTGGAAACCATATTAGGATAAAACCCACAGTGGGGATCAAACTCACAAAATGATGTACTATGTTAAAAGCACTATACTTTACATGAGTACACTACCTTGAGCTCACTTCTTAAATATAAAAAGTACTAGAACCCAAAGGAAGGCTCACTTCCTTACAACAAGTAGACAAATAACAATCTACTATGGACTTCAATCTACAAATCATGAACTGAATGATAGCGTCTCTATTATGCCAATGAAGTACATAATACATCATATATCTACTTCAATTGTAGATTCCACTCATACCTCTTCCATAATCTCTCATACACATGCAAAAACCTCTCTCGTACCTTCACAATTACAAATGATTACATATTTTTACATTTCATCAACCTTTTAGAAATAAAGAAGGTAAACATCAACCTTAACAAATTAAATACAAATATTTTATAAAATACAACTCAAACATCGATGCAATCCAAAACATGTCAACTAAGATATAGTAAGGATCCAAATCATCATCCTTGAACTTTCTCTAGATCCATAAATCACACCATGATCTATCGCAACACGCTACATCACCATGTTGGCCAAGAACAATAAGAACAACAATCACGCCACATGAAAATCATAAAATTTGGTCACATAACTCAATATGATCTAGTAACATGAATAGGAAATAATCTAGAAACATCAGCAAACAACATGAAATGCCATAGCAATGGCCAAAATAACTTTGTCTCAGAATTCATAATTATCTCTGCACTGTTTGATAGGAACACTAATGAGTAACCTCTGTCACTCAAGAAAACTAGCTTGCTAGTATCCAAATTGTGAACCACTCAAACTAAGGACACACATCCATGTCCTAAACTCAACGCCAAGTTAGAAATTAGAAATATTGCATAACCAAACCATGCCAATCCAAACACTGTCACTCTATCTCTTCTTGCACATCTAAAATATCAGTCTCTGATCAATCATCCATAACTCTCTCAAATCACCATGCAAAAATTTGTAAATTGACATAGGTCAACTATAGACATGCCTAAAACCATATATACATTTGAAACATTTGATCTTCAACTATATAGCCATACTAGACAAATATTCTCATTGAACATACCATGAACATTGTCATGAATACATTAATATTTGCACATATATGCATGATAATTTAACAATCTCCAACTGGTGCAGGAGCACCTAGAATAGGGCCCTCACCAATGCTCTAAATTTTGGTTGTGTGATGCTCTTGATGAGTTGTGTAAATAGAATAAAGGTCTATGGACCTCTTTTAGTTTTTGACAAAGCTAGTTTGGGTTTAGAAGGCCTTTAGGAGTTGATAGGCACCTTGGGAGACAGGGTCCTTAGGAGAAATTAGCAATCCAACTTAGATTACTTGGATTTTTAAGGTTGCAAAAATTTGTTTAGAGTGGAATCAAAGAATGAGAACTTTAGATTACCACTAAGGAGGGTTCAAAACCTTAGAAAGCTTCTAATAGGTTTATGAAGCAAGAAAATTGCAAACAATCCAAAAGTTGAAAAGTTGCAAAGTGCAACTTTGCAACTTTTGAAAAGTTGCTTGACAACATTTGGCCAATTCTCCTAAAATTATGGAAACTCATTCTAAAGTGATGAGAACCCTAAATTTACTAGGTAATGACCTAAAAATTCAAGATATGAAAAGAAAAACCCTAAGCTTTGTCAGTATGGTGTGTGAAAAGTACGGGAAGGTGACTGTGTAACTGTTATGTGCTAAAACCAGACAACAGTGAATGAAAAGAAGGGATTTTTGTATAAATTTTGATATATTTTGATTTGGAAATGTAGTTGAGTTAGTTTATGATAGATTTTTTTCAGTAAATTTGTGTGTAGCTGCATTTCTTTTCCTTAGTTTGTAAGTATTTCATGTGTGCCTGTACACTGTCCTGAACCAGGCAGTTGGACTTGTAAGTTATGTTTCTCACTATCCCACTGTAGCATCAGTACGACCATTTGGGGATAGTGAGTAGGTTCAATGTACATTTTTTTTGTAGGAGGAGGGGCCTTCAAGATGAGAGAAGGAATTTATAAGCTCTTTCCCTAGGTGAGCATGAAGCAGCCCAACTAGGGAAACTAACTGTTGTAGAGCTTACAAAAACCAAGGTTGTGAAGGTGATGAGCCAAGAATTTATGGAGGAGTTTGGGGAGTAAGTGAATACCCCCTAGTTTCAAGGAGGAGCTTGTGGAAATCCCACAAAGTATCAAACTACCCTTAAGAATAGACAGGCCTAGAAAAGGTCTCAAAACCCACCAAAACCCTCACTGTCAGTAGAGGTACAGTACGGTCATTCCAAGACCCAAGACCAAGAAAATATTTAAGGGTTTGCTAATTGAATGGAAGTCTCTTAAAAAATTATGTGTTGGTCAGTGGAG
This sequence comes from Chamaecyparis obtusa, assembly GCA_027943335.1. Classification (NCBI taxonomy): domain Eukaryota; kingdom Viridiplantae; phylum Streptophyta; class Pinopsida; order Cupressales; family Cupressaceae; genus Chamaecyparis; species Chamaecyparis obtusa. Next base: position 985,237 of record BSBK01002808.1, read on the forward strand.
GAAAATGGAGTAATAGCCTGATTTCTCTGAGTAGGAGGGCTAATTGGGGCTCCCTCTAGTAGCCCTATTTTGGTAAGAAACTTGCAAATCGGTAGAGAACCAGAGAGTCTAGAGTGAATCTAGGAATTGAAATAAACATTTTAAGAACCTTTGAATCATCTTCATATCCCTGTAAGAAGTGTGCAAGATCTGTTGGAGAAAGACATAGGAGAAGTCTAGGAACATTATGTGTTCCTCATCAAGCATGCAAGACTATTAGAGGTCAACTGATAGGTTTGCTAAAAGATATTGGAGAGGGGTTAAGGATTAGGGGATCTAAGCTAGAATAAGGTCCTATAGGTCCACTTGGTGTACTTTCAAGACACCTAAAGTCTCAGACAAAGACAAAGTAGCAGGAACCTATGATTGGTTCAACTAACTCACTCTCCCTATCACCAACACAAGTAAGGTATGAAGAAGAGAAAGTGAAATCAATGCTTGTTCAAGCCCAAAATTTAGAAGCTCATTCAACACTTTCCTTTCCAAATCCATTCTTTAAAGAATGGATTCCTAGGTTCAATATACTAAGCTTCAAAGAAGATGAGCCTTCATTTGAAAAGAAATCAAACTTGTTGCAAGAAAATGGTAAGCATAATAACTTATAGCAATGGGTTTATAAATAATATCAAACTATTGAACATAAAGTTCTAACAAATTTATTTAATAAGCTTCCTAGTTTTCTTGAGTAGAGTGATGAGATGATGACTAATTTGTTTACCAAAATCCCTAGTTTTGTTGATGATGATGAAGACGCCATGCTTGTACTAATACCATTATCAATTTTTGGATAGCAAGAAGATGAAATTCACTTTGATAGGGTGTTGGTCTATTAAGAATTAGATGAGGAAAACCTTGTCATAGGAGGTGAAAAGGTTGGTATACCTGAAAATAGATATCAACATGGGAAAAATGATAATCATGAATATCATTTGAAAGGTATGGGTATTTATTCAAATATTCAGGAAAAGATTCACAAAGTTGAAGTAGGACATTTATGCATGGGGTGACTAATCATGAACTAGATGAAGACATGTTTTCAAGCATAGTAGAAAATTTTGTTCATAACTTGATGTCAATCCATCACTGTCTAAATCTTTGTAAACATCACAATGAAGTAAAATATGCAACCATGATTTCATTTGGGTTAGGTGAAATATATTATTTTAATCAAAAAAATGTTGTTCTTGAAGAAGCAGACTATAAAGGTAGAACCAACAAGGAGTACTCCAAGTTTTTCTTTTCAAGGGGATGCCCTATTAGATATCTAGGCAGGGTTGGAACTAATAAACAAATAACAATTGTGTTTGCATGGTCTAAACATGAGATTTATACCAAACAAGTGTAGATATAACTCACTTATCCATGTCAAAAAAACAATATGTATGATCAATTTGATGAGGTGAGTGGAAACATTCTCAATTTTCAAGAGATATCATAGTAGTTGGTCAAAAATCTATCATTACTTCACCTTCTACTAGTTGCTCCTAAACATGTCATTCAATACAAATTAAAGAAGAGGGGTAGCCATTTTTATTTTCCTATCAATGAATTTGTTTGAGTATGTACATTATTGGTTAGTATAAATTACGTAGGTTTTACAAGGCAAATAAGTGTTGTAACACACTTTTTAAGTTATGTCTTTCCTCCAAGTGAAGTGCACATTTGTTAGTTTAAGTTAGTTGTAGGTGTTTAGTTTGATTAGGTTGTTTGTTGTTTAGTGGGTGTTGGCATAAGTATGTCATGTCTAAGTTTGATTTTTCAAGGTCTCTCCATTGACTTTGTTCCCAATTGATGGATAAAGGAAGTTGATCTTAGTGTTTTAGTAGGCAAAACTCAAGCAGATGTTGCCAAGAATGTTAGCATTTTTTATTTGTTGTCTGATTGGTCCTAAAATGCATAGCATATTCAAGTATTTTTCTAGTAAAATACATATTATTGAGGTGTTCTTTTTTTTTTAAAGTTTCCTAAGTCATCCTCATGGTTATTTTTCTCATTATGTTAAAGTGATTTTAGATTAAAACATTCATGTGTTTGTTTTGCCCGTTATCCATATATTGGGTTCAAAAGAGGAGATATTCAACTTTTTTTCAATGACTATTTTATCATGTTGAGTCTAGCTTCACATTGGATATTGAATTCCTTAAGTGGTTAAAAGTCAAGAATGTATGTGTTCCATGTTTTTTCAAAAAAAGAAAAAGGCTCTAGTTAGCCATGTTAAGTTTTGCATGTTTGGAGGGGAAGTGCTTTGTTTTGTTGAACTAATGCTATGTTTAAGACTCCATTAAATTGAGTTAATTTTTTCACCATGGTATGAGCTTCCCACACAAAGGAAAGCCTAGCCCTCCATTATTTTAACTTTTGCAGCAAATAAGATATTTCCATGGCAGCCATTACGAAGGCCATGGAGGAGGAAAAACAATCAAATCAGTTTAAGAAAGTATAGGGGGTGAAAGTATTTTGGTTATCCATTTATGGAGTTCTACCATTGCCTTGCATGTGGAAAAGAAACTAAATCAAACCCATGAAGGAGGTGGATTTGGGATTTGTTTTGGGTGAATCTTTTAACAGCTGGTGTTGCAAATAGGGAGACACACATACTAGTGTTAATAAAGGCTTCTTACTTTGTGGTTATCTCATTACATCTCCAACAAGATTCAATGGTGACCATGGGAATAATGAATAACAAATAACTACATATTCAAGTTTACAATGAGCTGGAAAAGTTCAAAAAATAATAGATAAGAGTTTGTTTACAAACAAACAGTCACACTAAATATTGTAAAACAACTAGATGATGATAAATGTGGGTTTTGTGGTGCATGAAAAGGATAAATAACTCTGGTTTGAAATGGTAAACTTATCTCATGAATGTGTTGTGTTTCCCAAGTCAATGGTAGTTTTCTCTTGTAATGGATAGAATTTGAGTGTCACTTTGCATGGGTTTTTTTAATTTATTATGATGATCACATAAATGTGTTAAAAGTTCTTTTAAATAGTTTTGCTTATGATAGAAATTTTATTATAATGGCAACACTAGTGTAGGATAGTTAATCATGGAGTGAAAAATATGTGAGCATAAAATCACCTTTAGCAGATAAGTTACTCTTATTCAGACCATTCAAGACATTGATAGTGAATTATATAAGCATGATTGGTTTTGTCATAGTCAACAAAGGACAAAAATATCGGTGGCTAGGTCATGAAGATAAGGCACAATTAACATGTTCAAGAGAAGTCAATCATCATTAAGTAGTCATGATAGTGAAATATCTATGAGGACATGGAGACAAATATAGTGATAGTGGAATGAAGACAAAGATAAAATTTTCGTGGACAACAAGAACATAAAAGTTCAGTCACTAAACGATAGTAGCCAAGAGGTAAGGAAGACAATGCATAATAAATTCAAGAGAATTCATATTCTTGAAAAATGATTACATGCAAGTGCAAGTTAATGATGGGGAATTTTTAGGATAACATGATTGTATTATTAGAGCCAATGAAAGTGTACAATGAGCACTAATCATGTTCTCTTTAAGATATAATGATTGCAAGATAGTCAAAGGGAAAGGATTTTGTTACTAAGGTAGTCCACAGTGAAAAATAATTGGGAACATGTGAAGTCAGTGGCATTGTTATCATAAAAGATGACAAAAGACAAACATTGTAATAGATTTCAAGGACAATGCCAACATCTATGACATGCTAATAGTGTCACATGGTAGCACTTGAAAAATGATTGTGATTATAGAAAAAAAAAGGTAGGCCAAGAAAATATTTAGGCATGAGATGGATTATACACAACATGATCATCAAGATGACAGAAGTATAAATATAGTCATGTTGTAGTCATATGATGACTATCTAATGATCTTGTGAATATAGACACATAAGAATCTATAGTGATAATGTTCTTAGAGATAACATTCTTTATAAAAATCATGATGTGTTTATCATTTGTAGGATAGTAGACTATCAATTTGAGATGAAATCCTTGGAAGGAGTAAGTCAAATGCATAAAGATAAAGGAAATAAGCTCTAAGATAAATGAGAGAGGAAATATGGTAGTCTAACTATCATGAACGGTGAATGAACATTGATAGTTTATGCAATGTGTATGTTATTGTATCAAAGGATTTGAAAGTCACATAGACCTGCCTAAAAGCTTGTTTAGTAGAAAAGAATATATAAAGAGAGAAAAGATAGCAGAAAAAAAATCTAGTTAAGGCTCCTATTTAAGAATTATTGGACATAGGTTGAGGTTTAAGTTTGGATCTTCAAAAGAATTAACAATTTTCATCATCAGGGAGTAGTTAGGAAAAAATTTAGAACTCTTAGAGCCATTACAAGATGTGGAAAATATGCCCAATGGATATGGATGTATTCAAAGAAAAATTCAACCATTAATGACTCAATTTCAAATTTTTTAAGGAGTCTTTAGTGGCCCAATCTAGTTCTATCCGACCCAGGAGCATATTACTAACTCATTTAGTCAATTAATCAAGTTGGAGACATTACAAAGAGTAACTAGGGTAGTTTGGTGACTTGTTCAAGTAGTAGAGCATTTAGAGGAGGTATTTGTAACCTTTTCAAACCAACTCCAGGCATCTAGGGATAAATTTAAGGATCTTATCCATAGACAAGTCAACGGGGGATATTTTTTTTCTTTATTGAAGAATACCTTTTATAGTAGAATTAGAAGATAAAAAATAGAACTCAAGAGGTTGCACGACCAAGGGGTGGTTAAAAAAAGTAATGGACCTTTTCCTCTATGCATTTAATGCCCTCTAATGATGTGAGTAGCTATTTATATTCTATAAATCATAGCTCTTTTTTCCTTTTTAGTTAGTTCTTGCAATCTTTGGCAGAGATTTGTAGCTATTCTAAGCTCTTTTATTAGAAAAGTACTATATTGGAGCTCACAAAAAGTCTTTTAGAGACTTAAACCAAAACATTTTTTTTCATCATTTCAAGTATTTTCATATTTACACAAAGCTTGATAGAAACACTTTCTTTTTCAATAAAATGAGTTATTTTGTCTTCTCGAGTATGCCATGTTGTGTGTACTCATGAATGTTGACGTATTTTATGTGATAAAACATACAAATTCCTTAAAATACACTTGATTTTCAAACACCTCTAGGCACAAGTATACATGGTTAAATAAGCCCTGAGTTGTGTTGTTGTTATCAATGGTTTTTAACTATGAAAAATGTTGGATATCCTCTTAGAAACTATGGAAACATTAACCTTCTCATGAAACCTTTATGTTTGAGCATGACAAAAAGTTGTGAATATTTTAGGATCACTTATTAATCAAGTTATGTGTAAAAAGAATCTTTTTAGGTCTTCATGCAAAATTCTTGCATCACATTAGTAGTTGTAGCTTTATTTTGAAAATGTCTCTTTCCCCTTTTCCCAACAAGTAATAGTCTTGGAAAAGTAAGAGGAAGTCAAACTTCTCCAGAGGTTTGATTTCATATAAGGTACCCACACCTTGAGATCATTCTCATGTATCGAGACATTGTTGAACTTTAAGTTCAACAGGGAGCAAATCTTATTGATAACAGTGTCATCAAAGATGATAAATATATTCCAACATCTTAACCATATCTATGTGAACAAATCATCTTCATGGTACTAGTATATATTCAAAGATTATCCATGATATTTAAAATAAGGCTTACCTAACCGACACTTTCCTTTCTAGTGATACTAGTATTAAACAATGGATCCAAAGGTACAATATGCCTAGTAAACTTGATTTTGATCACCAAAACAATCACAATCATTCTAAAATATTTCATGAATCATAAGTCAGATATACATTTGCAAAGATGGAAAAAGGTTAAACATAATTTAACTAATTAATTTGAGTATTTAACAAAGATAAGGTAATAATAGTATTATACTCAAGTTAACTACCATGAAACTAGATAATAAATACTCTATATTTCATTTAAGATAAGAATAATATTTTACTAGTTTTTTAAAGTGTACAAACTTACCTCAATACTTAAACTATTTTATTTTCAAATTTAAGTATAATATTTCAATACCAAGATCCTAAAGAGTGATCTTTTCTTTTATTATTCTAGTAAGAATAATTGCCATAGCCTATAGGATGTTCATATTGTACAAACTTTACTCTATGATACAAAAATAAAGATTTAAGCAATTTAAATGTTACAAGTCCTAACCCATAAAGCTTCTACCATTGCTTAATAAATATTAAATGGACCCAAGGATAATATATTATGTCATTGAGACTAGTTAAAAAATGGACATCAAAGTGCAATAAACATACTAGATTTCCTAGAGTCGAGTGATCCTAAAGAAACTAGTTTAGTGACATTATATTTTTTATTGTTCTAAATCCCCTTAAAGACGTGCATGCAATAGAGAAAAAAATAAAAATGCTAAAATATAAACCATCCTACAATTACTTTCCATTAATAAATAAAATAAATTTGAATAAGAAATAATTAAATAAATATGAAAATCTATATCTAAACTATAATTTTTATTTTTGATCAATAAACACTTTTGACTGGAGCTATAAACTAGTGGGGTCACATATGGATTCTATGGTGAAGAAACATCAACAATTTATGAAGATTGTACAACTCCTTAATCACTCAAGAGCTTAAATGGTTTCTAGAACCCTAAATCCTAACCATAGAAGTTGCTTTATTGTTATATTTTATCATTGACTATTTGTAGTAAGTTACTGGTCACCTAAGTAATAAAATAATCATATTAGATTATTTAAATGACCGATCCCATATCCTATTTTTTCCAACTTGAGTGGTTGGATCTCTAAAATCCTTCACATCATGTGATTTTTTATTTACCAATTCAACTTGTTAACCATTATCAACTTAAGTCTTTTAGTCATTTGTTTAGCCAACCCCTCCTAGTCTTGTTGCTTTTTTGACAAGCTTTCTACTCGAACCATACCCTAGTTTTAAACCCTAACTATATTTGTACACATGGACAATCAAGAATTTTTTTTTTCGCACACTTATTTTTCATCTCCAAACATGTGTGATCTGTGCAAGGGTTTGTTTTATACTAACATAGTGATCGTATAGCTTATAGAAGATAAATAACCCATATCAATGTGTAGTTGCTAGTTGCTGATTAAGAATGCATGTGCGATGGAACTAATAATGTAAGCCTACTTCCAACTATCAAACCATCATTTTAATGGTGGTAAGTTTCGTAGTGTTGTGGCACTCTCTGATTGGCTCAAAGTCATAACAACTTATTAGTTGTTGCAAATCCAAAGTTTTAATTCAACCCACAAGAGTCATTTGGTGCAAGTAGGAGGAATATGTGCATGTATTTAAAATATTGAACATACCATTATAAGTGCACCTTCGATTGAATTATGGTTATTTCATGTATCTAATTTGGTTTCCTACAATTGTGAACTACTTTCTGCCATCATTGTGCTCATAATTTTTGTAACTAGGGTTTTCTATTTACGGTTAGGGTTTGAATTTTATGTTGTGTTTTGAATAGTTTGTCCATCTAGAGTTGTGAAAAAAAATGCATTTATCTCTATTTTTAGTATTCAATCCCTTTTGTGAGCTTAGGAGGTGTAATTAAGTTCAAAATTAAAAAACCTAACTTGTGAATTATAAACATGGAAAACTCTTCATCCTACAAAGATAAAAGGAAGTATCCTTAAAAAATTTATATCATAGTTGCCAGGGTCTTCTAAGGTCCAAAAAAGGGCTTGAACTAGTAGCTTGCCGCATGATTTATTGATTGAGCGTAATGTAGGTTTCAGAGACCCTATAATTGGGGCTACTAGTTACAATCTATGGAGGAGAAATTACAATAGGAGACAAGGAGAACCAATTAAGAACATTTGGGACTCAAATATAGCAAGACCCATTATCTTAAATATCTTTGTATATGTTGATTTGATGACAATAATAGCTAGCAGGTATAATCCCAACACAAGATAGATTTATCATTTGAAGGAAAATAACTAGTAAAGATTATTAAGGAGAGTATAGAGGAAAAATTTATTTTGGAAATAGGCAGAGAGTGGTGGTATATTGATCACGTAGAATTGATTTATAGTTTTGATAAACATAAAGAGATATATAGAGGACATATTCATGTCCATAGTCCAATGTTCCTATCAAAATAAGAGAAGGCTTTAGGCCCAAATGAAAAGTCACCTTACTATATTGACTTATTTTTCCAGTACCCGAAGGACACTTATTATGCTTTATGTCAGTGGTATGGTGAAGATGCTAAGACTAGCATCCCAAACTGGATGTTTATAATCTATTTAGATATACAAGGGATGTGCACTCATAGAAATTTTGATTATGTAGTAGTTTTGGCTAATAGGATGGATAGTGCTCTGATAAATATGAGTGCAAGGAGTACTTCAAACTTTAGGTATTATTCCATACTAATGAATATTTTGTTATGTAATGGGATCAAGAGCCCCTTGTTGAGCCTCGTAGTCAGGGTGAGAGTGTGATAGTCCAAGAATAAACTTATATTTGAGATAAAGATAGTCAGGGATAATCTTATATTATATTTGAAAACCATTTTGTAAGGAAGCTAATAAGATTCTTGAATGGATTTTCCTTATGGGAATATTAGAAAAGGCCAAGAAATTATTAAGGCCAAAATATTTGGACAAAGACAAGAAATATTTGTGAGATTTGAGGATCTTGGGCCTACTCCTATCAAGGTTGAGTCTGAATCTTCACCATCATCCATTAGAGAAACTTCCCCACCCAAAATCCCAGGTCAGTCCCCTCCACCTAGTTTTGAGAAATCATACACCTCTTCTCCCTACACTCCTCTAATTACACAATCACCTCCCTAAGTTTCTCTACCACCATCTAGATCATTCATTGCATCAACTTCTAAGAAATTCATGGGAGCTCCTTCATCTTTAGGAAATTTTCCTTCTAACATTCTAGGGATCCATCAAGCCATAACACCCTTACAATTTATATCCCTAGGTAGGGACATCCCATACACAAGCTATAAAGGGTTTGATGCTCGGGTATAGAAACCCCCCCCCCCCCCCCCCCCCCCCCCTCATGAATTTGATATACATAAGGAGACTCAACTTGAGGAAAAATATTCTAAAAAGACTCTTGCAATTTTTAAACTAGGTGGGGGATTAACAAATGATGTGAGGGTGGAAGCTTGTACAAAGTAATTGACTAATAATGAATTTGTCAAGAAGAAAGAGTTTAAGTAGTTTGTACATAAACAAAAGGGCAAGAAGATAAAGAGAGAACTTTTGATTTTGAGAATTTAAGTGAGAGTGAACAAATTAAAATGAAGGATGAAGTCCTTGAAGAGGTTGAGAAATAATTAGTTTCTATGACTTCATAACAAGGAAGGTAGATAGTCAAAGATAGTGGGGTCCTATTCTTGAAGGCTAGGACATTTATTTTTCTATAGATTTTGACAATTTTTTGAGAAGGAAAGAATATAAATCTTACAAACCTAAGTCCTGGTCAAGAGAAAAGTCTTCTCTTTGGTTCAATATTTAATGATAATCTAGATGTGTTGGAAATTCAGTCTTTGCATCCAACAACAACAAAGCCTTCCATGATTCCCCAAAAAGATGAGCTACATGGATAGTTGTTCTTCAAGAAGTCCACTAATTTCATAGGTCTACAAGCATCGATGCTTGTGGTTGATGTTGCAAAAATGGCACACAAGGTCTCTGTAAAAAATGAAGAGAAAATTGTATCCTTAATAGAAGCAAATATGAAGTTAACAAAAGGAAATAGAAGGTTAAATGAATAATTAAGTACTATATAAGGATATATTTTTGCCATCAAGGGGTGTCCTTTTGATAAGTAATGAAGTTGAAGATTGAGGTGGCTACTGCCAATATTGAGAATGCCAAATTGAAAGTAAAGATAATACAATTGAATAAGGATATCAAAGCCTCATGTGATAGAGGTCATTCAAACTCTTGTTGATCTTAGAGTAAGAAATGTTTTATGGGATGTTGATGAGGTATGGAGTAAGCATTTGGAATTTCTAATTTTTCAACAAATCCATCTTTAGTGGCAAAAGTTTCTTGCTTGTTCTATTTATTATTTACACAGGTTGCGTAGAGGTTTAGAGTTCTATCAGATAAATTGCATTCAAAGCCTCTACATGATCATTCTAATCAATTGAAAAAAAATTAAATATTTTGATTAATGTTTTCAAAATACAAGTTGTATACAAAATCCATTAAGGAAAAGTTGTCAAGTTTCTAAGATTTGATTGCACATAATATGCCTCCACTTTTCATTGAGGCAAAGGATTGTGAAAAAAGGATAAAGGTTTTCAATTTAGAATCTAAATGGAAGGAATAATTTTAAGCTATGATAGATCCTATATTGGTAGATATACATATGGATGAAGATATGTTGTTAGAGAGACTAGACATAAATTTGGGACACCCGATCAATCTAAAAGAAGACATAAAAAAAATTAAGGGCAAATAGGAAAAGATAAATGATAGGCGTATAATTTGTATCTTTGAGCCCTCCAAAAATTCAAGGATCAATGATTGGATGATTTGTGATTGTTTTTTTTTTTATCTAACCATTTCTCTATGTTTTTGAATTTTAAAACCAAGAATTAGTCATTGTATTCCCAACCAATTTTAAAATTTGAAATTTGAATGTTCTAGTTTTGGGTTAACAATGAGAATGATTTGATATTTTTCTAAGATTGATCTCCATCATAAAGATGATATTTGGACCTAGTCTCACCATATTTTCAATTCAGTAAATGTGTATATTTTGAGAAAAGGACTATAAGCTAGTCTTAGTCAAGGATGTTTGAAAAAGTTTGCCACATCAAGATTTCTCATGTCAACTTATTGCCAAACTTACTCGAGGATTACATTTGAAGATATCAACTTCAAGTACCCCTCTGCAAAGAACAAAGAATGTATGAAAAGGTTGTCAGTAGGTCATAATGATTTTTGTCTTCTAGCAACAAGGTGAACACCTATTGCCTGTTAAAAAATTGTAAATGGATTGAAGCTTTTTTTCTCCCTTGGTCTATAAAAGGGAAATCATGGCCTTATGTTGAGCTGGCTAGTTGTCCAATAGGTCATTTAGTCTTTGTAAAGTTTCTTTTTGTTTGCAAGTTCAATTGATATGAATTGAAAAGTGTCTTTTGTGTCATGTTGTACATAGCTTCAGTGATAGTTCATATTTTGAGAAGCTTTTGTAATTAAAATAACAACTAGAAATCAAATACAATGATTTTCTATGTTGTCCTTTAATATATTTTCAAGATTTTATAAGATCTAAAATCAAGGGTTTCTTAATTTTATCTATTACTCTGTACAAATAATGTCGTGAGTGATTTTTGATATCTCAAAAGTAGGGATTTAAAATTTCTTAAAACACTTGCAAGAAATCTTGTGAGATATATGTATAAGTGTATGACATGTTTTTCATTATCACATACTTAATTGACACAAGGTGCTAATTTGGTGGAAGGTTTTTTTTTTTTTTTATCATAGTATTAGAAGTTTTTTAGGATTACGTATGCTTCTATGATTCCTTATTCCCAAGGAAGACACTGGTCAAATTCTTCTATCCAAGTAACTTCAACTTAAGCCTCCAAAATCCAAAAATAATCTTTTCATTTTATGTTGCTTTGAGTTTGTTATTTTTTTAGTCTTTAGTTTAGAGTTAGAATTACTTTTTTCCAACACTTCAAGAAAGATAAGTTAGATTTAGCCAAAGAAGGAGATCATGAAATTCTTGATTTCATACAACTACAAATATTTTGTCCCAATATGCATAATAAGAAAGAAGAGGATCATAATGATATTATATAGGGTTTACTTGCCTAGGCTTGCCACACCTAAAGTAGACAGGTTTATGGATAAATCCTTATTCTTAGTCATAACTTGTTAAGTTGGCCACTGATCTGATACTTCCAAGATTGAAAATGGGCTATTTCATAGAATTTCTTTGGGCAATTAGTGGAGAACACCAACACCAGTATCGTAATCTTGAGAATTACTCTATGTCTTGACCCTACAACCTCTGAGATTTACAAATTTTACCAGTCACTTATATCCATGCCTACATAAGAGAGAGGAAATGGTGCTTGTGTTTTATAGGGGCCTACCTTAGTCAATCCCCACATTTGGAATCAACCCAATAATAATGATGACATGAAAATAAAATCTTTGATCTGAACTAAATGCTTGAATTGAAATGATTATACCCTTGATTGATGATGCAATGCTTGAATGCTAATTCCTCTAAATGTTGATGCAATAACATGATGAATAATCACAAAATGCACCATGAAATAATAATTTAAAATCCCTTGTTGTAACTTGATTACCTTTTCAATCAAATCTGCTCTTGAGAAATGCTTGTTATTGAGAGGAACTTATAGATGTGTTGTAATATGAGATAAAATGAACTAGAGGAGGTACTTTATATAGGTTCCTCAAGGTGTTTTTGAATTAAAAAAAACCTACAATTGTCATATGTCAATTCCAAGGCTAGATTTGGAACTTTACCCGCCTCTATGTTATCCACCCTTAAATTTATTTTTAAAAAGGTGGTCATACTAATTCAGTTAACAAATTAGTGCACCCTAAATTGGCTCAAATTTGGGGATGAAAATATAATATGGCCTAGTTATTAGATCCAAAAAGCCATATTGGTGTTAACAAAATTAATGTAGGGCCTTTATTGCATTGAACATAATAGTAGGATATGACCCATATAAGCATAAGATGATATAAGATAAAGGACACACTTAAAATAAGTGCCTAGAGAGGAGTGTGTTGAGATTTAAAATATGACAGGAGTCACATTCTTGATTTAAATATTAACTTTTAAATGCAAAAGTGGTTGCAAAAGTGATTAGAGAGGAAAGCTAAAATGAGTGCTAGGAGAGTGTGAAACTAGACTCATCAATTAAAGGAGTACAATTTATGAAACTACATTATTTAAAAGATGTTTTGAGACTAATAACTATTAGCTTATGAATCAACTATTCTAAGATATAAAATATATATTTAAATAAAATATTTTTTATACTTAATTAAATAAACCCTTTTCTTTTATTACTCTTCATAATAAGCTTACTTTCCTTAGACTTTTCAATTTTTAGTAAAACACATTAAGCATGATTTTAAGCATTGATATGGTATTTCACAAATAGAAAAACTTAGCAACTAGTTAAATTATTAACTTTTGTCTATGTTATTAATGTAATATAAGAATAAATAGTCAATCTAAGTTGTTACAACCATAGAATAATTCTTGGACTTTTTAAATACTTAGTTTTTTCCTACTAATTATGTATATTGAGGACAAAGAACATAATTAATTAAAACTGATTAAGAAATAAAGATCTGAAGTGAGAATGCATGGAAGTAAAAGAATGCACAATGATTACACATTAAAATAATACCAGGTTGACATAAGACTTCAACGACTTCCATGGTGGAAGGCATGAGAGGAATTTATTGAATAACAACTAAAAGAGATAGAATATGTATACAAGCCATTAGATAAATTTCTTAAGAAATTATAGCCACATGAAAGAAATTTAATATCTAATTCTATGCTCTCATTAGTGTAATTATAGAAGGCAATTGCAAAATAAATTTTTTCTAGATTTACTAATATCCTCCTTGAGTATCTATAAGACACAACGTTCAAATTCTATTGTGACTACTCTCTACAAAACCCTTTTGTGATCTTACTTTTATTCTAGAGAATGCAATCTAAAATTAAGATTACATAGAAAAACTCTTAAAGTACTTAGGCTTGCACCCCGATACTGCCATAACAACACTAAATATTCAAAACAAGTTATAAAAATATGTGTTGCGGGTTACAAACTACTCTTAAATGATCTAAAGATTTGAATTTAGCACAATAGCTTCCTAATCACAAAATCAAATTCATGTTTTATACGAAATTAAAATTGCCTTTTTTACAAAAAAATAATAATTTAAAACAATGTATATAATTTGGTAAACACAGGTTCATAGTCACTTCTCACTAGTCCTTGCCTTTTCCTTTGTGCAAATAAATTGTTTGCATTTTTTTTTTTTGGGTATGAATCACTCCAATTTACAAGCTTACTATGTGGAAAGAAATTAAATACAATAGTCTAAGTGCATTAAATACATTTACATGTAACCAATTACATTTCAAAAATATAAATAATAGAATTAAATGTAAAATAAAATTTGTGGAGTTGTGATTGTTTAGGAAGAGTACTTAGAGTTTGCAAAAACTTTAGGTAAGCTAATTTGTTTATTCTATTTGCAAAATACAAGTGTAGCTATTGACACACATAAAATTATTGAGTGCAATGCTTAACTCACTTTTTCAATATATCTTGATATGTAGATCATATATAATATTTTTGTAGAATTTAATTATTTTATTTTATCTATTTTCAAATCTTGTACTTGATTCATTTGTAACATGATCTAGTGCTTGATTTTATTCTCATAGTAACTGAGGGCAAGCATAAGAAAAATAACGTGTTCTTCTATAAAGTTTATTTTTGAGAAGGAAAAAATAGGAACTTTATTAGATTACTTCAAAAATTTTGAATATGATTGAAGTTGTTAATTATGATTCAAAGAGGTTGTCAATGTTACTAATTATTTTAAAGCTCTTATTGCTTCGACCACTTACCAAAATTAAGATAATCCCAAAGACATGTTTGAAGGTGATTTAGCTATAGTACATCAATTATCTCTAAGTTGTTGAGATGGTTATGTTTCTTCTTGCGACATTTAGGAACTTTTAGTATAGATTTTGGCTGAAGAAAGACTTAGGATGTACATACAAATTTATGATACTGTATTCATATTTAATGTAGAGGAATTTTCGAAAACCCAAGTGGAAGGATTCAAGTTTGAGGGACATTTTCAATTGGAAATTATGGCTGTCTAATTGCAATTTGGGCTAAATTATGAGGTTTCTCAAATGCAAAAGGAAGATGATATGAAGTGTATTATTTATAGAGCTATTAATTGCATTTTGTAAAATAATATTATCTTTGAAATAGTTATGAACTATTTATAGGTTGAACTAATTTTTCTCTCTTTCTCCTACAACATGTCTAACCATATGAAGTTTCCCTATTTGTAAAATATGGGCATTCACTTTAAGTTTGTAAGTTTTTTAGCTTTCCATGGCAAGATCTCCGGTCACAAAAAGTTTTACCACTCCTAAAAATATGATGTATTTTCTTTAGTTTATTTAGCTTAAGCCCCATCAATTCACCATTTGTCATTTAAAGAGTTTTTATCATAGACAAAAATAAATTGTCACTTTGCTATATTATTTTTTGATTGTTTGATTTTATTTTAAAGAGTGTCAATTGACAATAGAAATATATATGTTCTTTTAAAAAATTTCATCAATTGCCAATAAGTTGGGACCTTGTCTACTTGCAAAATCTCTAATATCAATTGAAAGACAATCTATTGACTTTTAAGGGTGCATTCTATTTTGAAGTATAAATTTTATATGAGAGACAAAAATGAATTGTCACTTTTCTATATACATTTTTTATTTTTTATTTTATTTTGAAGACTATGTTGATTGACAATATTAATGTATAACCTCTTTTGAAATAAACCATCGATGGACAATTAGTTTTGTGTGTATTTTAAATAAATATTTTTTTTGTGTATATTTTGAAATGTTTTGACGAATGATCTAATTTGGTGCAAATTGCCTTTTTGTCCACTCTTTTCTTTTATGCGTAAGTCAAGTTATACCCTCTAACATATTAGCTTACATATAGTTTGCTATTGTCCTTATTGTGCAAATGCTAGTAGTTATGTAGATCACTAAATTGTAATGTTTGTATCACATAATTATTTGTAAAATACCCTAGAATTTACTTTTCATCCCTACAATATCTTAGTACAATCAATAATTTTTAATTAATCAAAGGTAAAAGAAATAAAATGAAAACAAATGATAGACCAAACAAAAACTGCATAGGGAAGAAGTATAATACTATAAACAACACAAGAACAACAAAAGTACCTATACAACTAGTTGTATGACTAGGAAATTTTTTTATTGAATCAAAACAATGTTACAAATAATAAGCACCACTAAAGGTAGTTAAAAAAGAAAATATCAAAACATATTCAAAATAGAATATGCCATTAAGGAGCAATAATAATAGTAAACATTCGAAGAGAACATCATAATTACAAAGGCTAGTAAATGACATTAGACAAAGAAAACCATTTTAAAGCTTGAATACTTTACAATAATCCATATGAAAACTTTTTTGGATTTGTTTAGCCTTATTCTAAATTTAACAGAGTTAAGCCATGTATGACCCCCCATTTTTTTGACAAGGTCTAGGAGTTGCGAAGACAAGAAAGCCACCTAAAAAACTATGTTAGAGTAAAGCATTAAAATACTATTTTCTTGAAAATAATTGTTTGAGAACATAGTAGTGTTGGCAAGTGATGGTTTGGGCACTAGGGATCACTTGAGGGTTGTCATTTATGGAAACACTTATGATTGGAGTGATCGCATGTTAAGAATATTTCCACTGGAGTCACAGTCATGAAAATGACTAAGTCCAAAATCAGGATAACAAGGTACAATGCTACAGTTTTGGTCAGCGATGAAGACATACAAGGTATTAAGGCTTACAAAGTTAACTAAAGGTATTTTGGGATGTATACATGCTTCAGTTAAGAGCACATGAGTTTTGGTTACCAGATCTGTGAGATACAGTGTTCAGAAAGTATGCGAAGATAGTAAAACAACATAACAGGGTATATGAATAGCTGCGAAGATCAAGGAGAGTATAGTGAATATGGTAATGTGCTAAGATAGGTGAATAGAGTATATTGTGTTAGAATAATAAGCATAAAAATGCAAATATCAACATACATAAGAGAACACAATAACACAAAATTTAACGTGGTTCACCCAATCCCTGGGCTACGTCCACCAACAGCGAGTCCAATATCCTTATTATTATCCAGTGATTACAATCTGAAACCTGCAACTCAATACCACCATAGGAGGCTACAAAAAACCCTCATACCATAAATCTCCAACCCTAAGCCCTTTTTACAAGTATATTTGACTTCACCTAATTAGGGCAAAAAATACTCCGACTAATAGAAAATTGATGGCCGACCCATTATAATATTATTAAGTCATTGTTGGCATTGAATGGCACTGCCCCTCGACCCCACCTACCCCTTAACCCCGCCTGGGGTGCTGCCCCAGAACCCCGCAAGGGGCTCTGCCCCTTGACTCTGAGATTGGGGGCGCTGCCCCCAATCCCCTGTAGATAAGTTTGGGGGGAAACCCCGCCAAAAGAACTTGAGTCTGATTAGGCTCCACATACATAACATATTGCCGACTCTTTGGTAATATAAGATCACTAAATTCATAATTAACATTTTCATAAGTTATTATTATGTTTTGTATGACATTTGTGAAGCTGACTTGAAGGCTGATTTTGTATAAGTATAGAGAACTTTTGTGAAAGCGAGGTAATTGTATGTGTATGATGATGAAGTAAGATTGTGAATAAGATAAGAGATCAGATGTGAGATCAATAAGAGGCTGAGCTACAACTAGAACTATCTAAGCAAGATAAGTGCTTGTATTGTTCATATTTTGAAGAATTCTTTTTTAGATAGTTTTGATTGCAAGAGCAAGTGTGCTCACCACCTTTAACTAGGTGTTTTGTATACCCCTAACATGGTTTTGTATTCCTCTAACAAGGAAATGTACTATGTAACAATCAGCTCCTAATAGGGCTAGATTTCCTAACAGGGATATTATATTTTAGTGCATATTTGTGGGTACCATCCCCACCGGGGTTTTTCCTTGGCCAGGGTGTCCTCGAGAACAAATCATCATGTAATGAGTAATGTGTTATGCTTATATGTTCTTTTCATTTCTGCATTACTTTGGATTGTTTATAATTGTTTGAAGTTAAAATTAAGATCAAAGTTCTGTAATACTGATTCACCCCCCCTCTCAGTATTACCTAATCTTAACAATTGGTATCAGAGCCATTGGCCCTTGGAGAAAAAGCCTAACAACTTAAGGGAGATCAGAATGGATTCAGGAGACTTGCAAGAGAACTTTGAGGCTGCACTTGAAGATCTAGATAAAGTTAAGGTTGAGAATGACGAATTAAAATTTAAATTAAGAAGAGTAGATGATTTCATTAGGAAACTAAGAGAACAACTTGAGATTGCAAAAAATCAGAGACAATACCTTATGGAGAAGATCAAAGAAGATTCAGACAGTGACACATCAGACAAAGTGAAGAAGCTGGAGCAAGAAAAAGAACAAATCAATCTCTTGATGATTAAAGAAATTCAACATGAAAAGGATGAAAGAAACAAAGTTGAAGAGTCACTAAAAGAAGCTAATATGCAGTTAAGTCAAATGAAAACCGAACTTGACCAATACAAAGATAAATATCAGGAATTGGAAAAATATAATTAGATCATTAAAGGTGAACTCACTCAAGCCAAATTACACATTGAGAAGTTGTACATGAGTAGTGACAAGATTGTGTTGACTTGGTGGTCAACACCTCCTTGGAGATTCATGACATGGCTTAACCGCCTTCCGTGGATTGGGTTAAATCTGGCATTTGTATTGGGCATTGACAGTTTAAGCTTTTGGTGCAATGGCAAATGATTCCAACAATTGGTATCAGAGCCTTGGGTCACGGGTTCGAGTCTCCCTTCAGTGGGTGTTGAAGGCTCAATCAGTATTGAGGAGGAGATTGTTGACTTGGTGGTCAGCACCTCCTTGGAGATTCATGACATGGCTTAACCGCCTCCCGTGGATCAGGTTAAATCTTGCATTTGTATCAGGCATTGACAGTTCAAGCTTTTGGTGCAACGACAAATGATTCCAATAGATTAATGAACAAAGAGCAAGACAAAAGCCTAAAGGAGATATGACTAGAGTTGGATTCAATGAAGCAGAAAGTTCAAAAACTCAAGAAGAATCAAATGATGCAAAGGCTAAAGAAAGGTCTAGTTCTGAAGAGAGACCTACTCATGAAGAACCTAGAGAACAATTTAGACCTTTCAGAGGTAGAAGTTTTGGATGCAACAAAGTTGGACACATGAAAAGAGATTGCAGAAGCAAAGGTAACTCTAAGCCCTTTACTAGTTATTGTTTTAATTGCTATGAATATGGACACAAGAAAGCAGATTGTAGAAAACCTGATTAGTCCAAGTATAAGCAAGACTATATCAAATAAGAAAGACTATATCAAATAAGAAACATCAGTCAAGATTACATGTAAAAAATGTAACAACTTTGGACATACAACAAGGTATTGTAACTTGCAAACTAATCGAGAAAGAAGGAGACCACCTACTTATTACAAATGTAACAATCTAGGTCACATTGCAAAGTTTTGCAGATATAATGGAGAGGACAATAGAAGAGGACCAAGAAGATCTAGTGAACCAAGAGGACCACCTATTGTGGTTATAAAGAAAAATATTGGTGACGGTGGTAAGAGTCTTAATGATTACATGGATGTATTTGGGAATCATTTCAAGAAATCAGAAAGCAAGGATGATGATTAGATATGGAAGGTGAAAGTTTTAAACAAAGCATTGGTTCGGGGAGAGACAATTGATGATACCGTGTCTTTGCATGATGAGTTCTTTGAGGCATCGACCTAAAGGGCTGCATGGCCTTATGGGGAGCATTGGATGCAGTGAACAGAAAACATCCAGCCCTTGTATATGTGGAGTAAGCTCATGTGATCTTAGGTATGATGTGTATAGACACTAAGGAGTCTGTGGATGAGAGTGCATCACTTGGAGATTCATCTTCTATGTTCGCGAGTTTTGTATTGATTGGACGACATGTGAAGTTGAGCTGCCCATGTTTAATACACTTGCTCAACTTGTGATGGATAAAAGGACTTAAAAGACCTCAAATCTACACCATTTATTGATCAGGGCTTAAGGAGAACATAGTTGAGGAGATTATCAGTCATTTGGTAGAGTGATTATGTGATCGCGTGAAGCAAAGCATCAAATTGAGGCATGTTTAAGGTATTTAGACCTAATCTCTCAAAGAAATCATGGATGCACTAGTAGTTTATGATGTTGTAGATAGACCTGCATGCACCCTAAAATGGTCGCCTAGACTTTGGGCCCCATTTTTTCAATTTATCAATCCTGAATCATTTTTATCAATAATCAATATTTTCAACATTATCAATTTCTTGATTAAGTCTTAATTTCGATCATATATTGGATTTTATCCTATGGGCTAACCATTTATCCTAAGTCTTTATTTGTTCAAAAGGAATATTTCCTCCCCTTTTAATAAATAAAAAGCCCCCACTTTTTCTCTTATCCTAAGTTGCACAAATAAAGCATTATTCCTATTTTATAAAAAGGAGAAAAAGCACTTTTGTCTCACATGAGGCTCAAAAGTCAACACTTCACTCTCATTGGAGGATACTTGTGCACATGGATTGCTCCTCTTTCAAGCTCCACCGCTGATTAAGACTTTTTGCCTCTTAATCTCCATGGTCCATTTCACCTCATTTCTTATAAAAGGAGAGCTCTCTCCTTCATTTGCATATCCACTTGTTTTATGCTAATGTTATGCTGCAGGTTTTAGGTGCATTTGGAGTTTTGAAGACATTGAAGACTTGCTTCATTGCATCATCTAGTTCATATTTGCTTTCATAGTTGCATGATAATGGCATTCTTAGTGTAGATTTCCTTTTATGCAATAGAATAAGCTCACATAGTCTAAATAGGAAGGCTTGGTAATACTTGTTCTTTCCTTTCATAGCATAGTTTGTACTTTCCTTTCATAGTTTAGATTGCATCATCATATAGCTTGCATTGCATTTTCATAGTGATTCTTGAGGATATTGGCACTCTTGCCCTTGTCCTCACTTGAATCTCTCATTGTGTGGTTGACTAGCAAGGTCACAAGCTTGTAGCTCTAGCTGAGAGCAAATACTTCATAGTCCCTTGCAACTCCATGCATAGAGAGCTATGAGCCGCTTTGTGAGGCCTCATTCTTGAGCAACCTTGCATGTAATGGTTCATAGAAGTGCACCATTTTAGTGTGTACATTTCTGGCACCCACCGTGGGGCTGAGTAGATTAGCTTTGTCCCTTTAATTTTGCATTTTTTGTCAAAATTTTCATCAATTTTTGGCTTGGTTTTCAGTCTTTGGTTTTTTGTCTCAGAGTATCGCGTGATACTTCTCAGAAATATCGCGCAATATACCTTTGTATAGCAGTGTGACACTTCGCGTGAGAGAAGAATCGCCCGCCAATACTGAGAAATATTGCCTGTTATCAGGCGAAGTATTGCCCGCCCATAGTGAGAAGTATCGCGCGACTGAGAAATATCGCGTGACTATAGGAAACTATGTCGTGCGACACTGGTGAAGTCTAAGAAATATCGCCTGGTCTGACAGAGACTTGCATTTCCAATTTTCTCATCCGAATTTAATTATTTTAGCTTGCTGTTTTGTTTTGCTGTGTTTAGATAGGTCTAACCCGCATCTTTTAACTTAAATCTAGCAGTTTATTGCATGTTTACATTTGGATTTGGATTTTGCTAACCTTGTGGGTCTAACAAGTTGTGTTTGTAGGTGCTCTCATTTGCTTAAAAATTGCTAAAAACGCATGTCAAAGAGGGCTACTAACAGTTTTTGTAGGGCTGCCCAAGCATAAAAACAAAAAAAAAATTTCTTGCTTGTTTATTTGCTTTCTTTTCAAGTGTGGCATTCACTAATTGTATTAGGCATCTTAATACCTTGTGAAAGGGATCTTGAGGTGGTAGGAGAAGTATGCTCTTCACCTTTAGGTGAATCAGAAAATCTTGACCCATCTTAAGGTTTTGGAAGCAAGGGAGAATTGAATCTCTTTGCTTGGTGTGTTTGGGAGAGATTTTTGAGATAGGGGAGTATGCTCTTCACCCTTGTGGTGAATCAAAAACCTTGAACCTCATAAATTATCCATTTTTGTTTAGTTTAGGAATCCTTTAGTGGGCCTTCTCTTGAGCAATCAAGAGGAATGACTCAAGTGGGGACAACCTTGTCATCATTTTCCTTGGTGGCAAATGATTCCAACTCACTATAATCTCAAGGCTATCAAGGACACCAAGAACCTTGGTAGACATAACACTTGTCTTCGTTTGATGTGAGTAGCTCATGGGATTGCGACCATGGGAAAAACATTGAATAAGAATGCTTAAGGTACTCTTGAGGCCGTGAGGTCCTAGTCCTTTTATGAGGAGCAAGAGGGGTGTTGTGAACGGAAATTCTTATTAAGAACCATTAGATACAAGCCACCTTATTTTAGCCACTTATCTTCTTAGTGCAAGGATTGATCCAAGTGGTTTACCCGGATCACCTTAAGATACTCACCATATGTGTCCCTTTGGTTGTGTCATTTGACATTTCCATGACAAAGCCAACATCTCTTGTGGGTAACCACTTGGTGTGAGGCAAGGGGGCATCAAGTTGTGGGCTAAGTTGGTAAGTATTGAGCCTTGACTTTTTAGGATATATTTGCTTGAATTATCTTCAGTTGTGTGATACCAGTGCAAACGTTCTTACATACAAACAATCGGTAGCATTCATAGGGTGTTGTTTCAATTCTGATATCACAAGTGTTTGTCTTGGCAAGGTTGCTTTTGCCCTTGTTTCAAGTGTTTGAGACCATGTTTTAAATCCCTTACTATTTGCAAACCTGCCGAAATTTTGCTGATATTGTGATTGAAATCGAAAACCTCAACCCTCAGACTGGAAACTTTGACCAAACAGACCCAAAAATGCAAATTTTACACAATTCTGGTCAAGAGTTAAACAATTCTGCAACAGTATCACGCCCTGTAAAGTGAAGTATCACGCGATACTTCGCGCTTGCTAGAAATATCGCCCGCTTTGAAGAGAAATATTGCGTGATAGTTCACCCCTGACGGACTATCGCCCGACTTGCCTAGAGTATATTGCCCGCCAGTACTAAGAAGTATCGCCTAGCTTC
Organism: Chamaecyparis obtusa; assembly: GCA_027943335.1. NCBI lineage: Eukaryota > Viridiplantae > Streptophyta > Pinopsida > Cupressales > Cupressaceae > Chamaecyparis > Chamaecyparis obtusa. The sequence continues at coordinate 1,008,346 of BSBK01002808.1, forward strand.
GGGCGAAGTATCGCGCGGTTATAGGTTTATCGCCCTAGTAGCCTGGAGTATATCGCCTGGTTTATTTCTGCCGTGCTTAAATTTTGGTCAGTTTCAGTTGCTGTTAATCAGGCTAGGTCTTAGAGTAGGCTTCTCACCCTGACGTTTGAGGCCTGTCTTGACTCTAAATTTCTAGTTTTAGTCTTCTGGGATAGCATCATTTGATTTACGAAATCACCTTGAAATAATTGCCAAATTAGAAGGTCATTCTTGGTGCCAAGGTTCATCTCTAAGATTGTTAGCTACATTCTTGGAAAATTTTAGTACTCTTATTGTCCAAATAATTTTCATCTCAATTTCAATTATCTTTTGGCCTAGTCCAACCTCTTGATTCAAAAGTGCAAGGGTAGTCACCCTTTGATTTGAAGCACCTCTTTGACAGTTTTGGTAAAGCCCTCTTTTTTTCTTCTCGTTTCTTTTTTTTTGGACAATAGAGGACTTTGATTATCCTAGTTTGGTGTTGACACTTTGAGAGGTCACCTTTTCATTGAGAGTATCTTTCTTTCATGTCAGTTACAACAAGGTATCAAGTCAATTAAGGGAAGTGACCCCCTATTGCCTTTAGCCAGTTACCACTTGTCAAGACTCGTCGACAACCTAAGGGAAAAGGTCCCCTTTTTGATCAATCTCCTAAGAGCGAATCTGAGGTTTGTTTTAATCTGAGAGCTAATCCTATTGAAGTGAGCACCTCTTTCATACCACTCTCATCAAGCATGGACATGAGTTACACTTTTACCCGACAAAAAAGAGAAGTCATGAATCAAACTCTTGAGGATATCTTCCAACGACACAGAAGAGAGTATGGTGGTTCTTCTCATGCTAGTCCACCCGGGTCACCTCCCAACAACGCGAGGTATTTTGATGCTCACCAACGAGCCGAGAGACATCATAAGCAGGCTCACTCAGATTCAGGGTCACAACACGAAGACCAGAACAATGAATCTAGTGATCACCACATAAACGCAGCCAATGCAATAAGACAGTCAAGACAATCCTCCCCACTTAAAGACACCTCTCGATATGCAAATACAAGATTGAGAAGCATTGAGAGAGAGAAGCAAGCCTACTTAGATGAACAGGCTGCTAAAAAAGAAAAATTCAGACAACTAGAGGAAGAGGAACGTGCATTGTTGGATATACAGAAAAGAGTCACCCAAGAAGAAGAAAATAGACTCTATGCACAACAACTCCAAAGCTGATTTAACCGGAGGGGAGCCAATAGTGGGACCAACTCACCCCCATCTACCCCTTCCCCTAGCCCTAGAAGAAGATCAAGGATGCCCTCACGATCCCCGAGTCCTAGAGGAAGAAGGGCTTCAAGATATGATCATCATAGGAGATAGTCGTCTCATAGACATTCAAAGCAACCCTCCCAATGAGCACATCATGGCTCACAACATGGAGGAAGTTATGCTAAAATTGATCATATGGACTTCATGACTATGCAACAAGAACCATCCTTTCAAGCATATGTGGAGCATTATGTGGAACAAAACAAAGACCAATTCTTGGAAAGTCTTATCAACAAAGGCGCTAAAGTTCCATATAATTTTGATGTTCACCAAAAGATCAAGAAACAGAGCCCTTCAACTGATGAGGTGATCTTACAAATGCAAAAGGATATAGACAGGATGAAGGCTCCCAAGAGCACGTTTCATTTGGACTCCATATGTCCTAGCCCCATTGACAAAAGTGTGGTGATGGTAGAATTCCCTAAGAAAGTTGAGTTCCCAACATACGACAAATATGATGGCACTGGTGACCCTCACGACCATGTTCGACAGTTCTACATAATGAGCTTTTCCTTTCACCATGAAGACTCCTACTTGATGAGATTATTCCCAAGGAGTTTAAAAGGTCAAGTCATGGAGTGGTTCACCAACCTTTCCCCTCCAGTAAAGACATTTAAAGAACTTGTCCAAAGATTTGTTCAGCATTTTGCTTACAACTTATCAAGGTCGGTCACAATGCTTGATTTGTGTAAACTTAAGCAAAATCAAGGGGAATCTTTTGTCACATTTTTACAACGATGGAGGCGATTGTGTTCGAAATACCCAAGGATAATCCCTGAAGAGGAGAGAATTGATATCATTGTGAGCAATCTAATACCAGAACTTAGATATGAAGTCAAGAAAATCCCATTTAATTCCTTTGATACTATGGTAGAGGTGGCATGTCGCATTGAGGATGTCCTAAAAGAACAAGGAATTTTGGCTAAACCAACAAATAACAACAATAGCCAAAATAACAATATTAATGGTAACAAGGACAAAAAGAACTCCTATTGGAACAAAAACAAGCAAGTGGTCAACGACGAAGTTGTTGACTCATCTCAGGTAAAAAATGAAGGAGTTCTTAACCTCTCTCATGCAGTTCAAGCTATGAAGCTGCAAACATCTTCAACACAACAAGACAAACCTAAGTATCAAAAGAGATCTAAAACAGAGAAAAGACAATTTACCAAATTGGGAGAATCTTATGCAGATGTTTTTAAGACATTAGTTGCTCATAATTTGGCACACCCACAGGATCCTACAAAACATCGCATACCGGATCCTTTCCCTCATTGGTGGGATGCTAAGGCTTTTTGCATTTTCCATAATGGGATTGGACACGACATAGAAAATTGTTTTAAACTCAAGCATCTTGTCCAAGACCTTATTGAGAAAGGACAATTACAAGTGGATGGGTTAACTACTAATGTAGATCATAAAGCCTTTAAAGATCCCTTGCCTAAATATGAGAAAGGAGAGAATTCTAACAATAAGAATGGCAAGGCGGCTATCAACTACACCTACACAAATGCGGAGAACGTTATTAACATGCTTTAAGTTTTGGATGATAGTGTCAACATGATGAGAGGGAAAGATCCCTATGGATATAATGTGGACTCAACTCCTATGATTGATGAAAGACCCGCTGTGGTGATAAGAGGTCCTCACTCACAAAGAATGCCCCAGTCCCTCAATGCTGTCACTAGGGGACAGGCCCAAGCGCCCATTATCATTAGAGGTCCTAGCACTAGCAAGTCTAAGAAGCCCATGTCCAAAGGTGCTCCTCCCAAATCTGTCATTGGTCCTGATTCCAATTATAATCTTATTGACCAGCTACAACGTACACCCGCGCAGATATCCATCTTTGAGCTTTTAGAATTGTCTCCTAAACACAAGTGCATCCTTGAAGATGCTTTGCGAGTAGCCAACGTCCCTAACAACTTAGATATTGATCAATTCCAAAACATGGTCAACCATTTGGCTAGCCCTCATTACCTCACCTTCTCTGAAGAAGATGACAAATCCATCAGTCACCCACATAACTTGGCCTTACACATCGAAGTCATGATTCATAAAACCTGTGTTAGGCGTGTACTGATAGATGGGGGTGCAGGGCTCAATATTTGTACCCTGAATTTGTTGTTGGCTCTAGGATATTCCAAGAACGTCATTGACACAAAGAAAAGGATCACAATCAAAGCATATGACGAAGCAGAAAGAAGTTCTAAGGGATTGGTTGTTTTGCCTATTCACATTGGTCCCGTAGAAAAAGATATATTATTTCAAATTATTGATGTTGGACCTCTAGCCTGCAACATTTTGCTAGGTAGGCCATGGATTCATGAAATGCAGGCAGTCCCATCAACATATCACCAGTGTGTTAAGTTTCCCCATAACGGTGTATAAATTTGCATCCTTGGAGATAGTGCTTTATCAGTTAATAACATTTCTGCGGGATCACATGTACCTTTGAATAGGGAAGCTGACAGTCCTAGTAGTTCACTTGAACCATATAAGTAGAAGTTCAAGACCATCAATCTTAGGATGGGAGATTATAAAATGGATTCTTTTACAAACATACCAATCTCTCCTAGGTCTTATGGGAGACCATCCCCAAATGTGAAGCCTTCGTCATCAGCAATGACATTATTTGGGAAATTTGTTGAGTCTTCGGTCCCCATTCAAGAAGAGAAAGAGGAAGTTGTTGTAAGGGACTGGATCTATCACGAGGAGAAATACAAACATAACGAGAATTTTGCTCCTTCACCTGAAGCTTATGGGAAAGGGTATACACTAGTTAAAAATATGGGATATTCGGGATATGGTCCCCTTAGTCATAGGCTAGACGTTAAAGCTGAGCCTCTTGATCATGCTCTTTTTGGATGAAAGAATAAGTCCACGGTTGGCTTAGGTTTTGAGAATAAGAAGAAGAAAGGTGTCCCTTTCCCAGCTGCGATGGACAGTGACAGTGATGTAGATTATACGCCTGATCTTTCCAATCAACAAGATGTGTTTGATGATTGGGTGCCCTCAACGAATCTCCTTTGGGGAGATTCCATAGATTTGATGCTTGATAGTCCTACTATCCCAGCTGCGATGGATAGTGACTGTGTGACTGCTAGATCGACAAAGGAAAGTGTTACTATCCTAGCTACGACGGATAGTACCAATACTAGCACTAGAGAGGGGGAAACTATTCCTAACCTTGAGGCTTCCACATCACGAGGCCTAAATAATGACTTAGAGACAGACTCCCATGAATATGAATGGGACTCGCTTTCAGATGCAACAATTGATCTGGACATGGATATTATCCATGCCTATAGTACCCAACCCGATGCGACTAACTATCCTAGTGTCGGACTAGAGGATTGCACTCCTCAAATCACCTTAGTGGACGATGCTTCGTTTGATAGGATGAGTCCTAATTCAAGTATCTTAGGAGAAGACTTGATGAACTCTGATTATATGGTCACCAGATATGACACCTTTCACATAAACAACATTGAACTAGTCATCGACCTACCCCTTATTCACTTTGACCTAATTGACTGGTCTCAGCGCCATCAAGAGCCCACATTCCTCACCTTCCACAATAATTACGAAATTGCCTGCTATCTGAATGCTCTTGAACCCGTGGCTTCTTCCACTAGTGAACCAACAACCAGCATGACAGAACCTGATATTAAGTACCTTAGTCTCAAAATAAAAGAAAAAAAGAAAAAAAGGTCTGATGGCGAAAACCACTTTGTGGCGGTGTCAGAACCAAAAATAGTAAAAAGAAATGACGCATCCAAGGGTGAAAACCTCTTTGAGGCACCTAAGGATGGGGTACTTAATAACTTGCCGAGTTATTTCTAGGATAGATCATCAATATTGATTGAACCAACAAAGCCAGTCAATTTAAACACAGAAGAAAATCCTCAGATAGTCCATCTTGCTCAGTCTTTATCAGAAGAAGAGACCAAGGCATATGTACAGTTTTTATAGAAAAAGAAAATTAATTTTGCATGGACCTACTCAGACATGCCAGGGCTTGACACGAATCTCATAATGCATCACTTATCCATAGCTCCAGGAGTCAAGTTAGTAAAACAGAGATTAAGAAAAATGCATCCACATGTAGCTCTACTTGTCAAAGGGGAATTAGAAAAACTTTTGAGAGCTGGATTTATTAGAGCCATCGATTATGTAGAATGGATCTCAAACATAGTACCTGTCTCCAAACATGATGGGTCCATTTGTGTCTGCACAGATTTTAGAGATTTAAATAAAGCATGCCCAAAGGACGATTTTCCACTTCCAAACATTGACATGATAGTGGACATGACGGTGGGCTATGACATATACTCTCTAATGGATGGTTTCTCAGGGTATAATCAAATCAAAATAGCTCCTGAAGACCAAGAGAAAACAACATTTACATGTACATGGGGAACCTATTGCTAGAATGTCATGCCATTCGGATTAAAGAATGCAGGAGCAACCTACCAAAGAGCTATGACGACTATCTTTCATGATATGATGCACAAAAACATGGAAGATTATGTGGATGATACCCTGACAAAATCAAGAAAAAGGGACACACACCTCAATGATCTGGAAGTAATTCTAGATCGTATGGAACAATTTCAACTCAGATTGAATCCAAAGAAGTGCGCATTTGGCGTCACCTCAGGCAAACTTTTAGGATTCATAATATCAGCAAAAGGTATCGAGGTTGACCCCAAAAAGGTCCAAGCAATCCTAGATATGCCACCTCCTCAGAATATCAGCCAAATGAGAAGTCTTCAAGGATGTCTTCAATCAATTAGGAGGTTTATTTCTCAACTTGCAGATAGGGCACAACCCTTGAACAAGACATTGCATAAGGGTGCTTCTTGTGTTTGGAACGAGGATTGTCAAAAGAGCCTAGATCAGATCAAACAATACTTGGCTAATCCTCCGATCCTAATGCCTCCTATTCCAGGGAAACCATTGATTCTATATATTTCAGCTACAGACACTTCCCTGGGGGCATTGTTGGCTCAATCAGATAATACTGGGAAAGAACGAGCCATATACTATATCAGTCGTACTCTAGTCTCCTATGAGATCAATTACAATAATATTGAGAAGTCTTGTCTGGTGGTGGTGTTTGCTTCTCAAAAGTTGTGCCACTACATGCTTGCTCATACCATACATTTGGTTGCCAAAATTGATCCTCTTAAATACTTGCTTAGTAAGGCTGCGCTCACGGGTAGACTTGCTAAATGGATGATGGTCCTCACTGAATTTGACATAGAGTATGTTGAAAGGAAGGCAATAAAAGGACAAGCTATTGCTGACCAATTAGCTGATTTCCCAATTCAAAATAGTATGTCGATCCAAGTGGAATTCCCAGATGAACACATCTTGTATACAACTACTCGCACTTGGACAATGTTCTTTGATGGCTCCCGCATGCAAAATGGATTAGGTGCTGGAGTGTTATTTGTTTCTCCACATGGGTACAATATTCCAAAGTCTTACAAACTTTTATTCCCATGTACCAATAATATTGCAGAATATGAAGCTTTAACTAATGGCTTGAGAATGGCTATAGAATGGAACATCAGAGAGTTACATGTCTTTGGGGATTCCCAGTTAATCATCAACCAAGTCAATGAAGAGTATCAAACCAAGGATGACAAATTGATACCCTATAAAAAGATGGTTGATTCTTTGAGATGCTATTTCACCTTTGTGACGTTTCAACAGATCCCTAGGATAGAGAACAAAGCTGCAGACGCCATGGCCACATTAGCTTCACTTCTTCAGTTGGAGACACATGAATCCAGATTTGAATTCCTGGTGGAAGAGCTACACCATCCCATCTTTGACTCGTCTGAAAGCCACGCCATTTGTACCATTGTCACACATGAGTCTTCCCGATATGGTGCTATCTATTCATACCTTCGTGATGGCATCATCCCCGATACATTCAACCGCTCTGAACGCTGAAACCTCATCCATAACGCCTCTTGCCACACCCTCATCTCTAGTGATTTATATAGGAGTTTAGATGGGACGCTCCTTAGGTGCTTGGAAAAGGAGGAATCCAACCAAGCGTTAGCTGACATCCACGAGGGCATTTGTGGTGGACATTCTAATGGTCTTGCCATGGCTCGAAGGTTGCTTAGGGTGGGATATTATTGGCCCACAATGCAGATAGACGTAGTCACCTTTGCTAAGTCATGTGAAAAATGTCAGAAACATGGCAACCTGATTCATGCTCCAGGTAGGGAGCTGATCCCTTCTGTTTCTCATTGGCCATTTCAGCGCTGGGCCTTTGATCTGGTTGGGCAAATTCATCCCAACTCATTAGGTGGACACAAGTTCATTATTACTGCCACTGACTACTTCACAAAATGGGTGGAAGTTGTGCCACTTTCTGTTGCTTCAGGAAGGACCATTTCTTTGTTCATCTTGAATCATATCATTTGTCGATTTGGAGTGCCTTCTGAGATCATTACTGACAATGGAGGTCAATTTAAGAATAAGGACCTAAAGCACCTATGCAAAAAGTTTAAAATCAAGCAACATTGGTCCTCCATCTATTTTCCACAAGGAAACGGACAGGCAGAAGCCTCTAACAAAACCATTCTTAAGATTCTTCATAGAACGGTGCACAAGAATGGTAGGGATTGGCACTTGCAAATCAATCCAGCACTATGGGCTTACAGAACAAGCATTCGCACACCTACAGGAGCTACTCCTTTTTCTCTCACCTATGGCGCTGAAGCAGTATTGCCTTTAGAAGTCGAGATACCATCACTTAGAGTCTCACTCAAAGGTTTGATTATAGATGAGGATTACCGTGCCATGAGGTTACAGGAGCTAGAACTTCTAGATGAGAAGCGTAAGGCTTCCTTTGATCATATGCGAGTGTATCAGAAGCATATGTCCAAGGCATTCAACAAAAAGGTTCACCCTCGAGAATTTCAAATAGGTGATCTTGTTTTGCGAGAGAACCCCAAGAACCAACAAAATAGAGAGCAAAAGGGCAAGTTTGAACCTAACTGGCTTGGACCATATGTCATCACAACTACTTTTGGTACTGGTGCGTATTTACTGTCAGATCCTGATGGAGAACAGCTCCCTGATCCCATCAATATTGTGCACCTCAAGAATTTCTATCCTTGATGCCCGTTCTGTCTGGGGGCATCCTTTGTACATATTTTATGATCCTGAAAAAATACTAAAAAAATTGATATATGATGCTGAAAAAATCCTAAAAAACATAAAAAGTCCTGAAAAAATATTAAAAAAATCAGAAAAAGTTCAAAAATCCCAAAAAAATGAAAAAATGAAAAAAGACTCCAAGTGGTGAAAACCTGGAAACAGGCGCTACTTGAGGCCTTTGCACTCCTATTTGTTAGCATGCGTCCTCGACACTTAGCCACTTCCCATCATGCCTTGACCTTATTTGGCTTAGTCTGGAATTGGTCTTTGTCTTTGTCTAGGGGGCATAACTGTTAGCATTGGTCTTTTAGGTGCGTTCGTCTCTTGGGGCATTTCACAACAGGTGTTTTTCAACACCACCCCAAATAGTGTTTTTCAACACTACCTTTGCGTCGAGTGTTTCTTAACACTTATTAGATGTCTTGCCTATAGTCTAAGTATAATGCGATAGTGCTCATGTGCAGATGCGATACTCAGAGTCTGACTCTATGACCAACACACACACACTTAAACAATTAACTCGATGACGATATGATGACTTTATTTTTCTTTGTGTGCTACCTATGAGGATTTCTTTGATGAGTGATCTCTCCCTAAGAAGTTTTCGATGATGCATAGCTAGAAGACTGAGGGAATGAGAACATGTTTTCTTTCTTTATCTGCTTGTGGGTATATTTTGTTGATCCTAACTGTCATGAGCATTTATGCTGGTCCTACTTAACACTATGGATTAACAAGGTATTATCCTTGACTATTTTGCGAGTGCATACTTTTAGCTATCCTGACTTTCATGTGTCTTGATACAAGCATAATCTCACCATATCAAACTTAGGTAATCTCACTACATTAGTCATCTTGACCTATATGTCTTTTGATGCCTAGGTGGGATTCCCACATTTCTATCTGATAAAGATCATATTCATATCCACATAGTTATGCTAGTGTGCATTGTATGATCTTACGACGCTACCAATAACGCTCGATGATGATAATTAGATGTCTATAAGCGTTGTGACCTTGCAAGTCAACCACTTTCATAGTAGCTTGCATTTTTAGGTTCATGTTAGTCTAGTGTTGCATCTTGCATATGGAGAGAGCTCTCATTTTCATCTTATGTGGACCTATCAGTCGACTGCGCTCACCTTTTTTTCTTCTTGATCATGTCTTTCACTCCTTGTCCTTTTTCATCTTGAACCTGTTCCTGTTCATCACAAGGGGTTAATCATATCATCATATCTATATCACAACTGTCATTTTCAAGAAACATGAGTCTATATTATACACATGAGAATTAAACATACATCTATGAGAGAGAACATACATAAGCACATACATAAGCATTTTGAGCAAAATGGAAAGACAATATACATAAACTGATACATCTATCACAAGTGAGACAAATGCACATGATACATCAAACATCCAGTAATCTCATAAATCTATATACAATGTCATGATATACAATACAACATGAGATCCCAAAATCTGGATCAAAAGTCTCAAAGATATGTCCAAAACATCTAAGCCCTAAGACTCGCTACCACCCTCGTGAGGAGCTCGTGGTGGTGGAGGAGGCATAGCTCTCCTATCGAGTACCACATCTGATACCCCTGCCCGCTGAGAGTATGATGGTGCTCTCTCACCTTCTGGGATGGCCTGCAGATATAGCCCATGATAATAGGCTACTCTCGCTGACTCTTGTCGGAGCTCCAGTGCCTCGGCCTGTGCCATCACCTCACGGCGTGCTATCTCTGCCCTAAGATCAGATATCTGCTGATCCCGCTTTGCCCTCAGATCCAGTAGCTACTGATCTCTCATGGCTATAGTAGTCCAGAGCTGCTGTATCTCTGCCTCCTGAGCCTGTATCTGGGCTCTCAGATCCTCTCCCCCCGCAAGCTGATCTTGTTGTGCCTCCACCTGCCGGCGAGCTGGTCTCGCCTCCTCCTCGAGTGTCACTGATCGCTATCCCCGTGACCATTTCTAGCCACCTGATCTTGACCCCTCTCCTCTCTCCATCCCCCTCCCTCTCCCCCTCCCTCTCCTCCGTCCCCTCCGTCTCCTCCATCTCCCCCGTCACCCCCTCTGTCTCCTCCCGGCACCGGTACCTGTGCATCTAGTACTGTAAACCGAGAGAATGGCACCCTCCGCCGCTCTACTCTATAGGCTCCATTAGCCCCTACATCTGCCATATCTGGGAAATACTCCCAGGGCTCGCTCCTTATACCTGCTGTCTCCGCAACAGCCTATTGATAATCCAACATGGGTAGCCACCCATGACCCTCCTTGTCTCTGGCCCTGGCATATGTGGTAGTCTCTGTCGAGACTCGCTGCTACCTCCTGAACTGCCGCCATACCTGAGTGATGCAGAATCTCTCTACGATCTCTACATACCGACCTACCAGTGGCTGACTGCACAGCATATAACTCAGCTCATCAGCTGCATCTCCCCAAACCTCAACCTCCCTGTAGGGCCTCCATGTGAATGAGGCTATCTCATCCAAAATTCGCCGATAGTAGGTCACATCCCCCGAATGGGCATGTGATATGAACTCGAGGTACCTGTAGATATAGGGGTACCTCCTCTCCCTCGGCTGAACCCTGGGGCGCACCACAGTGATGTGCTCCCATGCCCATACCTGTGCCAGGATGGCACCGCATGCCCATGTCCGACCGTCTCTGTAGATGATCTCGTGTAGCTCATGGTACATCTCTGCCAGTATGGTAGGACCCCATGCCATCCGTCGCGGCCTGTTGACCAAGTCCACCAAAAGCTGAGCCCATTCGAGCGGGAAACCCTTCTGACTGCGGTCAGTCATCAGGATCTAAGAAATGATAGATGCCACTATGCATGGCACTGGGTAGTCTCTGCCGAAATCATCTATCAGCCTCTCCCAGCTGATATGCCTATCCAGAATAGTGACATCCTAGAACATCTCCTGCACCAGTCGACGCCCCTCAGTAGCATCCTGATCATAGTACACCTGTGCCAACAAATGAATCATGTCAGTTTTCATCATATGGAAACATTATATTTATGATTAGATCTTAAAACATGATTATACTCACTGGCTCGCCATGACATGGCACTCGTAAGATCCTGTAGACGTCCTCTAGAGTGATCGACGCCTCTCCAGTCGGCAGGTGGAAGGTGTTGTGCTCACTATGCCATCTCTCGATAAGAGCAGTCAACAACCCATGGTCCGCTCAGATATATGGGTATCTCAGCAGATACCGGAATCCCATCGCTCTGATGTCGACATTGCCCGGATCGTCTAGATCCCGGACACACCGCAATCCTGTCACCTTCGGCGCTCTGATGATGAGCACCGAAAAAACCTCCTGCAAGCTAAAACCAAGCCAGTTGTTAGCACATATCATGATGGATGTCCAAAAACTTAGTATAAAACATCCCAAAAATGTAACATTGTCTAGACCCATGTCATTTTTGCTCAAAAATGCATTAAAAATCAAAATTTTATACTGGGCAATACTTCTCCCCAAAGTGCGTGATACTTCTAAAGTATCGCGCAATATTTCACCTAGCAAAAATTTTTAAAATTTAAAAATTTGAAAAACGTGCTAAAATAAGCTATTAAATGCAAAAAATGACTCAAAAAGCTCAAGTTTTTCGAAAACATACCGGGGCAGGATAGTGTGGTGGCCGGTTGTGCAACCGAGCGCGCTCGAATCGATGCCTGTGAACGGGAACTCCTGCTTTCTGGGCCATTTTCTCTCTCTAAAGCTCTGAAATTCTCAAATCACTAAAAGATAAATGATTTTTGAAAATGACATTTTGACCTCTTTTATAGCCTTTTGGCTTTTTGACCTCATTTTCAAAACACTTCGAAATTGCGCAAAAATTGCACCCCTAGCTAATTTCAACGTCCTAGATCCATTTTCGGACTCGAAATCGAAATTAGAAGTCATCTTGATAGTCAAAATCGTGTTTCAAAATCTTCCCCCCCTTCTGTGCAGTTGACTGATCTTTTGAGGCCTAATCCTTCGATCTTTGTTGGGGTATCGTCATTTCTTCATTTCCATGTCTTCCAAACTTCTAGTCTTTCATTCATATTCATTCCACTCCCTCATTTCTCATGTTTGACTACATCTTTTTAGTCAGGTTGGGGCATGTTTTATGCCTAATGGTTAACCTATTTGACCCTTACATTCGATTGTGATTTCCTTCCGATTTGATCAAATCCTTATCAATTCGTTGTTCTCCTCTTTACCTGATTTTGATTTCGATTCCGAAGGGGCAGTACCTATGGGATTCTCATCCCCAATTGCTTGATTATCTTGATTCAGACATCTTTTGTGAGCTGTCGCTCAAATTTGAGATTCTTATCTCTTACTTTGAATGTGATCCCGAATCGACCTCATGTTCAAAGACCTTTATTTATGCTTTATCCGGATATGATCCCGAATCGACCTCATATTTGAGTTGTTTTGTGATCTCAGATCAATCTCACATTTCAATTCTTCTTTGACTGCATGTGTTCCCAAATCGATCACACATTAGTCAAAGAGGGGCAAATGTATGCACCCTAAAATGGTCGCCTAGACTTTGGGCCCCATTTATTCAATTTATCAATCCTGAATCATTTTTATCAATAATCAATATTTTCAACATTATCAATTTCTTGATTAAGTCTTACTTTCGATCATATATTAGATTTTATCCTATGGGCTAACCATTTATCCTAAGTCTTTATTTGTTCAAAAGGAATATTTCCTCCCCTTTTAATAAATAAAAAGCCCCCACTTTTTCTCTTATCCTAAGTTGCACAAATAAAGCATTATTCCTATTTTATAAAAAGGAGAAAAAGCACTTTTGTTTCACATGAGGCTCAAAAGTCAACACTTCACTCTCATTGGAGGATACTTGTGCACATGGATTTCTCCTCTTTCAAGCTCCACCGCTGATTAAGACTTTTTGCCTCTTAATCTCCATGGTCCATTTCACCTCATTTCTTATAAAAGGAGAGCTCTCGCCTTCATTTGCATATCCACTTATTTTATGCTAATGTTATGCTATAGGTTTTAGGTGCATTTGGAGTTTTGAAGACATTGAAGACTTGCTTCATTGCATCATCTAGTTCATATTTGCTTTCATAGTTGCATGATAATGGCATTCTTAGTGTAGATTTCCTTTTATGCAATAGAATAAGCTCACATAGTCTAAATAGGAAGGCTTGGTAATACTTGTTCTTTCCTTTCATAGCATAGTTTGTACTTTCCTTTCATAGTTTAGATTGCATCATCATATAGCTTGCATTGCATTTTTATAGTGATTCTTGAAGATATTGGCACTCTTGCCCTTGTCCTCACTTGAATCTCTCATTGTGTGGTTGACTAGCAAGGTCACAAGCTTGTAGCTCTAGCTGAGAGCAAATACTTCATAGTCCCTTGCAACTCCATGCATAGAGAGCTATGAGCCGCTTTGTGAGGCCTCATTCTTGAGCAACCTTGCATGTAATGGTTCATAGAAGTGCACCATTTTAGTGTGTACAAGACCTAGGTATAAGTTCAAGAGGCATCCATTCAAATCTTGTGAGGATGATCCGAAGGGAGCATTTTCACAAATCGTCGTAGGCGTGTTGTGCATAGGAGACATTAGGGCATACATACACTGCAAATATGAAATCATTGGTGAGTTTAACGTCTATAGTGAATTGGATAGTATGGTAGAAGCAAATGGAACCATGGTAGAATAATTCAAGCACCTACAAGATCAATCAATCCTTAAGTTAACCCTACTCACAGAGTTCACAGAAGTTGAATGGTTTAAGATCATTCTTAGCAGAGTTCATGACCAGTTTCTATGGATTGGTAATCAACCTATGAAAATTTGTGCATAGTTGATTCATGAGATCACATGCCTTGAAAATGAAGGAGCCCTACCTATACCGGAAAAGAACCTAAGGAATCTAGCAAAAACCCTAACACATTCAAAGTGGGCTAAGAGGGTAATGATAGTTAATGATATTTATCTATAGGATGTCAGATTGGTAGTAATGTTGCTAGGCTACAAGTTGTTTTACAGTAGCAAACCTAATTCTATATCTGCTGGGGTCATCATGATGGCATACAGAATGGTGAAGGAAAACAAGAAGTATAATCTCTGTGAAATCCTAGCTCAACAGTTTATTGATAATGTGAAAGCTATAAAGAAGGAAAAATCTAAGGCATTTAGGTTTGGATCATTGCTAATTCATATATACATTCATATCATTCACAAGTTTCCTAGCATGCATCCTAGAGTATGGAAAGATAATGAACCCACTGGACTTCAGATCTCAGAGTACTATAGAAGATAGAAGAAGGACTGGGTAGATGGAGAATTTTTTGGCATGATTAAGATACTACAGAGGCAGATGAAAGAGAGGTACAGACTACCAGAAAATTTAGTGGAAAAATATGAGGACACTATCTGTTTCATGGCTGAAATTGATTGTGTCTTCTTTGAGGTAGTTAATAGATATAAGAAACAAGATGGAGGCATCTTCTAGCATTGTCACCGATGCACCTATTCCTTTAGAGATAGAAAATACAATAGCTCCTATTGTTGACATTGTTGATTTATCAGCCTCTCAAGTGGAAGAAACATAAGATGTTGTACCTGTAGTTATTCCTAGGAGATCCACAAGGACAGGTAAGCAAGACAATCCTAAGGAAAAAGAGATAGAAGTGAAGAGGAAGAAGAAGGAAGAAAAGGCAGTTGAGAATCCATAAACCTTATGGAAAATAAACCTTAAATCACTGCAGAAAAGAGTAATCAAATATGGAAATCTATTAATAGTAAATAGATACTATGAGAGATATAAATCTGAAGACCAAGCAGTCATTGAAGATACTATCATTGAGCATCTATTGGCTTTTAAGAAGAACTTGTTGGAGATTGAAGGAAGCATTCCCAAATACCTATATAGAAAATTGGAAATCAGGAAATGGTTAGCTCATTTGGAGGATGAGAATATAAGGAAAAAGATAATTGAAGATATGCTACCAGTTGTGTCTATACAGGAAAGAGAAAGAATAATAAATGCACTAAAACCCCTATTGAGGACAAAGGCCAGACTAGTCAAAATCATGGATAGAAAATATGATGAGGTGATTGAGGACACCCAAAAGGCATTAGACCAAGTTCTAATGTATGATATGCCAAAGAAGGTCTCACCTCCCAAGGATTCTAAGCCTATATCCCTGGGTTTAGGAGAAAGTTCCAAGGCAGTGGATGAAAGTGTTCAAGTTAGAATGCAACCAGATTTATTTGTCACTGGTGTGCCTGTGACCCTTGACACTTCGTAGGATGTTAATGATCCATTTTTGGATAATGTGGATAGTGTGATGGAGGTTGGAGACTAGGAGCAGATAGAGGAAGAGAAATCAGAATAGAAACAAGAAGAAAAAGTATAGGAGGAAGAAATTCAGCTGAAAAAGGTAGAAGAGATCAAATCAGAAAATGTTGTTGAAGTTAGTTTGGACACCTCCTTATTGTTGGCAAGTATGGCCAAACCAGTAAGTTCTGATGTAGACAACATGGATGAGGATGAGCTGATGAGACTATCATTCATGGCTTTTGCTAAAGCTAAGGAAAGATCAGTTTAGAAAGGTGACAAAAGAGTTAAGGTAATGGTTAGGGCTGTAGAAACAGTGAACAAGCTACTCCCCTTACCGGTTATCTTCAAAGAAAAGGATGAAGCTAAGAACCTTGGTACAATATTGGATAGCTTTGATAATCATTTTGATTCATTGCTAAAAACTGTAGAAGAAAAGGCTAAGAAGAACTTCTTGGAAAAGAAGCTGAGAGAAGTCTGTAAGTCCATTTCATGGGACTTAGACATTCTAAAGGATACTAATCTTAAGGCCAAGAGTTGTGTAGCACAAGGCAGGAAAATATGCAGCTACTACATAAGTCCCTACAGGAACATAAAGAACATTGAAGAGATCATAGCCAAGGATAGGGCTACCCTTGACAGTCTTATGGACAATTGTGAATCATCTTCACAAATTGTGGGAGAAATGAACAAAGAGACATCCAGGCTCTTAGATAAGATAGTAGTACTAGAAACGAAGAAAGGGAGAGTCATAGATAGATTTGGCTTATTGAGAAGCCTATTGTCCCCTAAGCTCACAATGCTTGAGTCACATCTTCTAGAGATGGTAAAGGTTGAAGATTCAATGACTATGTCTACACTCACAGAGCTTAAGGTAGCAGAGACAACATTATATGCATTGAATGGATTAATCCATGTTAGTGAGCTTCTACTAAATTCATGGGTTGAGGAAGTAAAGATCTTGGAAAAATCTTTCCAAGATGTCTTAAATTTGGTGAGTAAGCACTAAATATCTTGTGCTTAGGTTTTACAAATTTTGAATATACCTTTGCCATTGATGTCAAAGGGAGAGGAAGAGAAGGAAAAATGAGGAAGAGAAAGAAATATGAGAGAGTAAAATGAAGAGAAGAAAATATTAAAGAAAAGAAACAAAAAAAAGTAGAAAAGAGAAAAAGAAAAGAAGAGAGTTGTACTGTGACGGTTGTAAAGAGAAAAAGAAAAGAAGAAAATTTTTCTGAGTGTTGTCATCAATGCCAAAGGGAGAGATTGTTGGCAAGTGATGGTTTGGGCACTAGGGAACACTTGAGGGTTGTTATTTATGGCAACACTTATGATTGGAGTGATCACATGTTAAGAAGATTGCCACTGGAGTCACAGTCATGAAAATGACTAAGTCCAGAATCATGATAATAGGGTACAATGCTACAGTTTTGGTCAACGATTAAGACATACAAGGTATTAAGGCTTGCAAAGTTAACTGAAGGTATTTTGGGATGTATAAATGCTTCAGTTAAGAGTGCATGAGTTTTGGTTAACAGATCTGTGAGATACAGTGTTCGGAAGGTATGCAAAGATAGTAAAACAACATAACAGGGTATATGAATAGTTGCGAAGATCAAGGAGACTATAGTGAATATGGTAACGTGCTAAGATAGGTGAATAGAGTATATTGCCGACTCTTTGGTAATATAAGATCATCGACTTCATAATTAACATTTGCATAAGTTATTATTATGTTTTGTATGGCATTTGTGAAGCCGACTTGAAGGCTAATTTTGTATAAGTATAGAGAACTTTTGTGAAAGCGAGGTAATTGTATGTGTATGATGATGAAGTAAGATTGTGAATAAGAGTAGAGATCAAATGTGAGATCAGTAAGAGGCTGAGCTACAACTGGAACTATATAAGCAAGATAAGTGCTTGTATTGTTCACATTTTGAAGAACTCTTTTTGAGATAGTTTTGATTGTAAGAGCAAGTGTGCTCACCACCTTTAACTAGGTGTTTTGTATACCCCTAACAGGGTTTTGTATTCCTCTAACAAGGAAATGTACTATGTAACAATCAGCTTCTAACAAGGATAATATATTTTAGTGCATATTTGTGGGTACCATCCCCACTGGGGTTTTCCTTTGGCCAGGGTTCCTCGAGAACCAATCATGGTGTCATGAGTAATGTGTTATGCTTATATGTTCTTTTCATTTCTGCATTACTTTCGATTGTTTATAATTGTTTGAAGTTAAAATTAAGATCAAAGTTCTGTAATACTAATTCACCCCCCTCTTAGTATTACCTAATCCTAACAAGTAGAACACCCAACCTTCTAAATATATCTTAAAATAACTACATGATAGACTCAACAATGATACTATTTTTTAAACAAAAAGATAGGAAGAGGTTCTTTCCAATTCAACTTGTTTTGAGAAATAGAAGAAAAGTTTTTTAAGACAACATTCCATTATTTTTTTTAACGAAGGGGCAATCCCAAAATATGTGCTTCATAATTATCAATACAATAACGAAAATGATAGTTCGTTGGTTGGATTTTAATGCATCTTAATCTGTCTCCAACAAGCAGTTTATGATGTAAAGCTTTTTAGGCCAATAATTGAGTTTCAACGTTAGTTTTAGATTTCCATATTTGTGCACTCATTTTGGTCCACCTATTAACACCAAATCTGCATTTTCATTTATGGTTTAGGCGAGGAAAGATCCTCCAAGGAGGCAACAAATGAAGGAAGATTTTCTTCAATGGAAAATAATGAAAATGTGAAGAGGCAAGCCATTTTTAGTCTTAAAAAAAATTGCAATTTCAAGGAGGCAGAAAATTCATGGACAATTCAAATGGAACTAATGATTGCACAAACATAAGGAATTCTTTATACTTCACATTTAACCCAAACTATTTTTAATATTCAACCATGAAGCCCACTCAACAACATTAAAATCACAAATATTTTTAAAATACTAAACACCTTTTTTAATAAATAATAAGCATGTTTAGCAAAACAAATAACTAGTGGTTGATTATGGTAATTGACAAGTTTATTCCACTAGGTTGATGATGAAGCGAAGTTGAAACCATGTTGTAGGAAGGAACCATTCCATTGTAGACATTGACAAGCTTGTTGCCAAGCCTTCCAAACATATTGTAAGGGATAATAGGCCTTGATTCTAAAGAAGGGAAACATAACACTTTTATCAAACCTATTGATAGATTGCTATTTTTTATTAGTTGCAGCTTGACAAGCTTAGATATGAACAATTATATTTCAAGGCTCATCCCCTTTAGCAGCTTTGATAATCCTCTTTGCAACAAGGCACATTCCTTGAGTTTTAGGATTAATAATTCCAAACCTCCCTTATGTTTTGACTAAATGCAATGTATCCAAGGCATATCAATAAAACCAACATTACCATCCCATTTGGACTAGAGAAATTTTCAAATTCATTTATTCAAGTTTTTATATTTTTTGTTAGATGACATCACACAAGATGAATAATATACATGATTCAATAAAGATTTTATTAGCAATTTGAATTCTTCGAGCCAAAGATAAAATTTTGTTTCTTGACAATTATACAAGTTAGGAATTGGTCCCATATGTTAGAAAGTGAAACCTTTACGCCAAACAAAATGCCAAGATATCTAATAATCCGTTTGTATTTTTTATGTGGACTCTCCGAAAACTCAACTACACCAAATTGAGACATTATAGATTTAGTCTCCCAATAAGTGAGCTAAAATCTTTTAACTTTAAAGATTTACTAATGTTATTAAAAATTAAAAAACATTAGCGAATTTCTAAAGTTAAAGATTGAGGATAATAAAATTAGTAAATTGTTAAAGATTGAATGAATGAATAAACGATTTTAATGATGCCCACAAGACCAATCAGTCTAAAAGACCAAAGAAACCCCAGCCTTAAACAATTTCTATATTCTTTTCCAGCTCTAATCTTCTTTTAGGGCCCGTTTGGACCACGGCATACCAAATGCGGATATAGTCAATTCTGGAAGATTCTGAAATTCTGGATTTGACAAATTCTAAAAATGATATCCACAAAACGGAATGCCCTGTTTGGTTCGACACGCTGCACCAAAATTCTCCTGTGAATTCAAAATTCAAAATTCTTCTGCACCAAGCAGAAAGGCAGCACAAAAAAAAATAAATCACAGATATAGTGGCCCTGGATTCCTGTATTCATCTGACGGATGCCCATTGTACCTCCTTCCATGGCTCGTCAGCAGTTCATTGCGCAGGTACATGATTATTTCCTGTCATTCTATTCGCATCAATTTGACTACCAATTTTTTCATCACGTTAATCTTCTCGCGATCTCTGTCAACAATGCTCAGCATCCATTTGCTTTTTTGGCAATCGACATACGCAAAGGCACCGCAATGCTCAGTTTCTCGGCTGGGGAATCAACATACGCGAAGGCGCCGCTATTAGCAGGAATCGACATCCATACATTTTCAATATACCAGAGCCCTTGCGTATTGAAAAGCCTTCCCAAGCAGCCCAAATGGAGGAGGCGGAGCCGGAAACTAAGTCTGGGTCTGGGAAATGACGAAGGAAGTGATTAAAGATGATGCCAAAACTGTTAACCTTTAACCTGCGCGGACGCCAAAACATTGTTAATAGCAAATAGCGGACCCGACGACACAAAAAATTGGCATATGAAACCTGCATGCGAGCTCGATATTCCAATTCCACCTTTTCAAGTGGAAGATAGTATTCCCATTTTTTTGGCAAAATTGGCATACCGAAATTCCAATTCCATCCGTGCATATCGACCACAAACAGTGAATTTCAAATTCTGAATTTGTAATTCGGAAATAGCGGCCGATATGCCGTGGTCCAAACGGGCCCTTATAGATCTTGATCAGCAAACCAGCAGTTTGGTTGACCTTGATCTTGATTTTTTAAAGTAATAAGATACATTTTTAAATTGTTAAAGATTGAAGGTTTTTATAATCTCATAGTGTCCTCTTTTCCAAAAGCATTTTTAATTTCGCCAAGAACTAACCGTTCATTTTAAAATGACGAGGACCGTACCTTAATCGAGGCTACCTTGATTCATTAGCTTTTGTCACAACAAAGCCCTTTCATTTTTAGATGGTCTGATGCGATCTTTAGTTTAAAGATTCCGTGGAACAAAATATTTCATTTATGGTCTCATGTGAATTGCAGGTAAGATTTTTCATTGCACACAGTGTGAATTCATTTTTGGAAACTGCATTTTTTTTCGTAAATTCATCCGATCGAAAATAACAACAATAATAATTTGTGCAACAGCTTTGAATAAGAGAGTCCTTTAGATAGTTGCCCTCATCTGCCTCAACACTTTCGCAGAATTTAATGTCAACGAAAACAAATCTTAGCGAGGAGGGTAAAAGAAATATAAAAATAGGATTAGAAAATTGAAATACAGAGAATTCTTCGAAATTATTCGTCATTCATTTTTTTATAACACATGGAATGAACTATTCAATGGATTTTTTTGAAGTCTTCGATTTGTAATATTTATTGCCAATAGAATACCCATTCGCTGGATAATCCCTTCAACGGAAGAATGATCGGTTGCATGGTAAAGAATCCCAAAAACCTGGGGATTGCACTTAAACATAGAGGAGTCACCGCAGCCCAAGGAAGAGCAAAAATCCACATATTTTCATCTCTGTATGCTGGAAAGAGGGTTTGTCTGACCCATTTAGATGTTAGCTAGAACACATTCATACTAGGAAGACTAATGTAGCGGGGTAAAGGAAGGCAACTGGTCTTAACTCGAGGAAGAGTCTGCCCAACGAGTTCTGAACTTTGGACTGGAACTGACCCAAAACAGAATCGCATTCAATCCTGATTCCTATCATAGGTTCTAGCAGAGTCAAATCTTCAATAAAATTATCTTCTGTTATCATTTCTTGGTATCCCATGCACTGGTAAGATTTTCATGTATGAATCCGTACTTTATAAAGCTCATCCATTCAACCTCGGGAATAATGGTAGTAAAAATTCTTCTAACCTTCTAGCTTGCACTTCAACTCATTTTTGCCATTGTATGCAGCATTCCGGTTGGGTTTCTTAGATAATATTGAAAGAAATCATGGACAGAGGAGAAATGCATAAAATGAGCTCTGAGATTGCATTCTTATTCATCCAATTTGTAAAACAATACATAATAAATATTATGTCCATTGTAGATCAGAGTAAGCCATTGTATTAATGGTGGACAGATGAAATAGTGAGCACATGAATAATGTGCATGGCTGAAGACGGCTAGAAATGGCTAGGTTGGACAACTGTGGGCGGCTGTACAATGCTTGGTCTGTGCCAACCACTTACCTATAATTAATTTATTCTAACACCCCCCCATAAATTAGTTATCGAATTGTCTTAGATATCCCCCAAAAATCTAGAAACGATGGGTCCTGGCCTAAAGCCTTGTTAGGTACCCAGTTACAATCACTTATTAAATTCTCTCTTTCATATTGCTTTCCCTCGTCATAATCACTTTGGATTTTGACGGCTTACCCCTAACTGATACAATTCTGAAGTGGTTTCAAGCTCACCACAAACTTTGTGCTCAAGTGGTTTTGGCTAGCCATAAACCTCACACACAAGTGGTTTCGTCTGACCATGAATCAAGCACACACATGGTTTGGGATGACCGCAAACCACTACAACGGGAAACCATCATCACTTTGGGCTTTTCTCCTTCTGTACCTACATCAAAATTGATTATTGAGTCCATATAAAGAGAAATCCACCTACCAAGAAACATGAGTATCTAGCTGCTGTACTCACTAGTTCTATAGAAATCATTTTCAAATACATGGTTCATCAATATGTTAAACCAAAAAACTTTGGGTTGTTGGGTACAATTGATCATGCACCTCTTACGAAACTCCAATACAATACATACTTCAGTTTTGCCTTTTAACAAAGGTGACTAGCACTCAAACATTTACCCAAAATACATATGCCCATTAACAACCATCCATTAATTTGATTTTCATGACTTGTAGCACGTTGTTTGGGACAGGCCACTTTTTAGCAACCACCCAAATACTATCAACAATTCGACACGATTAAAACATCAATGTCTTGAGGGATATCGATCCAACAATTTTCTTAGGTAACCCATGTTAGCCAATTTAAGTTGTCATTAGTGAAGATTGATGCAAACACCATCCCCACCGGTATAAGGTACATCGGTAGTTCACTCACTTTACTTAATAGGCACTGGTAGAGTAAAACAGAGTCTATACACCGACATACTAAATAGAGGAGATGCACCGGTAGACCAAACAAATACATAGTACTAGTCTTATAGTGCATATAGGGGATGAACCGGGTATAAGATTGATACCAGTCAACAACACGTCAATCCGCACCGGTGAATGCGGAGCTGTTTAAGTTAAAACCGGAATATGCGAAGCATCCACCTTTTAGAACTGGAGTTAGCTTTTTAACAGGAGTTAGTTTTATTTCTACGCGGATGTTTCAAGGTAAACTCAAGATCAGAACACAAAGCTTTTTCTTTGTTGCATGATTTAAGGACGAGTTTACAGCCTGGCGGTTCTATGAGTTAGGGTTTCATTGAGATGAATTTTGCATAAATACAGGTTATAGGACGCAAGAAAAGAGTTGTTGAATATACTAAGCAGGAGAGAGATATCTTCTGAGAGAAGAGCTATAGTCACAGAGGTGAAAGGCATAAAGCATCAACAACCAGGCAGAACAGGAAGATCAACAGGTATGATCTAATCAGACAAAGAGTGTCAATTAAGATCATTGCTTTTATACTGTGAAAGCATATTCAAATCTTTCTATCAGGGTGAACCCTAACAGGTTCTTTGTATAAATCTTTTAACCGGGTAGCATCTTGATTGATGTTGAAAGTCCTTTAACAAGGCGGCTCCTAATAGAGTCAAGATCTTAATTGGTCTTCTACCAAATTCTTTTACCGGGTAGCACTCTTGCAAGTGCTTTGTAAGTTCTTAACCGAGCACCTTTATTACTGCAGTAGTGGAGTTGTGAGCTCTGTCTCACCGTGGTTTTTTCCTTCTAACCGAGGGTTTCCATGTACATATGATGTGTTGATTTGAGCATTTCTATTTCTGTGTGTGAATGGTTACTTACATTCTGTTTATCTTGCAAGAATCTTTATACAAGTTTTAATTGGAAATAGAAATAGTATTTACTGATTCACCCCCCCCTCTCAGTAACCGGTTAGGAATAACAACCCAATGACACAAGCACATTCTACCACCTCAGCACCAACATGCTCTTCACCAACTAGTAGCATGAATCATCTAGCAATCTTCTTTTACATTACCGCTTTTGATAGCGACAACCTTCACATTTAGACTGCCTATTGACAACCATTCATTAATTTGATCTTCATGACTTGTAGCACATTGCTTGGGACTGGCCTCTTTTCAACCACCACCCAAATACTATCAACAATTTGACATGATTAAAACATCAATCTCTTGAGAGATATTGATTCAACAATTTTCTCAGGAAACCCAATGACACAAGCACATTTTATCACCTCAGCACCAACATGCTCTTTATCAACTAGGATCATGAATCATCTAGCATTCTTCTTTTACATGACCACTTTTGACAGTGACAACCTTCACATTTAGACAGACAAATTCTCTCACCTCCAACCCAAACATTTTGCGCCTGATACAATCACAGCTAACTTCTGCATCTAATATCTATAACTCTAGATACTTACATGATTCTTCACACACCAAGCCTACATGCCTCACCTAGCACACAAACAAAAAAAAAACTTGCACACTATATTTGTCAACATCTCGTCATGAATGCTGGTCTGCATACAGAAATCAGACTTTGGTTCAGTGGTTCTGCAACCTTCTGCGGCCTCTCTAGAGGTGGCTTTACTTTTAACTTGAAGACTTCAAGCGATCTCTTTTTATCTTGACCTCGGTTTCAGCCCTTTCCCTTCTACAGTCTCTTTGACTTCAAATAGAGCTCAACAATATCTATAGAAATAGATTCCTCTTTTGATGATCTTCTCTTGACCTCGCTCTTGGTGCATGTCTCAGCTCCGCAAAGCACTTGCTCATGAATGTTGTTTCCATTTGAGCCTTTACATCCACTACAAGATAATGCACAACTAGCAGTATACAACTTCCAGTACAACTCACTTATAGGTTGGTGCTCAACAACCTGCCATGTAATTTGTGCAAAACAACTTTCCCTAAATCTCTTTAACTGCTGCAGTCTCTAATCTTCAACTGGTGGCTTCATCCTCAATTTTTAAACTTTGCAATCTCTTTTTCACATCAACAACTCATTTTTACATTTAACAATTTATTCAAACAGCAGTTGATCTCTTATGAAAGTATCTCTCCTTCTACAGCAGTATTGTCTCCTTTGACTTTGTTCACCTTCAGCAGCCTCAGCACACTATATAATTTGGGTAGCACTCTAACAGAAATCTTGTTTCTACTCTGCAAACAGCATACTTGGCTGAAACTTAATCCACAACAGATCACCAGATCAGGTCATGCAAAACTCCACTGGCATCTGCACACAAAGTAAACACAACAGCACAAAGAGCATAACTTTGCAAACTGTACCACACACCATTATCACCTTTGTCTCTGATACCATGAAAGAAATCATGGACAGAGGAGAAATTTATAAAATGAGCTCTGAGATTGTATTCTTATTCATCCAATTTATAGAACAATACATAATAAATATTATGTTCACTGTAGATCAGAGTTAGCTATTGTATTAATAGTAGACAGATGAAATAGTGAGCACATAAATA
Source organism: Chamaecyparis obtusa (assembly GCA_027943335.1). Lineage (NCBI taxonomy): Eukaryota > Viridiplantae > Streptophyta > Pinopsida > Cupressales > Cupressaceae > Chamaecyparis > Chamaecyparis obtusa. The sequence continues at coordinate 1,034,022 of BSBK01002808.1, forward strand.
ATGTGCATGGCTGAAGACGGCTAGAAGTGGCTAGGTTGGACAATTGTGAGTGGCTGTACAGTGCTTGGTCTGTGCCAACCACTTACATATAATTAATTTATTCTAACAAATATAGCATTCAAAAGGGTGATCAATCTTTGATTTTGATTTCCTGTCAGGTGTCTTTCTGTTTTTTTGGATTAAGTTCACGGGATCTATTAAGGGGGTTCCAACCCATAGACAAAAGAAGAAAACATAAAAAAATAAGATAATAAAATGCCTGCTAAAACAAACACCAGAGTGGTGAAGCAGGTTAAAAGCAAGATACAAAGCTACAAACCCACCATAACTTGCACCGCACAACTAAGACATACTAAACCATAGACAAAACAGAAACAAGATTTCTGCGACAGTTCACCATCTTGCCTCACATACTTAGTTCACCACATTTCTGTGACAGTTCTTCCCTCATGGCATTCCAAAAACTGATGTTTACAATCTCCATATGCAACAATACCTTTCTAAAATTCCCAAGCAATTCGACATTCAAATGCCAGTTCAAAAGAACTCTTCCTGTCTTCCTTCACTACACAGCAAACAGCTCACAGTTGTAGATGGAAAACTCGGACCCGGCAAAAACTCGCCAAGCCCTGAAAAAAAACAAACTCGGGAAAAAATCAGCCAGTTTTTGGAAAAACTCAGGAAAAAACTCGGGAACTTAAAAATAACTTAAATTTAATTAAAAATGCATTTTTTTTGCAAAAATTCTATGAGAAGATGCATCCAATGAGTTAATTAATGAGAAAACAAAAGAAACAAGCTAAGTTTAGATATATATAAATGCAAAGTGGGTACAAAATCGCATTCTCATGCGCAATGTTGATAGCTAGAAGCAAAATAGTAAATAGTTTCTACAAAAATAGAAGTAAATACATCATTACAATCACATCTTCCTCTTCCCAGCTCTACTAGTATATAAGGGAGAGGGTCTAGTCCTAGAAGAGGAACCCTGTGATGGGCGCGAGTCGCGTGACTGTACCTTCCATGCATTAGATATACAAAAAAATAAGAGAAATATACATAATTGTAAAACTAAGTCATTTCATAGTATGAATCTATGATGCTTGATCATTGATGATTGATCAATGCCAAATATCAAAGTCTTCATAACTAGGTCTTAGGTAGTCTTTGTTGGTGGTTGTTTTCAAGTCTGTCTGTTGAGAAGTCATGTCTGTTTGAGATTTGGGCAAGAGCTAAGCTAAGTCTGTCATAGAGATGGGGTCGAAACCAAGTGATTTGTGATAAAACGAGTTAAAACCCTTTGAGAATCCTTTTGCCAGCTTCAGTTTGACCTTAGAAAGCCATGATGGATTGTGGGAGGTAACCCTGCTGAAGGCTTGCTGAATCTTGAAATTTGGCTAATTCTGGAATTTTTCGAAAAACCCCCAAATCTAGAATCTGCATCTTAACTCCTATGAAGCTGGAACCTATCTCAAACATCCTGAAAGTATTTATACAAATATAACTTAAAGTATAAGAAATTAAATAAATCAGACTTATACTTAAATGTTATATTTGTACAAATCCTCCCGCCCCCGAACAAAAATGCCGTTTTTGACATTTTAACCCTGCCATTGGCACACAGCCGAGTTTTTCCTAAAAACTCGCTGAGTTGTTTCGAAAAACTCACAGATTACTCTGCAAGTTTTCCCAAAAAACTCGGCGAGTTTTCTAGGCGAGTTTTTGGCTGAAAAACTCGCAGAGCTAAAAAACTCGGCAAGTTTTCGCCAATCGGCAATTACTCGGCGATTTTGCCAACTATGACTCATGCCTACACACTCGAAGCCATGCTAAGCATCTTGCTGCCCATTCTCCACATTCTTTTCTTTTCGTGGCAGGTTAAAAACAGCGAGTGCTCCCTTATTTTTTTTCCCTCTCTCCTTATTCGCACTCAAGACCTGCCTACACAGCCATTTCCTCTGCCTATGCAACCAATAACTCATTCCTTGAAAAAATAATAATGCCTTAGGCATTTCTTGGTTGCTGGCCAAGGTTGTGGAATTGGGTTTTTACGTGTGCCATTTCTTTTTGCTTGAAAGTTTATTAAGTTTTGTCAACAAATCCATTTGTGCATATATGCAATCATTGCGATTCATATGACACATTTCTTTGAGGCATTCTGTCAAACAGTCCATATGCCCTGTCTATGCTTCAAGACATGTCTGCCATGGCAATCACAATTACAACAGCTGACAAAACTCTCTTATCCATTATTAATTGATGAAGGTCCATAACTTGATACAAGTCATGAGCATGGTGGTAAGAGGTTGTTATGTTTGGCTTTATACCTGCTAAATGCATTTAATTGGAAGTTACTAAAGCCTTTCTCACAAATTCTTTTCTATTTCGAAGCTCCCATTTTCTCACAGGTTAAGAGAATGCTGACAAAGGTTGTGTAATGAGATTCATTTTGTGCCTCTTCAAATGGAACTTCTGCAAACAGACAGAGAGATGCCGAACAAAGCCAAGAGAAATCAAAATTGAAGAAATCAAACCAATAATATTTTTTGTTGGTGCTGATTGCTTGTCTGCCTGTGTGCTCCTGCACTGTCCTCTGAAGCAGAATTGGTTGACAGATATTATCAAGAGAAGCTGAGACAGCCCGGAGCATCTTCTCAACTGGAGACACAGAATGGGCCACTCCAGAAAAAATAGGTTCCGGCACCACATCAATGAAGAGTGGATGACAGTGGGAGTGTGCTGTAGGAGATCGAACTACCAAAGGAATAACCTTTGATGGAAAGTCTTTTACAGTATCAGGGTGAGAGGAGCAAAGATAGGAACAGATGCACAAAAAATGAGAATTTTAGAAGCATTCTCTGAAATCCCAGAGACTATCAAGTGGTTGAGAAGAGCATCTTTCTACCAGGTTGATTGCTTGAGGACCTTACCTCTCAAGCAATTGACAGCTAACCAAATTTTCATAATCAATCTGTTGTTCCAGATGCGATCCTCAACTTGCAGCCGTACTTCTGCAGGTGAATATGTGGAATGAGTGTATCCGTCTCTGAATCTAAAGGCAAGAATGTATCCAAAGAATAGTCAATGCCCTGAAAGAAATCATCAACCTAGAACTGCAGCAGAAGATAGGGCAGACGAACCCACACAGGAAGCACTCAGAAGGATTCTGTAAAATCGTTTAAAGCAGGATATTGAGGTTTAATAATTAGAACAGCTTTGACCCGAAGCCATAGACCTTTTGCAAGAATGTCAGTGCAGTCCTCAGTTGAATCACAAAGAGAAACAAAATAGCCATGTGCACAATGGTATATTTCTTCTGAACTCTTAGGAAAGGGCTTCTAGCGAGAATTATGATTTGAAATTAGACAAATAGGGGCAATAATTATTGAACTTACATATTTGTCCCTTTTGTAAACTTTTTCTACTTCATACAAAACATCCTTACCAAGAATCAACAAAGATGGATCCATGGAGCAAGGCAACAAGCAAGGGGATTTTGAGGGTCAATCCATAAATGCAAGTTCCTCACTTGAAGTAGACGCTCTAACCATGGCTACCACCAAAGAAAAAGATAACTTCTTTGTAACAAGAATACTTGCCACCATACCCAATGGGATTGTTGGTAATAAAATCTTTATGGGACCTAGCATTTAGACCAGTCTTGTTGGGTGTGGAAAGAGCAACAAGGTGAGAGATACTGATGGATGAGAATGCTACACAACAGGTGGCAGCAAGAATGTTAGCTCTTAAGTTTTTTGTAGCAACAAAAACAGGCAAAACCTTCAAAAAAATCATCTGTGTGGTTGAAGATGAGGAAAAGATAAAAGACACGAAATAGATAAATAAATGAATGAAATACAAGATTTACCTCGTCTTTTACCTTCTCATCTCATAGATTGAGCAGATCTAGATGCACCAATACCTACTTGATTTGCTCCTTTTGATGTTGTTGTTGGTGGAATGTGGTGGCTCAAACCAGTATCATGATATTAGGAGTATGGTTGATTGAGAGATGAAATGGACAACATAAGGATACGAAGAAGATTTTTTCAAAATGAGACCAAATGTCTCAATTTATAGTTTTTTGATGAGGAGAATCAATGACTATGATTCAATGATCAATGTATGACTAGGATTGATTGAGAGAGATGGCATGGATTGATAGCTTAGCCTTGTGACAAGTGTCACTAGGAGGATGAAGGTGTAAGAGTTAGGTGTACTCACATGTGTGAGCACACATTGCGAAGAATATGAAAGAAACATGTTTATGACATGTGTAAGGGGTGGGGTGGTTTGTGAAAGTGACATATCTATGGCATGTGTAAGAGGTAGGGTGGCTATGAGGTGATATTTTATGCTCACACGTGTGAGCAAGAAGTGGTCAGAGACACTTGTCACATGATGACAAGTTTAGATTTTAATCTATGTAGATGAACTCAAAGACTAGGATTAAGTGGGCAAGAATGGAAGGTGACTTGAAATTTAAATTAGAAAAAATGGTAGTAAGGGTTAATTAGCCTAAATCAAATAATTAAATTGATTTAATAGGAGGATTGTTGGGATAAGGTTAAGCTTAATTAAAGATAAAGGATAAAGGTGAGGGATAAAATTAATTAAATCAATATAAATATATTTTATTAAGAGTGAGGGGTAAAGATAAAGGATACATTAAATAGATTATAAATATTTATCTAATTGGCTAGAGTGAGATGAAATCAAGTGTGTTCAGGTATGGACAAATTTAGGTGTCTACATTTTGCCCCTCTTTGATATAGCATTATGAAGTGATCTTGTAGAAAAGAAGAATAAAGTATAGTCGATAGGAAGGGATAAGGACAAGTAGCATGATGCCCTAGTTAGTAATTGGACGAGGAAGGATGACAAGGAGGTGGTGGTATGCCCCCTCGAGAGGACACGGGGGATCTCAAAACATGTGTGTCCTCCCGAAATGGATAGGATGATTTTAGTATCAAGAATGAAAGGAAAAAGGATAAGGATGATGAAGGGGTGGATGAGAGGAACAATTGAGGAAAATCATGCTGTGGTGGCATAAGCAACCTAGATTTGATATTGTACTTGATGTTATATGCCAAGGTATGAGGAACTGGGATGACAATGTCCAAGTACGTAATCAAAAAGGTCAAGTGCAAACATATTCCTTATGACACCATTACATGGAAGACCTTTGTGGCAATAGGATGTGAAGGCCATGATAAATGCTAACAATGATAACTCACACAAGCAACAAGCAAGTTTGCACAACAAACTACAACAAACTGTCATAAGCCATACCTGATCCTTGTACAACGTAAATATATGTTTCATATAGACAATCTTGCTCAAAATATAAATTGTTATATATATATATATATATATATATGAATATTTAAGCATACTCTATGACTATTGACTAGGGATAATGTTGGTTAGTCAATAAGATCAATATTATAAGAACATTGACCATATTATGAGATAATACCCTGATATCGACAAGACATGGGGATGTTTCATTATTAAACAGACCAATTATTAATCACCATTCAGAGGGGTTAAACAATCAGCAGCGAATCAAGGAGATAGTCTTAAAGGGGTGCAATGGAGATGAGGGAATGAGACACATCACTTAGAGCATGTCTCCTCATCTTTTTGCAGATATAAAATAAGGAAGAACCTGATCATTACCAGGCATCGAATGAATTGGAATATGAAAAGGGGACTAAAGAAGACACTAATCCAATCTGAATACCATTGAAGGAAAAGAGAAGAGGGCAATCGGGAGTTAGAAGAAAAGCAGCAAAGTATGAAGAGGAAGGCATTACAACAGAGAGACCAGGTATGTATGGATACATTGTTATTAAGCATGACACCTCATCATAGCATGTACGGCAAAAGGAATATGAATATGAGTTAGATATCTTTAATTATTTCTATACAACATTTTCTCCATTAATATCTGGGTGTAATAACAGCAGTTATAATAATCTCTGCTTACTAATAAATATAAGAATCTCAGTATAATCATTTCTGAATATTATTTAATATAAGAATCTCAGTTTAATAATCTCTGTGCCAATATTAATAGATATGATTCAATACCAGAATACTAATAACTGACTCATTCTTTCACCTCTTTGGTTGCTTAAAATGTTTAGTAATTTTACACCTGATTCTGCTAATCTCTTGCAGTATTCAATATAAATAAACATCAGATATCCCTGCATTATTCATATCAAATGTGTGTCCATTATTGTTGGCATCATTGTCTATTATCTCCTGCATCTCTTTTATCTAATTGATCCATACATTGATCACTTCTGCATCTTCTGTTATATACATTATTGTAGTATCATCATCTATTACTTAAGGTAACACAAAATTTCATGAATGGATGGGGGAGATGTAGGTAAGAGGGTATAGGGCTGCCTTCTAAGTAGGCCACCTTGCTGGGTGTCAAAGCTCTGCCACCAAGGCCAAGAGGGTCAAAGTCCCACTCTTGGGCTTAGAGTGGACAATTCAAAGACCCCACTAGGATCTCCCTAACATTCCTACCATGATGACCTAATTAACTATAAAGGAATGGAGCATGGATAGGATGCAATGCAGGCTTCCCACTAAGTAGGTCATCTTGTGTGGATGTCTAAGTCTTGGCATCGAGGCCAAGGGGGCCAAAGTTCCACTCTTGGGCTTAGTACCAAATTGGCTTGGCCAAACCTCCCTATGTTCAAGATTTAATAGCATAATGAGATTGACTTTAAGTCCCTATATGTTAAGTTGACTAATATGATTAGATTGTATAAATATGTATGCAATTGTGTTCCCTATGAGATTGTAGGATTAATCAAGAGCAAATGAGGAAATAAAGTTATGTAAGCCATCTCCCTAACTTCAATTTATTATAAATTGTGATTGTAGGGTTTAATCTAGAAGGGGACATTACCCAAACCAAAATGTTGTCCCTAGTCAAGCTGAAAACAGATTGATTGATTGATGAGGATAGCAAAGCTAACGATTAGAACAATGCATATTTAAAGGATTGGGAAGGATATATCCCATAATGATAATTGGATTAAAGGTTGATCAATGGATTATCAGCTGATTTGGATCAAGATGATGGATTTATTAAGGTTGGTAGGCTAGATTATGAGATTGGATTGCATGAATGAGGATTGATTGCACTTGGTTGGACTGATTTTGGATTTTTGGATTATAGGGATGAATAGATTGGATAGATAGGATTGCATGGAGGATTGGAGAAGATGGAAGGAGGATAAATGTAACTTGCAAGTACTATGCAAGAAGGAAAAACTCAACATTACTTGTTGTAATAAGAGACTAAAGTACAAGAGATGATCAACTTCAATATTTAACATTTCATAATTGCAGCAAGTAACTTTTAAGAATTTAGAAACTAAAATATACTTATATCTCTATCGCTACTGATAGCAATAAGAAAAACAAGTCCTGAAGGGAAGATAAGAAACCTGATACAGTTCTGAAACCTCTCGAGGTGTTTCCAAGTACATTTGACTATCTTGCAAAGAGGGGGAGCATCATTGAGGTGCTATACCCCCAACCACAAACCAAATGGTTCTCTATACGTCCTCCAACTGGAGAATGGCCTTGCCCTGCTCGGGGGTATAACATTCAATGGATCTATTGTCATCTGAGCTCTGGTGTTTAAGGCCCTACACTGCTCTAGTCGGTCATACACTAGGTTAACTCCTCTAAAGTATGACCTTACTTATTAAGAGGTGTAGTTGGGTCTTATGAACAAATAAACACTTGCTAAGCAACATGCCACCTTGGCTAAGGATTCTTTTAAACATGCACATCATACTGTCATAACCCTATATTCACATATGATTAATATATAAATTATTCTAAATATAAATGTATGTTCTATTATTGTAAATGTCATCATGATAATTAATATAAATAAATAGTCCATTCATAATCAATATTGATAAGTAGTCTATTTATAATCAATATAAATAATTAATTAATAATATACAACTTATATTATTAATAATACTAAACCATATCTATTAATCAATTATTATCCTTAATCAATCAATAGATATTATTAATATTATAAATACAAATGAAATAAGAAATTGTATTTTACAAATTAAAGAATGTTATTTTACAAATACAAATAAGAAATTATATTTTACAAATTAAGGGACCAAATGTTATTAATTAAACATTATAAATTCGTTTTAAATATTCTTTTTAAATAAACAACAATAATATTATTAAAAGTAAAGATTATGAAATAACCGTCACACCCTTTCCAGAGGATGGGTACTTAAACGTGAAGCGCATTCATCAAAATGGAAAAAAACTAAGGAAGAGATATTCACATTAAGAGAAGAGGAATAAAACATAAGGAAGGGAAAAACATAGGATAGAAGTGGATAGGAAAACAAGGCAAATAATTAGCCAAAATTATAGGGAAGGTCAAAATTATAGGGAATGCCTAGATTATAGGGAAGAGAAATAAAAGAAAGGAAATTACATTGCAAGGAAGATAGAAATAAAGTGAGTTATTTTATATGAATTAATATATATATATATATATATAATTAAGATACACATATATTATGCAAATTCTTAATTAATTCTGGGGTAGTTCTAGATTTCTTTTATAGATAAGTCTAAAACTATGATTTTATAATCAACATTAATGTTTGTACATTTATATGTTCACTAAAGATGATGATATGGATACCATATAGAATGAATCTTATATTCATTAGAGATGGATTCCTATATCTGGAGGGGGCTAGAGGAAATTGTTATAGTTTCCCTAGTCTCAAGATTGTTATAATCTTACGTAGGCAGTATATATACTGATGCCAGTCATATGCATATGCGTAGGCTTGGATAGCATTTATTGCTTCCAAGAGATTCTTATGGGTAGTGCTCTATGGGATGACGTGTTGATTGCCTGGTTGCTTAGAGTGGATCTTATATCCCTCAAGCCGAGAATCGGGAATTCTGTGAAGCCCGACCTAGAGGCAGCCTTAAGAATCAAATCCCCCCTTACTATCTTAGAGTAGAGTATGAGTCATGTAAATATTGTGTAATATTTTGTACTAATGTTAGTTTTGCAAGAAATTATAAAAGGAGAATAAGAAGGGACATTACACATACATGCAGTCCTAGTTCACCACCCTACTCAAAATTGTAACTTCCATTCGACCTTGCTGGTCTAGATATAAATATTACTAAGTTATGGAAAGACACTAGGGTTCGTACCCATAGCTTTTATGTTATAGACAAAGATTTACATTCATTCATTTTGAGCCATATTTGCTCACATGAAGTCATGTTTACATCATAACTCGAAGTTTCCTAACCATCTTAAATATGAAATAAGTTTAGGCTTACTTGAGCCAAGTGAATATGGCTCTTTGGTTTTGAATTAGTTTTTGTTAAGTTCCTAGTTAATGTTGGTTATACATTTGTTATTTAGTAACAAGTATGACCATGGTAATCCCCAGTTACATATTCCTTAAGAATATGAAGATGATTGTATTGTTACTATTTAGAAATAAGTTTTTCTTGGATAGCTCAATTAAATACTTTCCACTATTAAATTAGTTTACAACAGATTTTTATAAATATAGTGCTTTGATCTAATGCCATTATACTACTAGCTTGAATGGAATACATACTTCTTTGCCTTTTTAAAGAGTGTGATATTGTAAGTCTTCTTGGTATGCTACATTTAATTCTCTCTCCCCAAAGTGAGTTTTTCATGAGAACTCTAATATCAAGCTCAGGTAGAATTCTTTACATGACTTAACTTGTAAATTGAGTTCCACTATCAAGCTGAAGTGTGGACTAATGTTTTGTTATCTGGCTTGATTTAAAATTTCTTCAAGCTCTTACTAACTAGTTGCATTAAGCGCTTCACATGCACTATAAGAAATTATACATGCAATGCTCTACTAATGGCAGTTTCAATGCAATCTATTCCATTGTTTGCTCTAAAAGAACATTCTTAACTTTTTGAATTTCTCAAAGAACTATGAAAAGGAGAAGATTCTTCTTGCAGGTACAATTGTACAAAAATAATGACAAATGATTGATGAAGAAATTGATAATTAGTTTTTAATTCATTCCTTAAAAAACTTAAGAGTTCCTAAGCCTTTGCTCATGTAAAGTTTACTAATTGAAAGTAGCAGTGTAAGAGGAGTCGTTCATGCCTGTATGACTACGTGTGTAGTTCTTGTGGCTTAAACAACAACGCTTTTCTTTCTCTGCTTGCATTTTGCTTTGTCCCCTTTTACTTTCGTTCATAATAATCAAACAAGAATGAACTAGTTTCCTTTTATCGGTTACCACAATTACATTTAAATTTCTATTTCATTCCTATGCATTTTGATGCATTTCAAAACAATTATGCCAAATGAAATGGCGTTTGGTAAAAAATATATAAAACCTCATTTCATTTCATGCCTGCTTAACTTATAATTCTGCCTTTTAGTCGTCCTTCAAGGGATGAAAAATTATTGACGTGATTTAAAGCATTGAGGTGACTTCTTATTATTTTAGCCGATGAAGTTTAAGTTTATATGTTACAATATTAAGAGTTCGGCTATTCCTAGCCGATATTGATATCTAGAATAAATGATATCACTTTACTTGAAATTATAAAATTGAATATACATATGTATTATGCAAATTATCCTATATATATATACACATACACACATGTATTTTTCAACATATTGTACATGGACACACACACATATATCTCTTAATTCACATACATGTAATTATGTATGCATCAAATTGACGAATTAATTCAAATAGAAGATCAACTTAATTTTAAATGATGTGGCCTCAAATCATATGCTCTATTTCTTATTAAAACTTAAATATGAGATTATTTCGATCTTGAAGATTTGTGAAAAGAAAGAGGAAAGAACCCTAATGGGTCAACTGACCCTCTAGGTTGACATAAAAGAAACCTAGTCCTTGGCCCACAAAACGAAGTTAAAACCCTATATGTGCAACTTTCTCAGGATTTTAGGAAATTACATTCTAGATGTGGCACTTACCTAGAGATTCAAATCACAATTTAATCCTTTATTCGAATGTTACACCTACCTGATGATACTTCCCCTCCCTTCTCGGAGAACAATAGGCTCCTGCATCCACTTGCACACAAAAAATGTAGTCAGCCGACATCTTATAAACTTGGAGCATATACATAAACATGTTCAAAATTATAAAGTGCATGTGTGCTTATCAAAACACGTATAAGTCTTGAATCTTGTTCATTTGACCAATGTCAAATTCACCATTTCCACAATAATGTAGTATATCATTATTGAACCACTTGTTCATCATTGCAATTTAAAATATTATAAGCATTGCATTAGTAAACTATTGTGCATCTGACAAAGTGAAATAACATAGCAAGATAACACAACAAAAGATGAATGTAACAATAAAGAGATTGCATTGGAAGGAGGATAAAAAGATTGGATGATGGATAAAGAATAAATGTGATTGGGTGGTGCATAAAGGATAAATGGATGGGGACCAATGACAAGGGAGAACCAAGGCTTGGTAAGAGGATAGAAATGGATGGAGAGATTGCTTGAATAGGACATAGAGGGATTGAGTGGATGCATAGTGATAGGGTATGTAGGACTAAATGATGGAGGATAGGAGGATGGAGATCCAAGGACTATATTGCAAAAGAGTGAAATTTCCCACACTAGAGGTAATGCAATTAAGGATGGAAGGATTATGGATAAGTATATATGAGATGGAAGGAGAGTGTAAGGGATATGGATAGTAGAGGCAGTAAGGCTTTTTTTTGTCCAAAGCATGCATAGATAGTTTTTTTCCCTCTAGTTTGATCAAAATCAAAAGGTAGGAAAGAGATGGTTTTGGATAGATTGAGGGATATGAGATGGAAAATATCAAGAGGATATGAAATAGTAGACGGAGGAAGTCAAGAGTATAGGGAATATGAGATGGAGGATATGGATAAGACAGTACTTAGATAGGATGATGGAAAGGGGATAAGGGATATGAAGGATGTGTATGGTAGGATAGTATGCATGGAGCTTTCCCCCAAGTGTAGAATGCAAGGGAATGAGGATAAGCGGATGTGTATAAGTGGATTTGGAGGATAGTGGATGTGTGGTAGAGAGATGTGGAAGGACTCAAGCATCTAATTTGGATTGTATTCCTTGAAGATATGTTATTATGAACCAAAGAAATTTGTAAGTACGCTTATAGACATGGGTGGAAATGGATAGGGAGATGAAACAAATGGAGTGATGGAGGATACAGATTTATGCAAAGGATTGGCTTAAAGGAATGGAAGGATGAGGAATGTATGTTGGATGATGGATGGAATGTTGGAAGACATATGGATGGGGATGTTGGGAAGATCAACATTGACACACACCTTGAAGGGTGGTGAGGTTGTGTGGAGTAGAGGATTTCAAATTAGATGGAGTATCAAACGTCAATTTTGGGACAGAAGAACCCAAAATAGATGAAGGAGATGATGGACATAGGATAGTGGATTTTTGGACATAAGGGCCTAAAATGGATTTGAAAGATGGGGGATTGGAGAACTTAAGAGTGGAGGCAGCTTCAGGATGCCACTATGGATTTTCCTTTGAGATGCATTGCTTCTATGAGTAGTTTGGGAGTCCACATGATTTTTGATTTCTTTTAGGCCCTTGTGGCATTTTGGATTTTTCTTGCTTTTGGATGATATATTTCTTTTCTTTACCATTTCTTTTTGATGGGACATGCTGATCTTTGGATTTTTTTTGGATTTTTGGTTTTATGCATTTTAGGTTTGGCATATAAACTACTTCCAATAGCAATGATATGGGTGCACAAGGATGGATGAATTGGAGATTTTATGGATGGGATGATGGAGGGAGAATGCTGGAAGGAATTCAAGGATGTGTGCCTTTGTTGATCTTGCTTGGGGATTTGAAAAAATGGAATGGTGAACTTGGACATAAGGTTGATGATGTGGTGGATGGAGGTATGTAAGGACCCAAAATGGATGAAAGTGTTGAAGGATTTAATTTTGGTATCTAAGGAACCGAGATGGATGTGGAGGAGGAAGAAATAGGCTTTAGGATGTAGGGGCCCAAAATGGATTTTAAAGATGGGGGATGCTAGGATTTGGATTTTATATGGAGGGATTTTGGATTCAGAAAGGATAGAAGGTTTACCAACATCTTGAGCATGATCTTGGTAGCCAAGGCCATATGAACTTGGTTTATTTTTTAATTTTTTTAAATTTTGAATGGGTTCCAATATGCCTTGTTCGTTGAGGCCGAACCCTTTGCCTTGATATTTCATCTTTTCACAAATTCTTTTTCCAATGGGATAGTTGTTATTTTGGAAACAAGATGCAAGTCCATTTTGAGGGAGATGGGAGGTGGAAGGAACAATAAGCTTTTGGAGGAAGCCATATTGGACAAAGTTGGAGGAACCAAATTTATATGTATGGGATTTATGGATGGCTTGGATAAGAGGATTAGGATCACATGGATGATTAGGGTCATGAGAGGGATTAGGAGGATTATTGGGATCTTGAAATGGATGAGGATCATGACATGGAGATAAAGAATACTTTGATCTTGACTTGGAAAAAGATCATGTGGTCGAGTGGAATGGGTATTGCCTTGATGGTGATGAGAAAGGGTGTTATGAGATGGGATGGAAGGGGTGTTTAGATCTTGATATGGTGGTAGATCACTGGATAAGATGGAAGGGATGTCTTGATCTTGATTACGAATGGGATTATGAGGGGGATTAGGAGAGATAAGTGGATCTTGAGATGGAGGAGAGGAATGTTAGGATATTGAGATGGAGGAGAATCATTGGATGGATTAGAGGGAATGCTTGGACCTTGAGATAACGAGGTATCATGTAATGGATGAATGCTTTGATCTTGAGTTGGAGAGGAATCTATGATAGCATGCTTTGGAACAAGCTTTTGGAATGTTTGGAGTTGTGATGATGCTGTAATGGAGGATGAGATGAACTCTTCAACTAGGGTGGGTAGAAGGATGAGGGATTCATGAAGCTCAAGGGATTGAGGTTTGTCTTGATTTGGAGGGGATGTGTTGATGTGCGTTTTATGACCTACCAACATTAGAACAAAATATTGAGATATCTTATCCTCTCTTGATCAAAATCATGTGTATATTAAGATTGTGAAAGATCATACAATTGATTCCAAGGTTTCTTTCATGTCAGTTCTTGATTGTGGATAAGCTCAATGGTTGATGTGATATGTTGTTATCACGAGGGGTCTTACATTATGTACCTCAAGTTGGCCTCAATTGATACTGGATATGGGCGCTGTTAGATGATATTGTAGTGAGTACTTTTTTTTGGGTTTTCACAAATATGCAAAAAGTAAAGAGAGTAGGGTTTAGGAATTCTATTCTACTCCAAAGAATGTGAAAGATAAACACTGCTATGATGAAGTCTATTGAACTTTGTTTGGCCAAATTCAACAACTACGCAAAGTCAGTGCGATCTTCAAGGGGTGTGCAAAGGATTTTCATATCCCAATGAATACCATCATAATGAACAATATGCATCAAAGATAGAAGTAAAGTTTCCACATAAGAGGTTCAGAACTAACCTTACACTATGCTTAAGAATCACTTAAGAACAAAAGGTATGAGCAAAGTGACTTCACCACAACAATATTATCAATTAGATTCATCTAAGTACTTGAAAGAAAATTCTAAACTATATCAGGGAACAAAGAGAACATGCAAGCACTAAGATACATCAAGAGATCACCAAACTTCAATGATAGCTTTATTATCTCAGTAGTTCATAACAACAATCTCCAAATTCTGTCCTTTACAAATGAGAAATGATGCCTTTATATAGGTCCCTAATTACAATGTGGTCAAGATTGAAACAAAATGATGACCCAAATTGTGCCACCTTAGCCCTAATTAGGGTTAGGGCAAAGAAAAAGAATCTACAATTGATTTACGGGTCCACACAGACCAATCAGAAAGAAAACCACCTTTTTAGTGGGTAATAAATGCCCACTATGCATGTCCATTTAGTAGGGGAGTGGGGCGACATGAATGCCCATTATGCATTAACTGCTCCTTTGACGAGAATAACCTATGTTTGACTTTGTTCCTTGAATGCTCAAAATTTGGTCAACACGATCTCCAACTGATCCACGCTGACACTTGGTACCGATTCTTGCTTGAACTCCAGAAATATCATTTATTGCTTAGTCTTGCCTAAATTGTTCTCCCAATCTGGCAACAAGTCTTGGGTTGTGTGCATGACATTCAAGAAAATGGAAAAGTTCTCAAAGTCATCCTTCATGAAGCAATTCAATTGAAAGAACTCCAATTTACTTCTTAGGTTGTCCATAGTTATGTCATTATTGGCTAGTCTCAGTGATAACAAGGCTGCAATTGTGTTAGAGATTCCTTGCTGAATATTTCTGACAACCTTTCTCAATCGAGTGGATTCCTCATTGAAATGCAGAAAAATCTCCTTTACCATGATTACTGTGCTATACCACCGGGTAATGTCATACACTTCTCCTTTTCGGACCACTCCATCGTCAACCAACATTTGCCTGGGAGTCTCCATTAAAGCTTGCAAGTGTGAGATCACTTCATCTTGATAAACATGCTCGTCATCCCTTGATTAATTTATGCATTGTATCTTGGAAAGGATGGTCAATGCCCTTTCGTATATTAGCACCAAGTCTTAAACAAATTTGTATGCCTCCCTTTGGATGCCTTCTATCCAATCTTTTGCATTCCGAGAAATTTGCTTGATTCTTTCAATACCTTCCACTGACTTAGTTGGAAGAACTGTAGGAAGAACAAAGGCTTGGCTTTCTTCCTTCACTGGATGGGATAAGTTGTTCAAATATTCACACAAAGACTTGTTCTCGCTTTTCAATTTCTTGTATTTTCCTTCTAGTTTCCTCATCTTTTCCTTCATTGCCTGTGCAAAATCCTCAAATTCTTCAATAACTTGCTCCCTAGAGGCATGTCCTAGGTCCAACTCTGTCACATTATACTCATCTGTAGCAATCTGGTCCTTTGTTTTATTGATTGTAGGTACTACAAATTGTAAAGTCCTGGATCTGGATTTAACTCTGATGAACTTTGCAAACCTTTTGGCCTTGCCTTTCCCTTCTGTTATGTTTACATGCGTCAAAATCTCTTGTAACTCGAATGCCTACTCAGTTTCTTTCTCTTGACTTCTCTGCAGCCTTTGCCTTAACCAATCCAGAACGACATGCTAATCATGGATTGACAATTGCTCTTTTCTTGTAGTACCACTCTTTCACTAATTTCTTCCTTGGCCATAGGACTTTATTTTGTTACCTCAAGAACCTCTACCTGCAGTAGGAATTCCCATCTCTATTGTAGGAACTTCTACATCCATCATTTCTTGTTCTAAAATGGCCCCAAGGCTTTCCTCAATGACAACCTCTTGTTCTCTATCTCGTCCTTGGGCAGATTTCTGATAAGCATTGATGCTTTCTCTGTCCTGTACCGACCTAGTCATTTGATCTTCCTATTAAATCCTCCTTCTGCTTGTTTCTACCTCTCCCCTGGTGAATGGGTCAATCTCCTGCAAACTCAGAGTTCGACTAGGTGATGGAGTTGTTTTTGATCTTCGCTTCTTCTGTTGGGGTTCTTTAGTGTGAAGGTCAGGCCTACTTCTCGACTGTACTTCCCGAGCAATACTCTTTCCTTTTCCTCGCTCAACATTCTTTAGTGGAATTTCTTCATGTTCGATTGTAACTTTGGATGACTGCCTTGGTCTATCATTCTGCAATGGCTGATTGCCCATCAAGTTATAAGTTAAGCTATCCTTAGGCACCCTCAGTTTGCTGATTTGACGTTCAACCCACCATTTTGTGAATTTCACAACTGGTGTAGATATTGAATTGATGTCTAGTACTTCTTTCTCGAACCAATCATATGGTTGGATGGTCTTTTCCCTTTCCACGTCATATCCAGAATGGATCACATTCTTATCCTCTTCCACTTGGTCAGGTACTTGGATGAGTTTGCACGCTCTGACCATGTTGAGTGGCAATCTAGAATACATTCTCTTTTTGTTTTCGTTCTCATATGCAGCATTAGTCCATAAATCCTCGAGGTGCACCTTGTGTTGATATTTCACACCCTCCTTCACTCTAATTTTGTTATAGGGATCATAATCCAATCTTGCTGGGAAGAGTGCCAAATGGTAGAAATGTAGCTCCTCTGCTGATTTTTTTGGCTGCTTGTAAACAAGGATACATCTCATCTTCTCCTATGGTGATTGGGAATTCAAATCCCAACTTCCTCTTCCTCTTCTGAATCTTGTCATAAACTATCAGTTGCCTGGTGACCTCCAGCAGGACCATCTTGTCAGTTGGATACCTTGGGAGTTTATATGGCTCTGAAGAGAATCCTTGATGCCCGATGTAGGAGTTTGGGAACTGGATGAACCACACCCCATACTTCTCTATCAACTTCATCGCCCTTGCCGACAACCTCATGTGTAATCTTTTTGTAGAGTCTTGACAATTTGCATTGCAAAAGCATCATTGACTCTTACAAAATCGTCCTTATCATACAGTTGTAATTGAGGATAGCATTCATGTACTTTCAAGCGGTGTGAACCACTTTCTATCATTCCTTTGCACCTTAATCCATCATACCTTGTCATCCGAGCCATCATATAAATGCCATATGAGCTCATGTAGAATTCTCCTGATTACTCCAGATTCCCAAGTTGTTCATTTAGGTTGTCCCTAATCATTCCAGCCTAGTCCATATTGTTAAACCCTTTGATCACTTGTTCAACGAAATACCACATCCATGGCTCGAATGCATAGGACTGTGGGATACCAAATACCTTGCTCAACATGATGATCAAATCATTGTACTCTCGTGAGAGGTCTAGCTAGACCAGTTACTTGGGTAACTTGGAGTGGTGAGCTTTGTTCTTCCATAACCACTTATGGTTGATCACACCATTGCAATGATCAATGCCAATAGCATAAACTCTAAGTGCTGGCTCCTTCAATTTCAATATCATTGTTCTGTACATTGGGATTTCGAATGCTTCTGAAATTGCTGGTGGAGAGAAGTCTGCTAAGATTTTACCATCTGGATCTCTGATTGTTCTTTCTTTTGCATTGTAATGCCTTGAGCATTCCATAATTAACTCTGCATGTTGGAAGGCTGGAAGAAATCCAACTGCAGCCACAATCCCTCTTTTGACAATCTGAGTAGCTAAGTACGTACGATCATGGTCTTTATACCTGAACATCCTTTGCTGAATTCACTCATATCAAGAGCTCCAAGATTTGTGTCACCAACATTCTTCCATTTTGAACAATCCTTGGGTAAAATCCTTTCTACATCCTTGGGTAAAATCCTTTCTACTCGTTCTTGATCAAGGCCAATCTAGACAAGCTTGTTCCTCTTGGTTGTGCCATTTCCTTCTTGCAAAACAAAATAAACAACATAAGAACATGCGAGGGAGATTAAATTCTCCCTCGCAAAACAACCAAACTTGTCCTTGGAGAAAAGAAACTTGAAAATTTGTTATAGAATCTCCACTCTATCTAAAAAGAGATTTTCTCTCTGAAGAAATCCATGCCTTTCCTCTGATTTTTCACACTTACTACATAATTTCTTCTCTCTGAATTTCACAACCCTTTTCTAATATTTCCAACTCAATGTAGCTTCTCTTTCTAGAAAAGATTCTCTTCAAGATTTTATTCTCTATCTTTAAAAAAAATTACGCTTCTTAAAAAATTTCTTCACAAATTCTCTAGAATTTTCACCAAAATTTTCACCTCAGCTCATTCTCCAATTCTTGATTGTGAGAATGAAATGAGAATGGTTCTCTTATATAGAAATTCAACCTCAAAGTTGCTATATTGGCCGCGAGTCAATTTTAGGTAGTTGCATTTATTTTTCTTCCAAGCTTCTATTCCGGAGAAGATTCTCTTACAAAAATTGCCATTTGTCCCTAATTTTTTATTGTTTTTGAAAGATGCTATTTCAAGCACTTTAACTTCATCATTAAGTTTTGTCATGTGTGCATTTCGAAGGGGTTGGAATTAAATAATCATTTTCAATGTTTTAATTAAATATTGGACGTCAAATTCCAATATTTATTTATTTTTCCAAAATAATTCCAAAATTGATTTTGAAGCATTTTCAACATTTTTAAATTTCTAATGCTTATTAATTAAATATAAAATTTAATATTTAATTAATTTCCATTTTAATTCCAAACTCAACTTGAATTTTGATTTCCATCATCGTTTATCGATTCCATCATGGGCCAAAATTACTCTTAGTCGTGGAACTTTTATAATGTTTTCGCCAACCGCACTATTTTGGTAATCTCAAAACTTTGGAACTTATTGAATTCTACCCTTATTACTATATTCATGGACTTTAATCCTTCAAACAAGTTTCTTTTATCATCCCTTAGCGATACCATGGTGAGCGCATATCCATCTTACTAGTGGATTTTTGAACCTTTGGATAAAATTCCATTGCATAGTATTTTAGCACTTATGAGCGCTCATTGGAAGGAATGAAGGACTTTGATGTTTTAATATTTCCATATTTGTGTATATTTGTGCTAGGAGTGCGTATATGCCTTGGTGTTGGATTTTATAAAGTCCCCCTTGTAGTTCTTTGCCCATGGATTTCCAAACCTTGGGAATTTTAACAATATTATGGGCGCTGATTTGGATGTGGGAGGGGTTTTTTATGAATGCTTTAGACTTTGGTTTATCCCTAACTATACAAAAATTGTGCTGGGAGCGCAAATGAGTGTATACGAAGGAGTTTTGACTTTGGTCATTTTCGTGACTGCATAGATATTGCACTCTGAGCGTGTTTACAACCGCGCCCTAAGCGCGAATACAACCCTTCCATGGATTTCTTTACTTCTCAAAATTCCTTGACCATATTCGAATTGTGTTGGGAGTGCATATGGAACATAATGACAGACTTTCTATTTGAAGTAGGATTCCTTGACCGAGTGCAAATTGCGCTGGGAGTGCGAATAGAGGCATTTGATGGATTTTTTTCTACTCTGAGCACGTATCCGAGTGTGTTGAGGATTATCGCCCTAGGTGCATTCAAGCCTTGCTTGAGGATTTTGATTTTCAAAAGTCTTTCTTCGCAATGGATAATTTTCATCTTGAATGAATACAACATTTATGGCGGACTTGCTTCTTTGTGTAGGCCTCCTGTGGGCGCATGTTTTCTTCTTAGACGGGGTTTCAAACTCTAACAACCTTCCCCTGTTAAATGTAATATATGCTAAGGAATAATGCAATGAACTCTCTCTTGGGTGCATTCTGAGCCATACTTTTCTCATCGAATGGGCTTCCTTGCCTGTGAAGAAATTGCGCTTGGAATGTGAACCATACCTCATCACAAACTTTACCATTGAGCAACATTTCTCCTTGATTACATATTTGCGCTTACGAGCGCGCATAACACTATGTGGTGGATTTTGGCATTTTGTAAATACTCCCTTTGTAGGTAGCATTTGCATCCAGAGCACATGGGAGGCAATATGGGGGATTTTCAAACTCTACCAAATTCCTTTACTCGATTGATGAGCACACATCTGGTCTCCTCTGTACTTTTCTCCTCCGAACGAGAATCCATGCCTTCAATGGTTTTGTAATGAAGAAGTTTGAGACTATGAAGTAGTTCTCCCAAGCATCTATGAATTGGTAGATTTCAAACCTTTGAACATTGCCCATGCCTGTTGTGCATTTGCGTTCTAACATATAGGTGAAACTAGATGAGGTTTGCATTTCTACCTCATTCCGTAGTGTAGCAGTAATCATTCTCAGGCCGAAATTGGATTTTGAGGAAACCTCTATGTTTGAGTGCCATTCCTGATTGGAGAGGATCTACGACCTTGAGGTATGCTAGTAAACTTATTTTTTTAAATGAATTTTTTTATAGCCTTTCCCAAATTTCAATTATGTAGAATCTGTATCCACAGGTGCACATTAACTTCTATAGCTTTTGAATAAATCCTGAAATAAATAGACATACGCTCGCGGGTACTAGTGGTTCTTGGAGATGGAATCGTAATGTTTAGATGCTTTTCTTTACACCGTTAGTGTTGAGGATTTGAAACCTTAGCCACTTCTGACCATCTCTTTCAGACTCCCTCTTAGTCAACATTTAGCCAACTTTTCACACCCTCCCATTTGATTTCCACCTTTCTCGAGTAGACGAAATTCTTCTAGACTTGGAAAAATTTATCACTTCTCAGTGAAATAAGAGGAACTTTTGGAAACCAAAGCTAGAACTACCAATACAACCATAGTTGGAAAACTCGGACTCGGCAAAAACTCGCCAAGCCCTAAAAAAAATACTCGAGAAAAATTTGGTTAGTTTTTGAAAAAACTCGGGAACTTAAAAAACTTCTTAAATTCAATTAGAAATGCATTTTTTTGAAAAATTCAATGAGAAGATGCATACAATGAATTAATTAATGAGAACACAAAAGAAACAAGCTAAGTTTAGATATATATAAATGCAAAGTGGGTACAAAATCACATTTTCATGTGGAATGCTGATGGCTGGAAGTAAAATAGTAAATAGTTTCTACAAAACTAGAAGGAAATACATCATTACAAATTACAATTACATCTTCCTCTTCCCAGCTCTATGAGCAAATAAGTGAGAGGAACTAGAGGGCCTAGTCCTAGAAGTAGAACACTGTGCTAGGCGTGACTGTGCCTCCTCGCTCAGTATCTTTGCTGATGTGTGTGGGTCGCTCTCCATCCTGGATGTATCTTCTCCTAGCACTGCCAATGACTCCTCGTCTGACTCCTCATCTTCCTGCATGTCATCCAATGTGAAATCGATCCTCCTCTCTCCTCCATATCCTGCCTCTCCAAATTAGAGATGTCATCCTCTGTAAACAATGGAGGCTGCTCCTGTGCTGTCCAATCAGAGTAAGGATCTATATTGTCCAAATCAATTGGACTAGCTGGTGCTTCCTGTGCCTTTTTCATGCACAACTTAAGATTGTATTGCACATAGACAAGGTCATTGAGGTTTTTTTGGGCTTACTTGTTTCTCTTCTTCGTGTGGATGGACTCAAATAAGCTCCAATTGTGCTCACAATGGGATGAGCTCCAAGGCTGGCATATGATTCTAAGAGCAAATTTCTTTAGATGTGGGGTATATCCACCCCAACCAATGCCACCAAGTATCTGCAACATAAAATATTGAGGAGTTAGGAAGCAAAGAGAAAAGCGAAAGCATAATTTATCAAATGGCAAAATTGCAAATGTTCTACCTGGGGTTTAAGTGCTTCTTGCTCTCTTTGCCAGCTTTGAAGAAAATAATTTACCCTTTGATTCCACATAGATTTGTTGTTCGGTCACAACAAGGTCTCTCTCTGCAACATCAGGTATCATCCTCTGAATGCATACAAAGATGCCCTCCATGACCTCTCCATTAGGACCATTAGGATTTGAAATGGAATCATCATATCTAAAACAAAAACAAAGTGAAATCAAGTCTTAGTACACAACCTACAAAAACAAAGTAAAATCAAGTCTTAGTAAAATTTGAATAAGAATCATCATACCTGAAACGAGGGTTGAGGAAGTACCTTACTGCATGAATGGGTTGGTGGAGTTGATTGTTCCACCTCCTATCAACAATTTTTCAAATGGGATCATATTTGAGTCTATCCCCCTTGTAGTAATTTTTTATAGATTCTTTGGCCCTATCCATGGCCTCATAAAGACACCCCATTGGGGTTTGATCTCCATCAACCAAGCACATAACTCTAACCAAGGGCTCAGACACCTACAATTGTAATTTGAAAAATACAAATTAGTTTACAAAAAGATTAATTAATGAAGTTACTAACAGTAAGTTACAAATTAATAATGAGACCTGAATCAAGAATAATTAAAATTTAAAGTTTTGAAGTTAGTTACCTTCACAATCTCAGAAGCCTTGTCCATAAAATTTTGATCAAAGACTATGCGCCCGGCAACCTCTCCTTCAGGCTTCTTTGAATAAGTTGAGTCAAGCCATGATTGACTCACAAACATTTGTTTCAAAGAAGTCAATGTATCAATAAAACTTTGCAATGTCAAGAAAACCGTTGCAAACCTTGTGACAGCGGGTCTCACCAAATCTCTCCCTTTAGTGAATTGTCTCATCAAATTTAGAACCCAAGGGTGATTGTAGATATACTTTGTGACCCACCTCGTATCTTCCACAATTGGAGTCACCCAATCAAGTTTTCCTATGTCCTCCAAAAGAAGGTCAAGGACATGTGCTGCACAGGGTGTCCAAAAAAGAGTGGGGTTCTTGTCTTGGAGGATTCTTCCTGGCATATTAGTAAAAATTGAATAATTAATCTCCACATTTTACCTAAAAACTAAATTTATTATCACTTATTAATATTTAATGATAATCATGTGCTACATAAAATTATCTGCTGCCACATATGTTGCTGCAAAATCTGTGATGATTTGCACCACATTCTCTACTCCCACCTCCATGACAACATTCTCCAACATTAATGCCAATGTTTGTGCATTTCTCACCTTGTTGGAGGCTTGAACCGATTTCCAAAACACCACATCGTCCTTGCAAGCAACCAAGAAATTAATAATGGTTCGATTGTTTCCATTTGTCCATCCATCAGAAAGAATGGTGCAGCCATATTTACAACACTCGTTTTTTTGCTCCTCCACCATTGCTCTTGTCCTATCAACTGCATTTACAAGCAACCTACAAAATCAAAGTGAAATCAAGTCTTAGTACACAATTTTGATTTAATAAACAAGAAATAACAATTAGAATTTCAAAATAAATTCAAGTGGATTCCGATTATTTACTAACCTCCTACTCAAATTTTTGCGAGAAGGGGCCTTGTACCCTTTTCCCAAAATTGTCATTGCGGTCACCAAATTTAGCCTTCCGGTTGTTCAGTGTAGACTTCTTCCAGAATTCTATTCAAGAATGCAGACTTGACATCCATCTGATACACTTTAAACTTCTTGTGTGCAGCATAAGCAAGAAGAATTCTCACTCCTTCTAGTCTTGCTATTGGTGCAAAGGTTTCTCCATAGTCCAGTCCAGCCTCCTGGGCATATCCTTTGTAGACTAGTCTTGCCTTATTTCTTATTACTTTCCCATCCTCATTCAACTTGTTCTGGTAGCCCACTTGGTCCCTATGACATTCTTGTCCTTTGGTCTTGGCACAAGCTCCCATGTGTCTTTTTTTCAATTTGCTCAATTTCTTCCTCTGTGGCCTTGACCTAGTTTTCATATTTTAGAGCTTCCCTAGTGGATTTAGGTTCTATACAGGAAAGTAGATAGATATTCTCTTTGGCCTTTTTCCTGGTCAAGACATTAGCATGTTTGTCACCAATAATGTTGTTAGTGGAGTGATATGTGACATACCTTGGAAGAACCGCTCTCTGTTCCCGGTTTGGCTCTTTTGGTTGAGCATTATCTTCATCATGGTTCTAGGCATCATCTTGTTCACCATCCATAGTTAACCTGTTGGCTTCAGGTACAGTCTCCTGCTCTAGATCTCTCTTTATGTATGTTTCTCCTTCATCTTCAGTTGTTGCTTCATTGAACTCAAAGGCATTTCCTTCATTTAGGCCTCCAAGAGTGTCATGATCATCATGACCGGTCTTCTTATCCGGTTCTAAAGATTCATCAACCTTTACATTGATGGTTTCAATTATCTTGCCTGTTCTAATGTTCAGACACCGATAGGCCTTACTTTTGGTAGAGTAACCCAAAAAGGTTCCTTCATCGCTCTTGGGATCAAACTTCGTAGAGTACATATCTCTTTTGATGTAACATTTACTACCAAAGTTTTTGAAGTAACCTACACTAGGAGTTTGCTTGAACCATAGTTCATAAGGAATTTACCGGTTCCCTTTTTGACTTGAAGTCAGTCCAATGTGTAGACAGCAGTACTGATAACTTCTCTCTAGAAGTGACGAGGGAGATCCTTCTGAATCAACCGGGTTCTTGTACAGTCTATCAACGTCCTGTTCCTTCTTTCTGCTACTCCATTTTGTTGAGGAGTCCTTGGTGCAGAAAGCTGTCTCTTTATTCCATTTTCCTTACAGTAATGAGTGAACTCCTGAGAGGTTTATTTACCTCCTTTGTCTGACCTCAGGCACTTCAAGCTTTTACCGGTTTTCTTTTCTACTCTAGGCTTGTAGATTTTGAACATGTGGAAGGCCTCTGATTTCTCTCTAAGAAAGAGTGTCCACATCATTCTTGAGAAGTCATCTACAAAGATCATGAAGTACCAGTCTCCATGTTAGCGCTTTGTCTTCATCGGTCCGCACAGATCTGTGTGCACAAGGTCTAGAACATTTTCAGCAGTAAACGTTTTACTGTTGAAGCTTGTTCCGGTCAGTTTTCCTAACTAACAGTCTTTACAAACTCCACTGATGGGTTTTGTAATCTCAGGGAGTCCTCTAACCGATTTCTTTTTGCTCACTTTGACGATACTGTCAAAGTTTATGTGGTAGAGTCTCGTGTACCATAGCCAACTATTGTCTTCCTTGGAGACAAGACAATTTTACTTGATTCTCCTCTGACTGAAGCTATCAAACAAGCTCCTTCCATTCAGTCTAGGTAGAACAGATAGCCTTTGCTCTGTCTACCAATTGCAACATGGGTTCCAGACTGATTTTTGACAATACAACAACCTTGTCCGAATTCCAATTGGAATGCTTTGTTGTTCAGTTGTGCAACACCCATTAAGTTGTACTTGAGTCCTTCAACCAAGTACACATCTTCACAGACAACATTGTTGCAGAGAGCAATAGAACCTTTACCTTTGGTGGCACAGGGGGCATTGTTTACAAAGGTAACTGATCCACTGTCATTGAGCTCCAAGTTGATAAACTTGTTCTTGTCACCGGTCATGTGGTGAGTGCAGCCGCTATCAATGATCCAATCATCAAGCTGATGAGATCTGGATATGAGTGCTACTACATCTATCACTGGGCTCTCCTCCTTTATTGCAACAAATGCAATTTCAGGATCCTCAGAG
This sequence comes from Chamaecyparis obtusa, assembly GCA_027943335.1. Taxonomy (NCBI): domain Eukaryota; kingdom Viridiplantae; phylum Streptophyta; class Pinopsida; order Cupressales; family Cupressaceae; genus Chamaecyparis; species Chamaecyparis obtusa. Next base: position 1,060,149 of record BSBK01002808.1, read on the forward strand.
TCTTCAGACTCATTCTCGGTGACTCCTTCCTTTGCAAGATAGCATTCCTTCTTTGCTTTGCTCGTGAACCAATCTCTTTTATCTTAATGTTCATTATCAGGACACCTTGCAGCAATATGTCCTATCTGGTTGCAAGAGAAGCATTTCAAAAGGAGCTTTCCCTTGTACTTCCCTTTTCCTCTGGGGAATCTTGTAGCGATGAGTGCTTCAAACTCATCTTGCTCCATCTCCTCTGAGAGCAGATTCTCAACAAGGTTGCCAATCTTACCGGTAGAGTAGTTACCGGTTTCTCTTCCCCTTTTGGTGGAAGAGATATTGATAGAGGACTTAAAAGCTGCTTCCTGAATAGCTATTATCAAAGTTACTTAATTCAAAGGCAGCCAGTTTACTGATTAGAGTCTAGGGTGACTTGATCTTTTGAAATATCCCAAACCAACTTTTGCAAATAAATTCTGTCTAAATGTTTAATATGCTGCGGGTGCTAAAAAAAAACCCTGTCCCAATTTCTTGAAGAGATTTTTGTTAATTGAGATCAAAATGTTAAAGTTTGGTTTTATGGTCTTAAGTTTTCCCACTGTGTTTAGCACGAGTAAGCTGCTGTTTGGAGTACGTGTATTTGTTCTCCTAGAATTTTCCAATAATTAAAATATTCAAAGCCCAATGGAATACAAACATAAAGAAACCAAATACTGAAGACTAGAAACCAGTAAATGGTGTTCTGTGCACACAGCTCTTAACTTTCGCAAATCACAATACACGAAAGATTCAGTAGATTACATAAACAAAAAAAAATGATAACTAGACTTCACACTATCCAACTTGGATTCCCCGCTAAGACCCCGGGAATGATTTTGCTGTGGTGAGTGTTGGCAGTTGAGCATGTAATGCCGACCTGCTCCTTGCGTATGCCAGTGGCAGGGACTAGAAGTTGCCGTGAGCAGTCTTCCCTCCGTCTAAATGTAATGACTGCAGGCTGTGCCACCCGCACTGCTATCCCATGTTACCTGGGCCACTCGAGATTGCTATTATCTCTTGAGGAAGTCGCGTGGGAGACTCCTGGAGCATGCGGAAGTATTTTGCTGGCCCGCTAATGTAATGTTGCGCCCAGAAATGACAGGAAGTGGCAACAACGCCCTCCTTCCCGTTAACTAACGCCCTTCCTTACTCCCTGAATGTGCTAATGATTGGTGCTGTTGGCGCGGGATACACAACATGCGTTTTCGAACTGTTCAATATGGCTTCCTTGGTGTGTAGAAAAAATACAGGCCACGTAAGCACTGTCAAAGATTTCTGTTAACCCCAATACTAATTCTTTTATCATCAACCTGTTATTCAATGCTGGCTGGAGACATCTACTGTTCAAAACATGGACTGCTGGCGGTTAACCTGTTTGTTGGGTCTGACTTGAACACCAGAACTCAACTGTCTTGTCAAAACTAAAAGCTAACTCTGCTGGAAAAGACTATCTTACCAAATCAATAAGCTCATTTGTGAAAATTGATTGTTTCCACCTTGGAGAGAGAGCTGGGGCTACGTCCAATCTCTTCTCAGATTCCTGAGGGTTTGCATCCTTGGAATTTTCAGTCACATCAAAGCAACCTGAATCTTGTTCTTATTTTATGTTTTCTCATGGTACCTTTACCGAGGTGTACTTTCCTCATTTATAACCTCGAAGTGAGTGCAAACACAAAAAGCTAGGCAATGTAGGATAAAAGCTCATTAAGTTGCTTTTACAACTTAAAGTGACTTTATAACATAAAGTGACTTCATGAAATAAAGTGACTTTACAATAAGTCATAAAGTGACTTTATAACACACTTTAATAAATAAAGTGATTCTGACTATAGAAGCTGAGCTCGTAATGTTAATATTTGCCCGAGCAACGAAGTGATTGGCTGACATCCTTCTCAGAGTGGCCATTAGTCCATCCGAATGGCAAGATAGACTAATTCGGCATCTAAATGGTCTACTGCCGAGAAGGGGACATTACAGTCCTCCCTTCCCGGGATTGCTTGCCCTCAAGCAATCTCAATGCTGGGTGCTGCAAGATCGACTCACCCTCCCAAGTGGCATCCTCGTAAGGTAGATCCCTCCACCGAATCAGATACTCGCGGATGGTCCTGTTCTGCAGCTGCCTTTCTCTGACCTCAATAACCTCTGCTGGAACTAAAGTCAATTTACCCTCCTCATCCAATGAAGGTAACCCGTCTGAGACCACTATCTGTTGGCCTATTGCCTTCTTGAGGCAAGAAACATGGAAAACATTGTGGATCCTGCTGTCTGATAGAAGCTCTAACTCGTAAGCTACCTCGCCAACTCTCCTCGAGATGCGGAAGGGGCCATAAAATCTGGGTTTAAGCCTCTCCGATCCACTCCGCTTCAGGGAGCTTTGTCTATAGGGCTGTAAACAAAGATAGACCATATCGCCTATCTCAAAACTCCGCTCAGTCCCATGCCTATGAGCGTACAACTTCTGCTGATTCTGGGCTCTTTGGATGTTCTCTCTAAGAGATCAAAGTATATCCTAGTGATCCTGCAACCAATCTCCCGTGATCGGCGCCTTGTTGTCCCGTAGAGCCAGATCTATAAATGAAAGTGGTTCGCTGCCATAAAGAGCTCAAAAGGGCGACATGCCAATCGTCATGTGATACATAAAGCTGTAGCAGAATTCCCACAAGTACAACCATTAGACCCAAGCTCTCTGCTGTCCTGCTACATAACTCCGAAGGTAACCTTCCACCCACCTATTCACAATCTCCGTCTGACCATCTGTTTGCAGGTGGTAACTAGTGCTAGGAGTCAATTCGGTGCCAGCCAATCTGTACAACTCCTGCCAAAAAGTGCTAAGGAACTTGCTATCCCGGTCGCTCACAATGGTCTTAGGAAGACCATGCAATCTAAATACTTCGCGAAAAAACAACTCCACCACTTGGGAAGCTGACCAATCCGCGGCAATAGCAAAGAAGTGAGCAAACTTGGTGAGTCTATTGACCACCGCATAAATGCTGTCCCTGCCCTGCACTCTCGGTAACCCTGTGATGAAATCCATCGATATGCCCTCCCACTTCTGAGCTAGGATGGGGAGGGGCTGCAATAAACCTTCTGGATGCTCGTGCTCTGACTTGTTCTGCTGACAAGTCTGGCACTCTCTGACATACTGGAGTACATCATCCTTGAGGCCCTTCCAGGAGAACCTCTCTTTGACCTGCCTGTAGGTCTTGAAGAATCCTGGATGTTTAGCTGTGGGTGCATCATGAACAGCCCTCAAAATCTTAATCTTGAGTTGAGAACCAGGCACTAGGTAAATCCGGTCCTTATAAAGGATGATATCATCAACCACTCGGTACCTGCTGTCCGGGAACTGTCCATCCAAAATCTGACAGGTCTGAGTATTCTTGGAATACTCAACCAGCAATAGGGATTTCCAATCAGCGGAAATCTTTGATAATACACAACTCGCCTCTGAAGGTCTCCTAGAGAGTGCGTTAGCTACCACATTATGCTTTCCCTTGACATACTCGATGTCAAAATCGTAGGCCTGAATCTTACTGACCCATTTCTACTGTCTCTCATTCAACTCCTTGTGCTCTAGAAAGTAGCGTAGACTGTTGTGATCTGTTCTGACTGTGAATCTGCCACCCACCAAGTACTGTCTAAATTTAGCCAAGGCGTGCATGATGGCAAGCATCTCCTTGTCATAGGTGGAATAAAGTCTCTCATTATCCTTGAGCTTCCTGCTCTTGAAAGCTATGGGGTGCCTGTCTTGCATTAACACAGTGCCAATTCCGTTCCCCGAAGCATCACACTCTAAGACGAAGGATCGAGAGAAATCCGGTAGAGCCAAAACCGGACAAGTGCTCATAACGGTCTTGAGCCTGTCAAAGACAGCCTCTACCTCAACTGTCCACCTGAAAGCTCCCTTTCGGGTAAGGTCGGTGAGAGGAGCCACTGTCTGAGAGAACCCCTTAACAAATCTCCTGTAGTATGAACACAACCCCAGGAATCCTCTCAAGTCTGATACAATGTGCGGAGGTGGCCAATCCTGAATAGCCTGAATCTTCTCCTAGTGCACCATAACTCCGTCTACTCCTATCACATGCCCCAAATAGAGAATCTCTGTCAGTCCGAACTCACACTTGGATCCCTTTGCAAATAGAGATTGGCTCTCCGTGATGCTCAGAACCTCCTCCAAGTGCTGCAAGTGCTCTGCCCATGTCCTGCTGTAGACTAGGATGTCATCAAAGAATACAAGAACGCTCTTGCGCAATTGTATTTTAAAAATATGGTTCATGCAGGACTGAAAGGTGGCGGGAGCATTAGTGAGCCCAAAAGGCATCACTAAGAACTCGTAGTGTCCGTAGTGGCATTTGAAGGCTGTCTTGTGGACATCCTCATCTCGGACACGTATCTGATGATACCCGGATCGAAGATCAATCTTCGAAAAATAAACAGCTCCATGTAGCTCATCTAGAAGCTCATCAATCTTGGGGATTGGGTACCTGTTCTTGATGGTTCTCTTATTCAAAGCATGGTAATCAATACACATGCGAAGAGTACCATCCTTCTTCTTCACCAAAACTACAGAAGAAGCAAAAGGGCTAGAGCTAGGTTTGATGTGCCCCATGTCCAATAGTACCTTAATCGCCTTTTTAATCTCCACGTAATGCCTAGGGTGACGATAAGGAGTGGTAATTACGGGTTTGGCCCCCTCCTCCAACTCTATGATATGCTCGAAGCCCCTGTCTGGGGGTATGCCTAGAGGGATGTCCTCAAAAACCCGCTTGTGCCTATCCAACACCCCTTGTATGTCAGCGTGAATCTGGTGCCTTGAATCTGGTGAAGGACTGGAAGAAATGAAGCACTGAGCTGGCCACTCCATGCTGCCATGTCTGATTATGGCCTCCATTCGGCGAGCTGAAACAACCTGTGATCCACTATCTGTCATGGCCTTAAGTGTCAGCAACTGATCATCCTTCATAAACTCTAACTGTCTCTGTTGATGATCAATAGTATACCGCTCGAGGGTTTGTAGCCACTGCATGCCTAGAATGGCGTCAAGACTATCTAAGTCAATGACGTAGAAATCTGCCACTAAGAGATAATCCCTGAAATGAATCTGAAGACCTGAGATCTTCCCTATGCAACTCAGTAAATCTCCCCCGGCCACCTTGACCTCGAATTCTGAGATGCTATCAATTGGTAGTCCCCTCCTGGAAACCAAACTGGTGCTAATGAAATTGTGCGTAGCACCCGTGTCAAGTAGACATATAATCTGCTGTCCTCTAACCACTCCCTTGAGCCTAAAAGAGTGATAGGTGAGAATACCCAAGAGGGATGCTAAAGTAATAGGGGGCTGCCCCGTACGCACTCCCTTCTTCTTCCTCTCTACTGTATGCTTATCCTGAGTCTCAGACTCGCTGCTCTCATCTCCACTGTCCTCCTGCTGATCATTCTCATCATCGGTCACCACCTCAATATAATGTATCTGGTCCTTCCCACGACACCTGTGATCCGGAGCCCAAGGTTCTCTGCATGTGAAGCATAACTTTTTCCTCCTTAACTCATTCCGAGTCTCAAAGTCAAGTTTGAGAGGTGCGCCCTTATCCTAGTTTTTATTTCTTTGAAAAGAAGAAGACCCCTTAAAGGTTTTCTTCGGTGGTTGTAGGATGGATGACGGTGAGTCCAAGTCATGTGCCAATTTTATGGCGTCATCTAACGTGTCTGGCTTGAGAACTCTAACCAGCCCTCTGAACTTATCCGGAAGCCCCTCAATAAACAACATAACCTTCATCTTCTCTACCATATCCGGAACCATAATAGATATCCTCTGAAACTCATCAATATAGTGATCCAATGATCCACTTTGCTTTCAGCAGAGCTAACTCCCTGTAGTAGACCTCAATATCCTTACGGTCAAAGCGGGTGATCAATTTAGTGCTAAAGATCTCATAGGATGTAATCAACCCGTGATCCTGGGTGACGAGACTATGATGCCACCAATCGTATGCTGCACCCTCTAAATGCATGGTTGCCAACTTAATTGCCTCCATCTCCGACATAGGCTTCAGGGTCAGGAAAGTATCTAGCTTGTTTGAATCCAAGCTCTAGCGGAAGTCTTACCGCTGCCATAAAAAATGGGGAGAGTCAACCTATTCATATCATGCTTAAGATCTCTATTGGGACCTGTGGGTCTCCTATCCTGCTGCACTCTCTCGTAATCTCTCCTCTATGTCAGATACTGCACAAATGACAAGTTAGCCTTGACATGGTCAGGTAATAAGCCCCACTCATTATGTGCGGCTGCAACATTGTTGGGAAGTGCAGCTGCTACCTGGGGCTGGGCTACTTCCTCCTCAGCGTGATTCTCTACGAACGTAGGCATAAGGGGCCTATCTGTAGTGCGAGTAGCTGCTATAGTAGCTCTAGGTGATCCTACCACACTGTTACCACCATGGTGGCTTCGGGGTCTCGCGGCTGCCATTGTCAACTGTTGCATAACTCCCGTGAGCTGGTGTAACATGTTAGCAATGTGATCCTGTCCTTGGTGAAGGGCCCTCATGGTCTCCCTGACTTCTCTGTCCTCATCTGCCATACTTGTACCTCTAGTGCCCTGTTCAAAAATAATATTCTCGTCTTCCTCTGTGTGAGTGTTTTCAATGTCTACCAGTACGGACGGTTAAGACTGTCCCTGTTCAGCCCTGTTATGTCTGGAGTTATAAACCTGTTGTCTACCGTGCATGTCTGGATTGCCTTACCAAAACTGAAAGTGAAAGCCCACAAGGTTGGCAAGACCTTAGGCTCTGATACCACTGAAATATCCCAAACCAACTTTTGCAAATAAATTCTGTCTAAATGTTTAATATGCTGCAGGTGCTAAAAACCCTGTCCCAATTTCTTGAAGAGATTTTTGTTAACTGAGATCAAAATGTTAAAGTCTGGTTTTATGGTCTTAAGTTTTCCCACTGTGTTTAACACGAGTAAGCTGCTCTCTGGAGTATGTGTATCTGTTCTCCCAGAATTAAAATATTCAAAGCCCAATAGAATACAAACATAAAGAAACCAAATACTGAAGACTAGAAACCAGTATATGGTGTTCTCTGCAAACAACTCTTAACTTTTGCAAATCACAATACACGAAAGATTCAGCAGATTACATAAACCACAAAAAATGATAACTAGACTTCACACTATCCAACATGGATTCCACGCTAAGACCTCGGGAATGATTTTGCTGTGGTGAGTGTTGGCGGTTGAGCATGTAATGCCGACCTGCTCCTTGCGTATGCCAGTGGCAGGGACTAGAAGTTGCCGTGAGCAGTCTTCCCTTCGTCTAAATGTAATGATTGCAGGTTGTGCCACCCGCACTGCTATCCCATGTTACCTGGGCCACCCGAGATTGCTATTATCTCTTGAGGAAGTCGCGTGGGAGACCCCTGGAGCATGCGGAAGTATTCTGCTGGCCCGCTAATGTAAGGTTGCGCCTAGAAATGATAGGAAGTGGCAACAGCCGCCTCCTTCCCGTTAACTAACGCCCTTCCTTACTCCCCTGAACGTGCCAATGATTGGTGCTGCTGGCACGGGATACACAACATGCGTTTTCAAACTGTTCAATACGGCTTCCCTGGTGTGTAGTATAAAATACAGGCCACGTAAGCACTGTCAAAGATTTCAGTTAACCCCAATACTACTCATTCTTTTATCATCAACCTGTTATTCAATGCTGGCTGGAGACATCTACTGTTCAAAACATGGATTGCTGGCGATTAACCTGTTTGCTGGGTCTGACTTGAACACCAGAACTCAACTGTCTTGTCAAAACTGAAAGCTAACTCTATTGGAAAAGACTATCTTACCAAATCAATAAGCTCATTTGTGAAAACTGATTGTTTCCACCTTGGAGAGAGAGCTGGGGCTATGTCCAATCTCTTCTCAGATTCCTGAAGGTTTGTGTCCTCGGAATTTTCAGTCACATCAAAGCAACTTGAATCCTGTTCTTATTTTATGTTTTCTCATGGTACCTTTACCGAGGTGTACTTTCCTCATTTATAACCTCGAAGTGAGTGCAAACACAAAAAGCTGGGCAATGTGGGATAAAAGCTCACTTAAGTTGCTTTTACAACTTAAAGTGACTTTATAACATAAAGTGATTTTATAAAATAAAGTGACTTTACAATAAGTCATAAAGTGACTTTATAACACACTTTAATAAATAAAGTGATTCTGACTATAGAAGCTGAGCTCGTAATGTTAATATTTGCCTGAGCAACGAAGTGACTGGCTGACATCCTTTCAGAGCGGCCATTAGTCCATCCGGATGGTAAGATAGACTAATCCGGCATCTAAATGGTCTACTGCCGAGAAGGGGACATTACATCTTTGGTCACCGATCTAAGCTCTTGAATGGTAGAGATCTTGATGGCATATTGAGGTATGAGAGTTCTCAGTATTTTGCTAACCACCTCCTCTTCACTGAGCTTTCTCCAGCGCTTCTGATGGAGTTGATCACCTCTTTGATCCGGTTGCTATATTGCTCGATGTCTTCTCCTTCATTCATCCTTATGTCATCATATTTTCCTCTAAGGCTTTCGACCTTGACTCTTTGAACATTTGGATCTCGATAAACCGTTTGCAACTTGCCCCACATCTTGAAGGCAGAATCAAGATTTTCGATCTCAGCATAGACATGATCAGGTAGCATGCTAGCTATCATATCCATAGCAGCCGTGTACTGATCTCCGGTGGTCTTCATGTACAACTTCATTCTGTTGCACCACAGAGTAAAGTTTTCCTTTAAAAACTTTGGTCCTTCCTTTCTCATCATCTTGACTTTTTCTTTATGCGGTTAAGCGGCAAAGAAAACAAGACTTGGCTTTGATACCGATTGACAGTCCCAAACCGGTGCTGAGAGGGGAGGTGTGAATCAACACCTCTACAACCTTTTTCACTTTAAATCCGGTGAAGTAAACTTACAGCTGAAAGGCAAACAGATTTAAGCATGTAAAAACAATAAGCAAACATTCACACAGTGACACCAGATTTATCACGTGGAAACTCTGTTAGGGTGAAAACCACGGTGTGAGGAGACCTCACAAATTTTGTACTCTTTTGGAGTACGTCCTGTTAGAAGCCTTCCTGGTTAAAGGATCAAAACGCACTTGTTAGATGCGACCCGGTTAAGGGATTTGTTACAATGAGGCCGGTTAGTGCCTGTCTGGTTAAAGGAGTTTAGAACACCTTTCAAGATGCCACCCGGTTAGGAGATTTGATACAAGGGACCTGTTAGAGTCCACCCAAATACTTGGGATTTAATTATTGTAATTGTTAGAGAACAATAGAAAGATTGACCTTTTACAAATGACTTTAAATAGCCTGATAAGATCTCTATTTGTGCTCAACTGAGAAGCATCACGGGTCGCTGTAGGTGTGTTCTCCTCTACTGTTGTGCTTCTCTCAAGAATCTTCTTTCTCACTTCTTTCTTCTTTTCACCCCTGGCTTATTTTCAGCATCTAGGTTTACTCTTTTACTCGGCAGAATGAAGGCAACCTCTATTCTCCACAGGCAGAAGAATATATAGAGACCTAGCCCCAATTGCGCTCCTTATGCATGACCTAATTACAGATCCTTATCGGATTCATTACTCAGTGGAGTACCAGTTCACTGAGGAAACATCCGATGCATGCCCTTGCTTTATCTGCATTAAAAGGAAAGCAGTAGTTGTGTGTCAAACAACTTTCCTTCAAGAGAGATAACACTTTGTTTTAAAACCACAGATTCCGCCTTTAAAACCTCCAGACGAGCCTCAAACCGATTACCAGTGTAACTCAAAGACTTCTGAATTTAGAGCAGAAAATCAAGGTGAAAGAGTTAGTTGGAACAAATAGTTTGACTATGACTTCCTCGGTTCATACTGGAGTCATTAATATATCGGTTGAGATCTACATGCAGTGAACAGGTAAGAGTCTTTGACCTGTTACTGTTTCTTCCTTGGCGTACCGATTGCACCGTCCTCAGTTGCATTGTTGACACCGGTTAGCTATTGCTTTATCTGTACTTGTCTACTCCGGTTGTAGCTCTGTCCTCGGTTGATGCTAGAATCCTTTTTTCCTTAACTGTGTACATTGCCTGGTTGCTAAAGACTTTGTATAGTGACCGGTGGTAGTTGCATACAGTCACATCTGTCTTGTATATTGGCACCATTGGCCAAATCATCCTTCTTTCATACAGATCTCCTTGGATCTTTAGACTTTGTAGAGATGACAAGTTTCTATACTCTTTTGCCAATCAATGACAATATTTGTACTGGTAGTAGGCTTATCGGTTACCATCACTTGATGTCAACAATCTCCCCCTTTGGCATTGATGGAAAAACCTTGATGGACAATCACAATATCACCGGGTTACTATTCTTGTATCTCAATCTCTATACCACTGCTACTGCTACAGTTTTCCGGTTATTGCCAAACTCTCCCCGTTTTTGACAATAATGTCAAAAGCTAGTCAGAAAAACTACCTTTACCTAATCTGCTCCCCCTATGAGCAGCATTCCTTTTCATCAATCCAGAAAAGATGAAGGTTAACCTTCTGTTGAAGCACAATGAACTGATGATCACCTTTCCAGGTTTACTAAGGATCATGAAGGGGTATCACCCCTAGTTTACCTCTGAGATACTCAAAAGTACTCTTCGGTAAAGGCTTGGTGAAGATATCAGTAATTTGTTCATTGGTGGGAACATACTCCAATCTCACCTCCTTGTCTTGTATCAACTCTCTTAGGTAATGACACTTAATTGCAATGTGTTTTGTCTTGGAGTGCATGACAGGGTTCTTGGATATGTTAATTGCACTAGTGCTATCATAATAGATGGCTATCGGTTCAGGTAATTGTTCTTTGATTCCTTCCATCAGTTGTTTGATCCAGATTACCTGTGTGCAATTGATTGCTGCAACAATATATTCAGCCTCTGCAGTAGATTGTGAAATACAGTTCTGTTTATTACTTGTCCAAGAAACAATTCTTCCACCTAGAAAGAATGCACCACCACCTGTACTCTTTCTGTCATCAATGTTGCCTGCCCAGTTTGCATCAGTGTACACTTTTACTTCAAATTATCCCTTATGTGGAAACCATAAACCAAATTCCTCGGTTCCCTTTATATACCTGAAGATTCTCTTTACTGCTGTTAGATGTGTCTCTTTGGGATTTGTAGAGAATCTAGCCACTATGCCAACCACATGTGCAATGTCCGGTCTACTGTGAACAACATACTGTAGTTTTCCTATCATGGACCGATACATTGTTTCATTTACCTCTTTTGCATCATCCTCCTTTGATAACTTGAGGTTAGTTGAGGTTAGTTATCATTAGAGTTCCAACCGGTTTAGATTCTTCAAGTCCAAAGGTCTTAAGAATTTCTTTTATATATTTTGACTGAGAGATGAAAATACCTTCTTTCAGCTGATGGACTTGGAGTCCAATGAAGAATTTTATTGCGCCTATCATAGATATCTCAAATTCTTTCTTCATCTCTTCAGCAAAGTCTTTGCTCATTCTTTCATCACCTCCAAAGATGATGTCATCCACAAAATTCTCAGCAATCAGATTTTCATCTTTCCCGATCTTTAGATACATGTTGCTGTTGTCCCTGGTTCTTGTGAATCCTATGGTCAGAAGATATGAATGTAGCCTTTCATACCATGTCCTTGGAACTTGCTTAAGTCCATAAAGAGCCTTTTTCAACTTACAGACCATACCATCATCATGAGCAGATGTGAAGCCTTCAGGTTGTGCAATTTAGAATTCTTCTTGAATTCCATTCAAGAATGCAGACTTGACATCCATCTGATACACTTTAAACTTCTTGTGTGCAGCATAAGCAAGAAGAATTCTCACTCCTTCCAGTCTTGCTACCGGTGCAAAGGTTTCTCCATAGTCCAGTCCAGCCTCCTGGGCATATCCTTTGCAGACCATTCTTGCCTTAGTTCTTATTACTTTCCCATCCTCATTCAACTTGTTCCGGTAGACCCACTTGGTCCCTATGACATTCTTGTCCTTTGGTCTTGGCACAAGCTCCCATGTGTCATTTTTCTCAATTTTCTCAATTTCTTTTTGCATGGCCTTGACTTAGTTTTCATCTTCTAGAGCTTCCCTAGTGGATTTAGGTTCTATACAGGAAAGTATACAGATATTCTCTCTAGCCTTTTTCCTGGTCAAGACATTAGCATGTTTGTCACCAATAATGTTGTCAGTGGAGTGATATGTGACATACCTTGGAAGAACTGGTGTCTGTTCTCGGTTTGGCTCTTCTGGTTGAGCATTATCTTCATCATGGTTCTAGGCATCATCTTGTTCACCATCCATAGTTAAGCTGTTGGCTTCAGGTACAGTCTCCTGCTTTGGATGTCTGTTTATGTATGTTTCTCCTTCATCTTCAGTTGTTGCTTCATTAAACTCAAAGACATTTCCTTCATTTAGGCCTCCAAGAGTGTCATGATCATCATGACTTGTCTTCTTATCCTGTTCTAAAGATTCATCAACCTTTACATTGATGCTTTCAATTATCTTGCCTGTTCTAATGTTCAGACACCAATAGGCCTTACTTTTTGTAGAGTAACCCAAAGAGGTTCCTTCATCGCTCTTGGGATCAAACTTCCCAGAGTACATATCTCTTTTGATGTAACATTTACTACCAAAGATTTTGAAGTAACCTACACTAGGAGTGTGCTTGAACCATAGTTCATAAGGAGTTTTACGGATTCGCTTTTTGACTTGAACTCGGTTCAATGTGTAGACAACAGTATTGACAGCTTCTCTCGAGAAGTGATGGAGATCTTTCTGAATCAACAGGGTTCTTGCACAGTCTATCAGCGTCATGTTGCTTCTTTCTGCTACTCCATTTTGCTGAGGAGTCCTTGGTGCAGAAAACTGTCTTTTTATTCCATTTTCCTTACAGTAATGAGTGAACTCCTGAGAGGTGTATTCACCTTCTCTGTCTGACTTCAGGCACTTCAAGCGTTTATTGGTTTCCTTTTTTGCTCTAGCCTTGTAGATTTTGAACATGTGGACGGCGTTTGATTTCTCTCTAAGAAAGAGTGTCCACATCATTCTTGAGAAGTCATCTACAAAGATTATGAAGTACCGGTCTGCATGATAGCTCTTTGTCTTCATTGGTTCACATAGATCTGTGTGCACAATTTCTATAACATTTTCAGCAGTAAACGTCTTACTGTTGAAGTTTGTTCCGGTCAGTTTTCCTAATTGACAATCTTTACAAACCCCACTGATGGGTTTTGTAATCTCAGGGAGTTGTCTAACCGATTTCTTTTTGCTCGCTTTGACGATATTGTCAAAGTTTATGTGGCAGAGTCTCTTGTGCCATAGCCAGCTATTGTGTTCCTTGGAGACAAGACAAATTTTACTTGATTCTCCTCTGATTGAAGCTATCAAACAAGTTCCTTCCATTGATTCTAGGTAGAATAGATTGCCTTTGGTCTGTCTACCATTTGCAACATGGGTTCCAGATTGATTTTTGACTATACAGGAACCTTTTCCGAATTCCAACTAGAATTATTTTTTGTTCAGTTGTGCAACACTCATTAAGTTGTACTTGAGTCCTTTAACCCAGTACACATCTTCACAGACAACATTGTTGCAGAGAGCAATAGAACCTTTACCTTTGATGGCACATGGGACATTGTTTCCAAAGGTAACTGATCCACTGTTATTGAGCTCCAAGTTGATAAACTTGTTCTTGTCACCGGTCATATGGTGAGTGCAGCCGCTATCAATGATCCAATCATCATGCTCATGAGATTTGGATATGAGTGCTACTTCATGTATCATTGGGCTCTCCTCCTTTATTGCAATATGTCCTATCTTGTTGCAAGAGAAGCATTTCAAAGGGAGTTTTCCCTTGTACTTCCCTTTTCCTCTGGGGAATCTCCTAGCGATGAGTGCTTCAAACTCATCTTGCCCCATCTCCTCTGATAGCAGATTCTCAACAAGGTTGCCAATCTTACCGGTAGAGCAGTTACCGGTTTCTCTTCCCTTTTTGGTGGAAGAGATATTGATAGAGGACTTAAAAGCTGCTTCCTGAATGGGTAAGCTATTATCAAAGTTACTTAATTCAAAGGCAGCCAGCTTACCAATTAGAGAGTCTAGGGTGACTTGATCTTTGGTCACCGATCTGAGCTCTTGAATGACAGTGATCCTGATGGCATACTGAGGTCTGAGAGTTCTCAGTATTTTGCTAACCACCTCTTCTTCATTGAGCTTTCCTCCAGTGCTTTTGATGGAGTTGATCACCTTTTTTATCCGGTTGCTATATTGCTCGATGTCTTCTCCTTCATTCATCCTCAAATCATCATATTTTCCTCTAAGGCTTTCGACCTTGGCTCTTTGAACATTTTGATCTCCTCCACAAACCGTTTGCAACTTGCCCCACATCTTGAAGGTAGAATCAAGATGTTTGATCTCAGTATAGACATGATCAGGTAGCGTGCTAGCTGTCATATCCATAGCAGCCGTGTGCTCGGTTTTGATCTTTAGTTCATCAGGTGTCAAAGTTCCAGCGGGTTCACTGTAATCGGTGGTAACATGATTCGAGTACTGATCTCCGGTGGTCTTCATGTACAACTTCATTCTGCTGCACCACAGAGAAAAGTTTTCCTTTGAAAACTTTGGTCTTTCCTTTCTCATCATCTTGACTTTTTCTTTTTGCGGTTAAGGAGTAAAGAAAACAAGACTTGGCTTTGATACCAATTGACAGTCCCAAACCGGTGCTGAGAGGGGAGGTGTGAATCAGCACCTCTAAAACCTTTTTCACTTTAAATATGGTGAAGTAAAGTTATAGCTGAAAGGCAAACAGATTTAAGCATGTAAAAACAGTAAACAAACATTCACATAGTGACACCAAATTTATCACGTGCAAACCCGGTTAGGGTGAAAACCACGGTGTAAGGAGCCTCACAAATTTTGTACTCTTCTGGAGTACGCCCTGTTAGGAGCCTTTCCGGTTAAAGGATCAAAACGCACTTGTTAGATGCAACCCGGTTAAGGGATTTGTTACAATAAGGCCGGTTAGTGCCTGCATGGTTAAAAGAGTTTAGAACACCTTTCAAGATGCCACCCGGTTAGGAGATTTGATACAAGGGATCTGTTAGAGTCCACCCAAATACTGAGATTTAACTATTGTAATTGTTAGAGAACAATAGAAGGATTGACCTTTTACAAATGGCTTTGCATAGCCTGATAAGATCTCTATTTGTGCTCAACTGAGAAGCATCACCGGTTGCTGCAGGTGTGTTCTCCTCTACTGTTGTGCTTCTTTGCACAATCTTCTTTCTCAGTTCTTCTTTCTCTTTTCACCCCTGGCTTATTTTCAGCATACAAGTTCAGTCTTTTACTCGGCAGAATGAAGGCAACCTTTATTCTCCACAGGCAGAAGAATATATAGAGACCTAGCCCCAATTGTGCTCTTTATGCATGACCTAATTACAGATCCTTATCGGATTCATTATTCAGTAAAGTACCAGTTCACTGAGGAAACATCCGATGCATGGCCTTGCTTTATCTGCATTAAAAGGAAAGCAGTAGTTGCATGTCAAGCGACTTTCCTTCAAGAGAGAAAACGCTTTGGTTTAAAGCCACAGATTTTTGCTTTAAAACCTCCAAACGCGCCTCAAACCGATTACCAGTGTAACTCAAAGACTTCCAAATTTAGAGCAAAAAATCTCGGTCAAAGAGTTAGTTGGAACAAATAGTTTGACTATGACTTCCTGGGTTCATACCGGAGTCATTAATATATCGGTGTAGATCTAGATGCTGTGAACAGGTAAGAGTCTTTGACTTGTTACTGTTTCTTCCTTGGCGTACCGGTTGCACCGTCCTCGGTTGCATTGTTGACACCGGTTAGCTATTGCTTTATCTGTACTTGTCTACTCCGGTTGTAGCCCTGTCCTCGGTTGATGCTAGAATCCTCTTTTCCTTAACTGTGTACATTGCCCAGTTTTTAAAGACTTTGTATAGTGACTGGTGATAGTTGCATACAGTCACATCTGTCTTGTATATTGACACCATCGACCAAACCATCTTTCTTTCATACAGATCTTCTTGGATCTTTAGACTTTGTAGAGATGACAGGTCTCTATACTGTTTTGCCAATCAATGACAATACTTATACCAGTAGTAGGCTTACCGATTACCACCACTTGATGCCAACAAATCTTTCCACTTAATCTCATCACCAATCTCAAATTGTCCATGTCTACATAATCGCATAACTTCTCTCCCCATTGTTGTGTAGTAGTTGCCACAATGTTCTAGGAGATCCCTTCTTGATCCAAAGGCAGTTGCCCATCCCAAGAATCACACCACCGTTGCCTAAATGCCAAGTCAAATGATTGGTAATCAATCCTCTACAACTCCACAAAAAATTCCAAAGGGCAGACCCTTTAGGTGGGTTTTCAATAGTAAAGATCGTCTCTCTATCTTGTCCATCTAAATATTAGGCGCGTAGAATTTTCACCCACCTTTGATCTGGTTGTGTTTACATTTGCCGAATAAGCTTTGCCCCCATCGCTTCATTAATTAGCTTCCAATCCCTTAGACCGATGCTGCCTTCTCTTTTCAGTTTACAAATGTTGACCCAAGCCATCAAAGGTATTTTGGCTTGCTCTTGAGCTCCATTTCGTAAAAAATTATGGATGCTTTGTTGAATTGTTTTAATGACCTTACAAGGAATTTTAAAACAGTTTTGAGCATGAGGATACGCCCTGCTAAGGTGAGCCACCTACTTTTCCATGCTTCCATCTTTGCTAAACAACCATCAATCATCTCTTTGCAAAGATTAGCCTTACTAGCTGCAACGAACAGAGGGGTACCAAGAAATTTACTTGGGAGTTGACCAATGTGAACCTCAAAAAGCCTAGCAATAGCCCTTTGCGATCCCACGTTTGTGTTGAAGAAGAAAATTTCTGATTTGTTCCAATTGACGTTCTGTCCAATAGCTAGACTGAAGGAATCCAAAAATGTTTCATCACATGCTCCTCACGCATTGAAGCTACTTCGAACAAACAGGTATCACCTGCAAATTGAGAATGAGAAGTGGAATCCACCCCCCTAGCACTCTCTATTCCTTTCCAAAAACCTTTCTCTCTCTTTCTGGAAATGGTTCTGCCCAACACCTCAACCAACAAAATAAAAAGAAAAGGGGAGATGGGGTCCCCTAGTCAAATACCTCTGGAAGTCTCAAAAAATCCCCGAGGGCTACCATTGACAAGAATAGAAGCTTTGTATGAAGAAATCATACTATTTATCCACCTCACCCATTCTTCTGCAAACCCAAACTTCTGAAGCACTATAATGAGAAAGTTTCTATCCACCTTGTCATAAGCTTTCTTGATATCGAATTTTAACAACATCCTTCGTTGTTTACTGGCATTAGCTGAATGAATAGCCTCATGAGCCACAATGGTTCCATCGACAATGTTCTTGTTTGGTGTGAACTCACTCTATTCTGGGGAAATAAGTTTGTCCAGAACCTTTTTCAACCTATTTGCTACCACTTTCGAACTGATCTTGTAGACGGTATTACAAAGCGAGATGGGACAAAAATCCTCAAAGGATAATGGTTTCTCCCACTTTGGGATCAAAGCAACCATCGTATTATTGAAATCCTTTAAGGTGAAACCTTTTTCTCGCGACTCCACCACCACTAGCAAATCCTGCTTTAACACCTCTCAAAATTTCTGATAAAACAAAGTCTGGAACTCATCCAGGCTTGGTGCCTTGTCCCTTCCCATCCCAAAAACAGCCGCTTTTAGTTCTTTCAAAGAGATCGGTTACGTCAACATTTGGTTATGCTCTGCTTACTAGATTTGGAACGACCCCCAAAAAGTCCTCCTGCACCTAACTTTTGTACGCCACTTCCTGACACCCCAGGGCGAAGAAATTTACTGCGTCTTGATAAATCAATTTCACATCTTCAGAAACCGATCCATTTGCAAGTCTAACAGACAGGATTTTGTTGATGCTTCTCCTGGTCTTAACTGAACTGTGGAAAAATTTAGTGTTTCTATCACCTTCCCTAAGCCATTTTTCTCGTGATTTCTGCCGCCAATAAATGTCGTCCCGCTATAAAATTTCCCCATACCTACTCAAAAGATCCTTTTCTGTCAAAAAATCCACTTCATCCCTGCTCCCTAAACCACATTTTCTCCATTTTAAAAGGACACTGCAATATCCCTGTGATAAAGTAAATAAATTATTTATCTCTTGTATGCGGACCAATTGATTTAGCTTATCTCGGTCCCTTTTTTATTTTTGTTCTGTAGGTGTTTGCCGTGTCGGCTTCCTTTGTAAACCATCGGGAGTTTCTCCGAAAGGTGTTTGGCCACAGTGCCGACTCGTTTACGGGAAAGGCAAATCCTCATCCGGCACGCTCCCGTCCTTCCATGCCAATTTTCCCTCCAAGGACGGAGACACCACAAGGAGGAAGGCAACCGGCCTTCGAGGAAGTTCAAGAGCAGTTGAAAGAAGACTGGAAGAATGCAAACTTGGAAGGGGATACATCCTACAAAGACTACCCGGAATTGAGAATGCAATATTCCGGAGGTGGAAGCCGGGGATATTTTAACGATGATCTCAGAAGGAAGTTGACTAAAGTAAATTGGTCACCATTTGATGGATTTGGATCCATATCTGCCCAGGCATGGGTAATGAAGGCCGATACTTCCAGCTCAATCCAATGCCAGAGGAGGAAGCAATTGAATTTGCAACACTTCACTTGGAGGGAGTGGCGCATGAATGGTGGCATCACGGCACCATCACATTGGGACACGACCAAGTAAGTACATATGCTGAATTCACTGAAAGATTGATAGATCAATTTGATGGTAAAGATCGAGAGCTTAATTTTAAAGAGCTAGTTTAGTTAAGGCAAACTGGATTGGTTGACTAGTACATCACAGAGTTTCAGAAGCTCTCCGTGTTGGTTACAGACATTTCCGAAAGGAGACGGATAGTACTCTGCATGGACGGATTAACAGAACCACTGAGGGGATGGGTTAAGAGCTTCAATCCTGCCACCCTTGTGGAGGCTATCAAAAAGGCACAAAGCATGGCATCATCATCGACGTCCTCCTCTCGAGGCTACTCGCACTCCAAACCGCCATTAATTCCAAGAGACAAAGTTATCAAACCTCCGTTGAAGAAACCTTCATTGGACGAAGCCACCGGACTAGAGCTTCGAAGGAAGAAATTACGTTTTAATTGTAAGGAACTGTGGGAACCTGGGCACAAATGCCTCGGTAAGGGGAAAATACACTACATCGAGGTTGTGTCTGATGATGAGGACGATCAAGAGAAACTCCCCACAGAGGATGGTCACCCATAGGAGGTCTCCAATGCGGTTCGCTTGAACCGTACGGAGAGAATCGCGACATTGGTACGGCGTGGAGGGACTGTCGCCTTGGCTGGGAGCCCGAGATGTACGGTATTCCGGGTACGGGGAACCCTTTAGGGATCGAGGGTCATTGTGATGCTCGATAGTGGAGCCACTCTTAACTTTATAAACTCATTCTTGGTGAAGGGAAGAGGTCTCCCTACAGAGGCTCACGCAGGTTTCCAAGTCAAGGTCGCCGGAGGAACACTCTTACCTTGCACACACCTTGTTCCCCAACTCAGTATCACCATGGCTAATCACACTGTGACAGATGATTTCTTTGTAGTAGACCTGGATGATATGGAGGTTATTCTAGGCATACACTGGATGGAGTCCTTGGATGAGTACACACAAAGTTTCAAATGGATGGATTTTACTTTTGTGACTGAAAGGAATAAAGTTGTTCTCCGAGGGATGGCTAATGAGGGTCCCAAGGAAGTTTCCGCACAACTGATGGAGGCCATTTTCCAGCATGATGACATAACATGGGCTGCACATTGCTTTGTTTCGGCAGAACCAATAAAAGGACAATGAACACAACCCTAGGATTCTGATCTACAGACTATCCTGAGTACCCATGACAAAGTTTTTTCAGACATTCCTCCTGGCATACCTCCCCATCGTGGGTTTGAGCATACCATCGAATTGGATGTTGGTGCCAAACCAGTTATCACCACGCCATACCGCCACCCCAAAAAATTCAAAGATGAGATTTAACAGATGATTCAGGAGCTACTAGAGAAGGGATGGATCCGTCTGAGCTCTAGCCCTTTTGCATCATCAATAGTATTGGTGAAAAAGAAAGATGGGACATTAGGCATGTGTGTGGACTATCGTGCATTGAATAAGAAGACAATAAAAAATAGATATCCTATTCCCAGGATCGATGAATTGTTAGATGAGTTGCATGGTGCGGTCTATTTTTCTAAAATAGATCTCTGTTCTGGATACCATCAGATCCGCATGCGGGAAGAAGATGTTAATGCTTACCGGTTACTGAGAGGGGGGTGAATCAGTAAATGCTCCTACTTTAGTGTAATTCTCTTCTTTTTACTGTCCTTATAGATAAACAGAATATAACAATCTCTCACAGGCATAAACAGAATCACACAGATTAACACAAATATTTATAAGTGGAAACCCTTGGTTAAAAGGAAAAAACCACGGTGAGACGGAGCTCACAACTTCACTAGTATCAAATGAAGGCGCCCTGTTAGGAGCTTACAAAGCACTGGTTAAGGTGCTACCCGATTAGGGGATTTTACAAAAGATCGGTTAAGATCTAAACCCTGTTAAGAGTTGCCTGGTTACAAGACTTTGAACATCAAGAAAGATGTCACCTTGTTAGAGGATTTTTACAACGAACCGATTAGGTTCACCTTGATAGAGGGATTTCAATATGCTTTTAATACTTTATAAAAACAATGATCTATTATGACATTGATTGTCTAATTAGATCATGTTGGTTCCCAAAACCGCAGATTGGAAATCCTAAAGCCTGCCAACTTTCCACTAGAATTCCAAATCAATTTTGGCCAACGAACGGGAATACTTCAAACTCCCCTACACTTTAGGCTTCGCTACACCTAGGCGGGTAAACCTTCACTTCAAACTTGATCACCTGGTTCAAAGCTCTTTTATAGCGAATTTAAGCTGGTGAGTTCCTCGGTTGGCAAAATCCTTGAACTCGATCAAAATAAAGTTGAATGCTGAATGTTTGAATTAAAATGTTGTGTAATGATTAATAAGGTTTGTAGGAGGATTTGATAAATTTTCTGACTTCATATATAAACCCAATATTTCAATAATAATAAGACCAGTGCCTCTGCTTATTCGGGCAATAGAGTCAACTTCAATGAAGGTTTACGTACAACTTTATAATGTTCAAAGCATTTATATTGCTAATCAATTCAATAATCAAGATGCGACAAATCAAATATTTATGCAATCCTAAATTATTTCAGCGTGAGTTTAGGATGCTATCTGACTGTATCCACTTATCTGATATTTAAATTGCACATAATATTCAAAAATAATAATTATAAAGGACGGTTCATCAATAGTTTAATTCTCTATGCCTTTAATAAATAACAAAGGATGTTTTATTTTATTATTAAAATAAAATAAATTTAAATTTACAAAATCATGTTATGCTCCTTATCCCTCCATACAAATATATAAAAATGTTTCTATCTTCGAATGTCTGTCTCTATCGGTTGTGGCACTTATATTTATAAGTGACCAAAATATTCCATCCCAAGCGACACATCATTTCATAACAAACATTAATCGGGAGTGACTTTTACAAATTATGATTTTATCTTAAAACAATGATAGATTAGTCGAGCAAGACTTTGTCATATATCTCTTGCCGAAATTATTTTCTTCTAGCCACCGAATATTTTTAATTAATCGAACAGGACCATTATCAGATGCTACGATAATCTAGAATTATGTCGTCCGTGGAGAAAAATCCTTGCCGTCTTTGGTAAGTTAGTCACCTCCTTCCTGGATGAATGCGCTCGAGTTTCTACACCCTGTATCCGCACAGGCTTTTCCAACATGTGTTTGCAACTTCAATATATTTCAAAAACAACGGCAGGTACCTTCTTGTTTTCTGTATACAAACAGAGAGATCACGATGATGGCCCATCCAAATGTCTGGCGCCTTTTCTTCTTTTGCAATTTTACTTTCTTCTCTACATATCTCTCATGAGCAACACTAAAGGCATCCCCTTCATCATGCATACAATATCTGGATTTTAAGATGCTTTACGGTTGACTGTTACACCTTCAGCTCCTGGTCTTCATTTCTTGAATGGTCATGTATAATATTTCAAAAAGACAATTGAATACATGATTGATACTCAATCGTCGATACCTCTGATTGTCGCTGGCACATATATGTTGCGAGTGGTGACTAATTCCGCCTAATAAGACAAACTCCTACGTTGGAGCTTCTTGTCTCTATCTGCATATAGAATCATCCGTTCTCTTGTCTTCTTTTGTCGTAAAAGACACCCACCGACAGTATCTATTTCTTTAGACGCCAAGGGATATCTGACTGCAACATATGTCTGCCATAGTCTGTTGTTACATAATATTTATGATGCCTATGCGGTTTATCTCTGCATAGAATATATAGTTGATATGCTTAGGATATCTTTCCACTGCTGTTAATGTAATGACAGAATTCATGTATTTATCGCTGACTATTTTTGCATACTTGGTGATCATTAGCAATAATCAGGATTTGTCACTGCTGTATCTATACCAGTATCAAATCGGAAGCTTACGAAAGTCGGAAGCTTACGCAAGCTGAGCACTTATTTTCCATCTATGACAAAGAGATGTTGGCCATTGTGCATACCTTGCCAAGTTTCGGCAATATCTGGTGGGTGCCAAGTTCACCGTTCGTACTGATCATAATAGCTTAAAATATTTTTTGGAGCAGCGAGATCTGAACGAGAGGCAACAAAATGGGTAAGTAAGATTTAGGCTTTTAATTTTGACATTGAATATGTAAAGGGGAAGAATAATGTGGTTGCAGACGCTTTGTCAAGAAAGCCTTCCATCTGTGTGCTGTCACAAATCTTAGCCGACTGGAAAGCACACTTACTAGTGGAATATTCTAAAAACACATTCGCATGTAAGTTAATGGACGACACTTAGGACGACCGTTACAAGGTGGTGAATGACATCATTTACTATAAGGATTGGATATACTTAGTACCTAAGTCCAAAATGAAATTGAAAATCCTGAAGGAAATACACTCCTCACCATTGGCTAGACACCCGAGGTTTCTCAAAACCTATAGATAGCTCAGGGAGAGGTTCACATGGAAGGGACTTAAAGATGATGTCTTGTAGTACGTGCGGGAATGTGTAGTATGCCAACAAAACAAATCCGAACACACCTTACCTACGGGGCTATTACAACCCTTGCCCATACCAGAGCAGAAGTGGGAAGGTATCTCCATGGATTTCATCACCGGACTTCCTAAGGTAAATGGAAGGGATTGTATCTTTGAAGTAGTTGATAGATTGACGAAGTATGCACACTTCTTCGCCATCTCCTTAGATTTCCAGGCTGCAGAGGTAGCCGCTTATTTTTCAGAGAAGTTTTTCGTTTGTACGGGTTACCCCGAAACATTGCTAGTGACAGGGATGGTCGGTTCCTCAGCATCTTCTGGATGGAATTGTTTCGGTTGGTAGGAAAAAATTGTCACCAAGTACTAGTTATCACCCTTAGATCGACGAATAGACAGAAATTGTGAACAAATGGGTGGAAGGCTACCTCCGGAACTACGTTTCAACACAGCATCGAGCATGGGTCAAATGGCTGCATTTGGGAGAATATTGTTACAATACAACTTATCATATGTCTATTGGGATGGCACCCTTCAAAGGACTCTATGGGTACAAACCCCTTTCGTTTATTGACATGATTCTAGGTGACAGTCGTGCACCGAGGGCAAAGGACTAGCTTCAAGAAGGGCAAGACATTCTCAAAATCTTGAAGGAAAACTTACAAAATGCACAGAATCAACAAAAGATCTATGCTGACAGGCACCGAATAGAGAGAAGTTTCGAGGTAGGCGACTTAGTATATCTCAGACTCTGAGGCCACACTTTTATGGTCCTTATTGTGTAACTCGTCATATCGGTGAAGTTGCTTATGAACTTGAACTGCTAGAAGGGAGCCGCATCCACAACGTCTTTCATGTCTCCTACCTGAAGAAAGCTGTGGGACAGAACATTGTAGTAACCACAGACCTTCCGCCGCTGAATGAAGGGAAGCTCATATTGGAACCAGTTGAGATCATTGATGTACGGGAGAAGACATTGCAGAACCGTACCTTGAAGGAATACTTGGTATGTTGGAAGTGCTTGCTGCTGGACGACACCACTTGGGAAGGTAAACACATTCTCCAGCATCCGGCGTTACATTTGCTTGAGGACAAGCAAACTTTGGGACGGGAGGACTGTAATATCCCCGTCATGAAGTAAATAAATTATTTATCTCTTGTATGCGGACCAATTGATTTAGCTTATCTCGGTCCCTTTTTTATTTTTGTTCCATAGGTGTTTGCCGTGTCGGCTTCTTTTGTAAACCCTCGGGAGTTTCTCCGAAGGGGTATTTATGACCGGCGTGTAGGATGTAATTTTCATGTTGAGATTTGATACTCTATTTGTATTTTGCAAATTCCTGTTGGGATTCTGCTGTTCGCCATTTAAGAGGTGTAATATCCTCCCTATTTGGTACTTCGCATTTTCGATGGGATTCAACTCTCACCCTACTCTTCTTGTTCTCTGGTTCCGGATTTGGCAATCTGAAGCGATATGTATTATTCATATTTCAATCTTGCAAGTGTTTAATTTCGAATGGTGTGGTGGTATTAAACTGGAACATATTAAGGCTGGACACATACCCCATTGTATGACTCTCATCCCTCGGCGTACTCCCAACGCATTCCGTACCGCCTGCGTTCTTAACTAGACGACCAACAATCCTCCACTGTACAACCTTCACCTACAACACCCCCCACCGTATGGCCTACAGCCTCCACGTACGACCTCCAACCGTACGGCTGCTACAGACATCGTACGATCTGCAACAGTCACGTACTGCTCACCCACGGTATGGCCCCAGGTATTTCTCTGGCCCTCCAACCCGTACGACATCCCTACCTCTGTTTCGTACGACCTCCTTCAGCCACCTCGTTGCACAGTAGAAAGCTCATCTCGGGTATGGAACATTATAGACACCTCAAAGGGACCCCATCTTATTGAATCAACGATGACACTGGGAAATGGTTGGATCCAGATAAACCCAAAATCTCAGATTCAAAAACATATGGAAGAGCATTCCAGTTCCTAGCCATGAAAAACCTATCTAGCTTTTCTGCAATATTAGAGAACCCAATCCTTCTGTTGGTCCAAGTAAAGACTCCCGCCTTAGCAACCACCTCCCATAAACCATTTGTAGACAAGAAGTGTTGGAAATCCAACCGAACTCTATTTAAAACCCCCACCCCACCCCTTTTCTCTGAGAGGGTCAAGGTGACATTAAAATCCTCTGCTAAAATCACTATGTGATGGAGAAGGCCTCCCAATGACCGAGAGATATCCTTCCATTCCAATCTCTTGTCTTCCATCTTAGCGGGACCATACACATTTACCAAAAATCCAATAAAATTAATAGTCAAAGAACTTACTTTAACTAATTACCAATACCTTGCTCGAGAAATCACCTCCACTTTCGTTGTCCAAGGATTCCACAGGATGCCCAAACCCCCAAAAGCCCCAACATAACCGGAAAGAAACCTGACCATTTTTGCCTTACACCAAAAACCATAGCAGCGCTTTTCGAATCCAATTTTGTCACTTGAACACAAATGACATCCAGTTTCGCCTAATCAATGCCTCTTTTGATCAGGTGTCTCTTGTTAGTGGCATTGCAACCCCTGACATTCCAGGTAAGGAGAATCATGGCTGCCTAGGAGAGAACATGTCTCTCCCGAATCGAAGTGTAGATTACCTTCCGATCCATACGATCCAGCACTACCTGATTACCTTCCCCCGCTAGAACCTTTTGAGAGATAGGGCCTTCAACGGTGGTACCGAGGTGGTATCTACTGAAGCTCTTGTGTCCGCGCCTTCTACTGTACAATCACCATGTCCAACTCCAGCCAAAATCTCCTTTGAGCCCAACAAAGAGGTTTCTTCCAGTTGGACCATCATCCTAGGGTTAGATGAAAAAGGCATTAAAAGATTAGATCCATTCAAACTTGACAAGGGAACAAAGTCATCCCTCTTCTCAATACCAACCCCATCTTGATTCTGGGTTTCCAACACTTTAGCCAGCTTCTCCTCTAGAGGTTTCTCCTCCTTGCCCTTGCCTTTCTGTGAAACAACACTTTCCTTCTCATTGTGCCCCCATTCCTTGTAGTTCTTACATTTCTCCATTATTTCTTCTACCTCTAGTTCTTGCCACCAATATCCCTCCGAATTTCGGATTTCAATCACTTTGGGCAAAAGGGCATGATGTTTCCACATGATGCATATGCGTGCATACATGCTGAAATCTTCCTTCGTAGTTGCTTCATTAGATTTGATGTATTTTCCATGTTTTTCGCCTAGGGCTTTGAAGGTCTCTTCATTCCAATACTCATGTGGAAGATTGTACAGCCGCACCCAAATGTGTTTCTTCAATCGAAGCCTGCTTGGGGTTAAAGTTTGGAACCCAATCTTTGATGAAGAAACCTATACCTCCCATCATAAAGGGTCCATTGTACATGATCCTCAACTTCTCCCTTTCTATCCCAGTGATGACCAAAAAAAAACTGTTTGGAAGGGATTTAAGAGTAAACTGGGCACCCCATTCTTCATCCACCCATTTCCGAATCCTGAGATAGGAAGGCCAGCCGCCACCCCACTTCATGAAAAAAGTCCTCGATCTCAGTATTTGAACCGAAACCTTCTAGGCCTCTGAATCTATACGAATGTCCAAAACCCTATTGTCTGTTGTCACTGGAGACTCCTTGGTGATCGGCTACTTCGAAACCTCCTTCCTTGGCTACCATTCCTTCTTTTCCAGCTGTTTGAAGCCCCCTTTTAGGCTGTTGAAGATTCGAGAATATCCCCATTGGTTTTGAGTTGGGGCCGACCGCTTTCTTGGAAGCCCTCCAAAATTAGAACGCCTTGAAAGATCCCCCCTTGGGTACTATCACTAGCTTTGGAGGCTGCCATGGCGGGCGTGGGCGATACCTGTCTGAAGATCGTTCAGAGAAATGACCACCATGGCCACGGTCTACAGCCCCTAGACGCCTCCGTCTCTCCATCAGGACACAATTGTTCTTAATTTGTAGGTAGATTATTGACTTAATTAGTTTCAATATTTTTAGACATCATTCAAAGTTAGAAAAAAAAAAACTAAACAAACTGCTAAGGTTTGATATTTAAAAAAAACTAGATATTCTTCAAAAAATGGAGATGGATTCAACAAAACTTGTCAAAAATAGTGTTGAATCTTGTTCTAATGTTTCAAAATCATTTCTAACTACTTAGAAAAATGATTTTGTATCCATTTAGATGCAATAAAAAAAGAATAGAATGTTTTTAAAAAACATAAAAACAAACTTAGCAAACCTACCTGGGAATGTGATTTTTCTTAAAAACCGGTTGAAATCCGCTTTAAATCCATTCGAATCCGCCTCCAATAGCAAAGTAATCACCTAGCAAGGGCTTGGAACCCCACTTTCCTCCTCCACTCTTCACTCAAGTCACTGCAAACAAGAAATGATATATGACGGTGCCCTTTTTTTTCTTTTTAATGCAGGTATGAGACATCGTGTGAGTTTTTTTTAAAAAGTTTTTGGTAAAAACTCGTCGACTAATCAATGAGTTTTTACCAAAAACTCTGCGAGTTTAACCCATGATTTTTTCTAAGATTAACTCGCCTTGAGTAAAAACTCAGTGAATCGGCGAGTATGCCATCGATGAATACAACGAAACCAAAAAAGGCCAAGCGAGCAAAAAGATAGGGAGGTCCCATTTCTGATGGGCGACGTGTGAAAAGGTCACAACATTTGGCGACTCCACAAGATAAATGTCAAAAACATTTCAATGATAAAAACTTAATCCGAACCCAAAATCTCTGGTTAACCAATTTTATGCCATCACGAAGAGAGAAAACATACTCAAAAGGAGAGGAGAATCATATATTGGATCAAGAGACCTTTTATTTGCGATTACCTAAGTGTGTGCAAATGCATTAATTCCCGCTTGACAAGATCACTCAAAATTCTTGAGATTAGCCATGACAAGTTATATATCCCTCTTAACTCCAAAAGCATCCTAGACAATGCCCAGCTGCCAGTCAGGCATCCATAGCCCCAACGAGGTTGTCGTTGTAATCCCGTGGAGATTGCTCTGCTTTCGGTGAATTATTCTTTGGAACACTTGTAGAGATTTCCACCTACTCCCAAAGCCAATTATTTAATCTTTTATCTCATTTTTCTTTTCTTTTCTCTTTCTTTGTTTTGATATTGCATTTCTTTTCTTTTTACTTGGCTCGTGAGCAGTGAAGCTCACTATGGGTTAGGGAATTACAGTGGCGCTGAAGTAAGTTTTAGAATTTTCACATGCCATGACCTCTCCCAAAGAATCCAAAATGACTTAGAACAATCGATTAAGTGTGAATGATATAGCAATCTCAGAGTTAAAGTGTCGAGACACATTATATGTTAACCTTCCAAGTCAAGTATGCATTCTAACCTAATAGAAAGACAACTTCAACTTCCAAAGATCTTCACAAATAGTTATGCAGGAAATGGGATAAACATAACTTAGTGGAATCTCCAGATGAAGTTGAAAACACCATTGCCTTCTTGCGAATGAAAACACCCAAACCTTCTAGCCGCTCGGCAAAACCTAAACTGAGACCAAAACCAAAAGAAAAGAAAAGAAGAGAAAAGGGGTAGAAAACCAAAACCACTGGAGCAAATTGACTCAAGGGAAAACAAACCCTAAACTAAAAAGGCCAAAACCAACTAAACTATGAGCTAACCAAAATCCCACAGGGGTTAGGAACAAATAGGAAGAAAACAATAGGGGAAGCAAACTAAAATCCCCTCCAAGCTACGAGAACAACCAAAAAAGAAATACAAAACAAAAGGGAAACCAAAACAAGGAACAAAAGAGAGACCTAGAACAACTATGTATAGGGTAGGCTTTTGGAAGGAAACCTAAGGTCGGAAATAATGCTTGAGTAATTGTCCATTGACGAGCAACAAAACTAACTCTCCTATCACAGTCTTTAACTTAAATGCATTATCTCCCAGTATTTCAGAAATCTGATGAGGGCCCATCAATAAAGTGTCAAACTTGTCATGATCACCTTTCTTTTAATGGGCCTTATCCCAACAGAGAACCAAGTCTGAAATCCGAAAATCTTCAACTCTAGCCACTCTGTCAAATCATCTCATGACTACCCCTTGATGTTTTGCAAATTTCGCCTATGCTTGATCTCTTTTCTCTTCTAAGTGCAGTTATTGGGTTAGACATGTTTGCACTCTGTCTTCACCTTCCATGTATTCTTGCATAAATTGCAGCGTTGGAATTCTCAACTGAAATGGAAAAACTAGATCTTGTCCGCAAACCAAATGATAGGGAGACATCCCTAGAGAGCTATTTCTGGTTCTGTCTGCCTAGAGGGAGAATCTGAGTTGTGTGTGCCAGTCCTTAGGGTTCTTGTTTAATAACTTCTTGATTGATTCTGCCAATTCATTTCCCTGCGGATAGTAATTGTATGAAAACTTTAATGTTATTTCGTATTCAAATGCCCAGTTGGAAAACTTCAGAGATGTAAATGCTGAGCCATTGTCGCACACTAGGGCATGTGGACATCCAAATCTGGTGATAATATATTCCTCGAGGAACTTGATAACCACATCCATTGTGCACTATTTGAATGCTTGAGCTTCTAACCACCGTGTGCAATAATCTGTAGCAGTTAGGATGTATTTGTGTTGGGCTGAAGAGGGCAGATTAATCATGTCAATAAAGTCTAACCCGCACTTAGTGAATGACTTTACTTCAATAACAGGTTGCAATGGCATGGTAGGACTTCTTTCACGCACAACAACTACTTGGCAGGTGTGACATGTCTTCACGTGTTCGTATGCATCCTTGAATAATGTACGCTAGTAATATATCGCCCTTGAGATTTGATGGGCTATAGCCAGATTGCTTCCATGATTGGTTTCAAATTTACTGTGAAAATGCTTGATGATCTGTTTTGCTTATTCCTTTCCAACACATCTTAAATAAATCCCATCATGGTTCTTTCTGTACAACACAACTCCTTGAAGTGTAAATTGTTGACTTTTCATCCTCAAAGCTCCCTTTTGCACAAGTTTCAGGTGGGAAGCGCTCTTATGTTACAACAAATAGTAGACAGTGTCATCATACCATTCATCTGGAGATACTTCTAGCATGTACACTTGTTGCACTAATCCTGGACCAGTTGTAGCAATTGTTTGTATCAAAGCTTGTCCACAAACTAGCTTCATAGGTTGTATCTCTATATCATATTCCTGAATGATGGCCACCTATTTACTTCTTCTCTCTCCTAACTCATTTTGCATTAATAATGTCTTTACTGCTACGTCAGGAACTATGGCATACACCTTGTTTCTCAAAATATAATGTCTGAATTTCTTTATTGCCTCCACTAAAACATAGGCATGTTTTTCAACATTTGGGTATCTTAGTTTCACATCCTTCAAGGGTGAACTCATGAATGCAATAGGATGCTCATCTTTCTCTTCCGATATCAGTGAGGATTGCTGTACAAGTATGGTCTGAGGCAAAGGAATATATTGTTGGAAGTGGATTCATTCTGAAGGGTGGGGGGTGAATCAGAGTGAGGAAATTTTCAACAAGACTTAAAAAAATTTGACAACTTAGTTTCCCAATTTTGAACTGATGAAATAATAATGAACTTGAAGGATTAACTTGACTGATAGTGAACACTTGATGACATCAATAGAACAATCTTTACACATTTAACAAACCATGACAGAATTGTGAGACTTTAATTGCAATTTTGAAAGATCCGAAAGCACAACTTTTAGCAAGCACTTTTTGGTATTGTTGTAGTGATAATATGAACAAACCTTTTAAGCCTTGTTAATATCAGACATCATCAACAATCACAGATCATAACAGAGCACTGTTTTGAATTAGTAAAGAGTTGAAGAACTTGCAGATTTTATGAACAGGTTTAATTACTGACATTAAGTGAACAACATACACATTCTAAGTATTAGAGCAACAATAGATGCAACAAACTCGGAACTTGTATCCTTTTATTAATCCAAAGAGCACCAACTCTGTACATGAATGTTTAGAAGCACCAACTTCAAGGAGCACCAACCCCTCTATCTCAATAAATCAATATCACTGATACAATGACTAGTAACCTAATGATTGTTTTGTGTGTTTGCAATCACAAGATTACTAGTAATTGTATATGATGTTCAATAGTTCCAAACAGTACAACCATATGTCCCGCTTTCTCAGAAAAGATATTTTATAAATTCAAATACACAATACTGCTCATATAGAGTCAAAACTGCATTATGATCTATCTGTAGATTCCAATAGGAATATCACACAAACTTTCTCATATGAAAAACTCTGTCACAAAACACAGTTACAAGAATTTCCTTTTTCACAAAATTGATTAAATAATCCTTATCTTCTATTTCTCAAACACCCACTTCATACATACATACATTCACACACCTTGAATCATATGTGTGAGTTAATATATATATATATTACATTAAAGTGTAAAACAGTTTTCTGCCAATGTCTTCAAAGGTAACCCTCGGAATAGGGTACCAAACATCTACAAAAATATTTTCCATTTTGTTTTTAACAAATATCTTTCTGCACCATAAAATATATTCATTTTCTATCTTTCCTAGAAACATTCAAAGAGTGTAAACTGAAGAGTTAACTAATGTTAACAAATTAAACTACGAACAAAACCTTTTGTGTAAAAGAATCAAGCTTTTCATTCTGCCTTTTTAACTGTCAAACTGAACCAAAACTCCAAATCATTCGAAGAAGAGATGAAATGATGTTACCTGTGCAAGAATCCCGAAGTATCTGCAACAAAATCCGACAAACAGACTACCATTTGAATCCTTTTTAACTGTTGTGCAACATATTCACAACCCATAACCAGATTGCAACTAGAAATCCCACTGAAACAGTTCCAGCAGCATCCATGACGGCGGTCTAGGGTTCAAGAAAGATGAAAGAACAAAACACTTTCTTTTGTGTTAATCCCTTAAACAAAAACCCTAAAACAAAATACAAAAGCTTTGAAATCCACAAGATAAGACTGCCACAAAGTTCCCACCGTACATCAATCGACACCATGTGTCATGTCGACCATCCACACTGTTATTTGAGTCACATTAAACTATGCCATCGACATGCTGTTTGTGATGTTACCACAAAAAGATGTATGCTAAACCATGTCGGCTAGTGCTTTACATAGCACTTAAAACTATAAATGCCACTTGAAATGATTTAACACCGAAAGCATATGATATGCTTTTAATAAGTTGAAAACCCGAGCTTAGTAAATATTACCCAAACTTTAATATAGATAGCACCTAGTGCTTGAAGGCACTTAAAACATCAACCATATCAAATAAGATGTAAATGCTTATTTAGCAGTTAAATATACCAATAAAACATTTTATGCACCAAATAACAAAGCATTTAAATATATGCTAAATATCTTTTGCACATTATTCCAAGTGAACCTCAACCTGTCTACCATGCACTGGCTGAACCAATGACCTTGTGAACCCACACCACCGATACCTGTTAAGAAACATGAGAGCTCTGCAAATACATTGAAAATATCAGTACCGTATGAATCTGAACATCTGAATCTTCCATCAAACTGAATATGAATCAATGCGCATTATACCAATGCCAATGGATAAACAACTCAACCAAACATCCAAGTATGCCACTAAAACTGAATATGAATCATTGTGCATCATACCAATGCCAATGGATAACCTTTTTGTCATCAAGGACAAAACATATAGAGGGTAACATATATGCTATGTTGCATGGGTACACGTATCCACACCCCTGGGACGTGTACCCATGTATCCAAGTACAAGGTACATGTACCCAAGTACCAGATACTCAATGAAGAGCATCATAGCTAAGGACCATGATTAAGATTTCTGATTTTTGTTTTGGTTTTTTGTTTGCGTATCAGCTTGTTGTTTATCAAGCTTAATTCAATATGTAATCAGTTTGAAACTTTGATACAATACTGATTAACAATAAACTTTATTACTGTTCAAGTCAGAAGTTTATCATTTGCAATATGTCATTGTTATATGATTTATGATCTTCTTGTTCATGTTTAAAGTCTGCCTTCTCTGTTATGCATGTAAACATTTAGCTTATATTATTATTACAAACATATTGCAAATCTGAAACTGAAAAACGATTGTTATGACTCATTTTTTCAGATTTTCTATAAATATTAAATTATAGTAGAAAAAAAAAGTTTGACATGCCCAAGTACCCCCATCCCCTATTTTGAAAAATAGCCGTACCCGTACCCTAAATACCCAAGTACCCCCATCTTCTTGCAACCTTGAATATATGTAAAATGGCTTGGTGTAGTCTGGATTGACCAGCACAGGGGCATCTACAATGTCTTGCTTGATTTCTTCAAAAGCTCTGTTTGCTATGGGTGTCCAATCTATCTTTGCACCCTTCTTCAACATGTCTTTCAATGGCTTGACTATCTTAGCAAATCTAGTTATGAACTTCCTCACGAAGTTAATCTTTCCAAAGAACGACTTTAGCTCTCTCTGACTAGCTGACAGACCTATCTTTGAAATGGCTTCAATGCTTTCTGGTTCAATTGATATTCTGTGTTCTGAAATTACATGTCCCAATAGTTTTCCATCAGTGACACCGAACATGCATTTCTTTGGGTTTAGTGAAATCCCATACCTTTTGCATCTCTGGAAAATTCTCCTTCAGTCACTTATATGATCTTCTCTTCGTCTGGAGAATACAGTAAGATCATCCATGTATATAATAATTCATTTTCCAACCAAATCTTTGAAGGTGTAATCCAGGCCCTTTGACAAGTGGCTCCAACATTTTTGAATATCACCAAGTGATGGTAGAAGAAGAAGATAGATTGAAAATTGCATTCACAACCAAGTGGGGTACATTTGCCTACAAAAGAATTTTGTAGGCAAATGTACCCCACTTGGTTGTGAATGCAATTTTCAATCTATCTTCTTCTTCTACCATCACCTGGTGATATTCAAAATAATCATCTAAAAATGACATCATCTGAGATCCATTTACAATATGTATTACTTTGTCTAGGGATGGCACCGAATAGTTATCTTTCTTTGAAGCTCTGTTAAGATTCCGAAAATCCATGCACAATCTTATTTATCCATTCTTCTTTCTAACCAAAACTAGATTGGTGACCCATGTGGAGTGTTTGACTGGGAAAATGATCCTTGTTGAGAGTAGCTTCTTGACTTCTTGATGTATCAATGGTTCCAGCAATGGATTTATCGGTCATTGTCTTTGCTGGAATGGTTTATTGTCTGGCTTGAGTGGGATTGTATGTGTGATGAGGGAAGTATCATAGGTCTTCAAGTCTTCATATCCCCAGGCTATCATATCTTAAAATTCCCTCATGAGCTTCAAGATACCTTCTTTCTCTTTAGTAGACAAACTTTACCAATGAAAACATTCTTGACTTGTTCCTTTGCTCCTAAGTTCATCTTTTCACATTCCCCTCCATCAATCGTTTGATATTTGAGCGCACTCAATCTGTCTAAGTCAAAAATTCTTCCCAACTCTATCATTACCTTGGAAATGGTATTTGTTCTTATATTCACGATTTTGTCTATCTCAAACTGTGCTTGCTGTAATTCTCCTTCATCAATAACTTGAGTCTCAAATATATTTGAATTTGTGAGAAAGTCGAGGATATGCTTGTCATCTTCAAATACTTGAAAATTCGTAATATTATCAGGAACTGAGGCTACTGAAGATAACTCAACTATAAATTTCTTCACAATCCATGGCTAGGGTTTCCAATGAACTTGCAGATTGGGCTAGTGAATTTGCAACCGGATTACTTGATTGATATATTCTTTTAATGTTAAAAATGTCAAAGCTTTCAATCAAGTCCCATACTCTATTATGGTAGCGACCCAATATTTTATCATGGAGTGCATACTCCTTCCTAACTTGCCCCACCACCATGTCTGAATCTCCACACACATGTAGTATTTTGGCACCCTTTTGGATAGCAAGTAGCAATCCAAGAACTAATGACTCATACTCAACGACATTGTTCATGCATGGGAACTGTTATCTATTGGCTACCAAATAGGCTTCTCTAGTTGGACTAACTAGTTCAATGCCCTCTCCACTTCCTTTTGTTGACTTGGATCCATTGAACCATAGCATCCATGCTTGATCAATTGTTTGTGCATTGGATGATTGAAGTCTTGATTCTACAACTTCTTTCTTATGTTTTTCTTGAACATTTTGATCTTCATCTCGTTCAACTTCTTTACATTGTGGTACTGGCATTGTCACTTGTGATGTATTTTCAACATTAATGATTTCTTCAATGTTCCCTGTTACTGATGCTCATAGGACCATCTTTGGTACTTGCTCAATGGCAGCCTTGCACATTGTGCACGAGATTTCTAAATGGAAGGCATTATGGATTCCGTACCAATTGGGTAGCAACAAATTCTGAATGCAAGCATCCTTACCCAATTCAACTTCTTTTTTTACACTCTTTAGGACAAAGTTCCTAAAGTTTTCAAATGTTCCTTCTTTCAACAGTGGCTTTGGATTATTATCCGTAAGTATCTCAACGAACCTAGGTGTCACCTCCGAGCATCCTCCCTGATTGAAACCTTGCAGCATTAGGACTTCTCCCATTTTGGGCACATATGATCCCAAACTTGTTTCCATGAACAAGATCTCATTGTCTTCACCATAGTTAGTTATAAATAACCTGAGCCTGGGTGTGCTCTCTATCTTTATCTGATTTGGGATCCCCTTCCATGGCAGCCACATATGAGAAAAATCAATAGACATGTACCCATGCAACTTTCTTGACCAGGGTCTACTCAACAGCATACCATATCCTTCCGGTATGTCCACCATAGATATGATATTACAACTTTGAACTCATGGATCTGATGCCAGTTGCATATGAATGTTGTCTAGTTCTCCTACAATTGGGACTTCTGTTTTATCCAGCTATGTCACCTTATTTGTTTGCAATGGGATCAATCCCAATCTTCTATGCATGACCAAAGGCATCACATTGCTAGATGCACCAGAATCCATCAAACAGCTATGTAACATTTTGCCAATTTTAACTGACACGAGGGAAGGGGTAGGTTCATCCTTTCCTTGATAGAAAACCATACGCTTTTGAATTCTTGGATCAATCTCTTCATTCTTTGTGCTTTGCGAAGTCTCACTTCCGTTTCACATTGTGCTTGTTTTTTGTCTTGCTAAAGCATCCACATTTCTAGTTGTCTCTTTTGCTTTGCCCACAAGATCACTTTGTGGCATACCTTCATTAGTTACAGTCTTTTGAGCATTGGGAAAATTTTGTACCATACCAATGAAACTAGGAGGAGTTTGAGGGCCATCAATTGCATCCCATGACATTGGCGGCACATTTTGGAAATCGGTATTTTGGGCTGAACTGGATTGAGGATTGTTGGGTACACTTTTAGGAGCATGTGATGCACCTTGGGGAATGATCTTTGGGGGAGCATTGTTTAGACTTCCCAACAATGTATCCCTAATCTCTCGAACCTTCATAAATTCAAATAGTGGTAGACTCACTTTGATCTTCTTGAATTCTTCTAATACATAAGAGCTCAACCTTTTGAATTCCTCTGTAGGAGGATTTTCTTTTTGCCTTTGTTCTCCTTGCCGGACAATAGATTGCATGGTAGGTTGCCCTCTTTCATTTTGTGGGGCATTTGTCAAAGTGGGTTGTCCTCTTTCCCCTTGTGAAGCAGTTGGTTGTTGATATTTAGGTGAGTCTCTTAGAGGACTTGAAACATTGCTCGCATTGGGATGTGGAAGCGTTGAAAAGCTATTCGGAGGAATGGATGTTGTTAATGGATCATGACTTCTATAATTCCTCTGGTATGTCTTTGGAGCGGCATTTTTGGCCATTTGCTGGTACACTTGAACTTCACTCGTCCCTTCTAGGACACTATTGTAGAGTGCAGGGAAAACATAACAATCCCTTTACAGAGGGTCATTTGGGGACACAGGGAGGTTGATATCCTGGTGGAAATTGATATTCTGGCATCTCCACAGGACCATTTACTGACGCAGGTGGGAATTCTGATTAGTCTGCATTGGCATATAATCTTGAGGTTCAGGAGGAGGAAACCTGAAATCATCAAAGACCAGGGCCTGATCGTATCTTGGTGCAGGTACTAGCTCATACCCCGTAGGTGGAGTGTTTTCAAGTGTTGTAGTGCTTTTTACTTATTTAAAGATATTAGCAGCCCTTTGGAATTCTTGACATTGTAATTTAGACTGTTGATTCGTCTCATGTATCCTACACCATCTCAACAATGTTGCTTCTGCTAGGAAAACTTTATTGACAGGTCAACCCTCAGAGGCTAGTGGATTATCTAATGGTGAGGCTACGCCGCCATTGTTTGGATTTGTGTTCCACTATCTTCTCTGGTATCCTTGATTATTGTTATGGCACCCATAATTATTCTCTTGATATCCTTGATTGTTGTTTCAGTAGCTGAGATTATTGTTTTGATATCCCTGATTGTGTCCTTGATGATTTTCATAATTTCCTGGAGGATTTCCCTAATAACCTTGATTGTTACCTTGACGTGCTTGATAATTTCTTTGTGAATTTTGTAATTTATTGTTTTGATTTCTGATGTAAGTGACCTCGGTGGATAGTTTCTTGACATGTTCTATCAAATCGTTCATCTCGTCCCTTTCCTTGAGTCCTTGTTTAAGGTGTCGTATTTTGAAGATAAATAAGTTGTGCTGACATTGCTTGAGACACATGAGCTCCTAGATGCGTGACTAGCTGATTGGCAAGAGTAGGAACAAGATTGATAGCAGGAGCGTAGTTCAACATTTCTTGATTTAGCATGCTAGCTTCCCAAAGTAACTAGGTGCTCTAGTAGCAGTTCTCTCGGCCTCCGCATATGCTTGTATTAGATTGGTAGGAGCCGAATGTGTCTTTTGAACAAACATGGAAGTGAAACAATCTAGAGCTGCATAGTTAATAGGTCTTGCTGCATCGTCACCTGTGCGGTAAGGATCACACAATCTTGAATAAGCTCTTTGAAATCTATTATTAAAAGCTCCAATTGGTTCATGCTCTTGTCTCCTTATCTCAATAAATTGCCTATACAACTCAACTGGAGTGCTCGACAGTCTAAACTTTCCTAGGAATGCATCCTTCAATTCTTGCCATGTTTGGATTTAGTGGGCAAATTGTTGTACTAGTAAAATGCTTCTTCGCCCAGTGAATAGGGGAACAGTTTGCACACAACATCTTCCTCTAGAATATTTCTATTTTGGAGAACGTCTTCGAAAATCTTGATATGTTCATCTGCTGTGCGATTGACATCATTGATGAAGAACTTGGAACAAAAATGTTCAGGATTCCTTGGCATATTATGATAAGCAGTAAATGTTGGAGGTGATGCATTTTGTGGACGCCATTGCTGGAACTTGAGGTTGAATGGCTGGGGATGCAACTACTTGCACAAGTACTTGTTGAATTTGTGTAGCTCCTTGTGTTCGACACTATGGTGGCAGAGTTTGGAATAATCTTGTAAGATCTTCTACACTTGGGGAATTTTGACTTGTTGATGCTTCTTTTTTGCTTTGCCTAGGCTTTAGATCAAACTTTAGCTGTTGTAGTTCTTTTGCTCCTAGGGTGGATCTTCGAATTCTTGATGTACCTTAGGCGAGAATGAATTGATATGCTCCAATATGTGAAGTCCTTAATTTTGCCTCAAACGTGCGGGAGGCTGTTGATTTTTTGGATGATCAATGCTCTTTGAATAGCTGCTTCAATCCTCTGAGCTTTCTCCTTCTTTTCCCAACAGAAGCTCACTCGCATATACTTAGCTGCACTTCTCTTAACTTTCCAAGTAGGAGAGTTCAATCTTGCGATGATGTCTTCTTGGTTGTCTTCGAATCTGAGATTTGGCTGCAGGACTGGTACGATGTTTGTATGCGGAGTACCATCTTGATTCATGATGCAAAATATTTCTTGAGCAATACTTGTGTGTTCAGGCCCTCCTAGCGCCAGTTTTTGTTGGTGTACGTTTTATGACCTACCAACAGTATAACAAAATATTGAGATATCTTATCCTCTCTTGATCAAAATCGTGTGTATGCTAAGATTGCGAAAGATCATACAATTGATTCCAAGGTTCCTTTCATGTCAATTCTTGACTGTGGATAAGCTCAATGGTTGATGTGATATGTTGTTCCTTACATTATATACCTCAAGTTGACTTCAAGTGATACCCGGTATGGGAGTTGTCAGATGACATTGCAGTGAGAGTACTTTTTTTGGGGTTTTCACAAATATGCAGCAAGTAAAGAGAGTTAGGGTTTAAAAATTCTATTCTACTCCTAAGAATGTGAAAGATAAACACCGCTACGATGAAGCCTACCGAACTTTGTTTCACCAAATTCAACAACTATGCAAAGTTGGTGCAATCTTTAAGGGGTGCACAAAGGATTTTCATATTCCGATGAATATCATCATAACGAACAATATGGATCAAAGATAGAAGTAAAGTTTCCACATAAGATGCTCAGAACTAACCTTACACTGCGCTTAGGAATCACTTAAGAACAAAAGGTATGAGCAAAGTGACTTCACCACAACGATATTATCAATCATATTTTTCTAAGTACTTGAAAACAAATTCTAAACTAAATGAGGGAAGAAAGAGAACGTGTAAACACTAAGATACATCAAGAGATCACCAAACTTCAATGATAGCTTTATTATCTTAGTAGCTCATAGAAACAATCTCCAAATTCCGTCCTTTACAAATGAGAAATGATGCCTTTATATAGGTCCCCAATTACAATGTGTGGCCTAGATTGAAACAAAACTGATGGCCTAGATTGTGCCACCTCAACCCTAAATAGGGTTAGGGCAAAGGAGAGAATCTACAATTAATTTACGTGTCCATACTAACCAATCAAAAAGAAAACCACCTTTTTAGTGGGTAATAAATGCCCACTATGCATGTCCATTTAGCAGGGGAGTGGTGCTACATGAATGCCCATTATGCATTAAATGCTCATTTGATGAGAATAGCCTATGTTTGACTTTGTTCCTTGAATGTTCGGAATTCGGTCAACATGGTCTCCAACTCATCCACATTGACGCTTGGCGCCGATTCCCGCTTGAACTCTAAAACTGTCATCTCTCGCTTAGACTTGCTTAAACTGTTTCCCCAATCTAGCAACCAGTCTTGGGTTGTGTGCATGACATTTGAGAAGATGAAGAAGTTCTAAAAGTCATCCTTTGTGAAGCATTTCAACCGAAAGAACTCCAATTTACTTCTTAGGTTGTCCATAGCTATGTCATTCTCGGCCAGTCTCAGTGATAACAAGGCTGCAACTGTGTTAGAGATTCCTTGCCGAATATTTCCGACAACCTTTCTCAATCGAGTGGATTCCTCATTGAAATGCTCAAACATCTCCTTTGCCATGATTACTGTGCTATACCACCTAGCAAAGTCATACACTTCTCCTTATTGAACCACTCCACTGCCAACCAACATATGTCTGGGAGTCTCCATTAAAGCTTGCAACTGTGAGATCACTTCATCTTTATAGACAGGCTCACCATCCCATGACTCATCTATGTATTGTATCTTGGGAGTCTCCATTAAAGCTTGTAGCTGTGAGATCACGTCATCTTTATAGACACGCTCACCACCCCATGACTCGTCTATGCATTGTATCCTGGAAAGGATGGCCAATGCCCTTTCGTATATTTGCATCGTCTTCAGCAAATTTGTATGCCTCCCTCTAGATGCCTTCTATCCAAGCTTCTGCATTCTAAGAAATCTGCTTGATTATTTCAATGCCTTCCACTGACCCAGCTGGAAGAACTATAGTAGGAATAAAGGCTTGGCTTTCTTCCCTCACTGGATGGGATAAGCTATTCAAATATTCATGCAAAGCCTTGTTCTTGCTTTTCAATTTCTGGTATTTTCCTTCTAGTACAATCATTTTGTGTGTGGATCCCATATGGTATCAACTTCTAGTCTGCATGACACCAAGTTCATAAAATGAGAACTTTATAAACTCTATACCATGCAATTTTAATGGCCCCTATATTTATTTGAACAGTTATTATATAAAGATAGAGTTTTTGATATTATTAGGGTTTTGCTGTTGTTAAATTTATTTCAGATTTGATCTATCTATGGCTTTTCTATTTGCAGAATATGATTCTTACAATCACTGTACTTTCTTGATAATCAGAATATTGAACTTGATAAATATGAAGTTGAGGCCAAATCAATATTGAAAAAATACTAATCATGAATTCACAAGTCTGAATTTTTCCTTAATGGTATCCGATCTACAAGAGCAGAACATTTATTGATTTCGATGTCTCCAATTGTGGATCAGATCTGCATTAAATATATAAGAAAGAGACACATCCCATGAGCGGGTTCATGAGATGTCTCATGAATTGTGCCTTTTCATGTTAACTAAACACCCGATCTCTAATCGTGGTTTGCTACTTAATAAACATAAATGCTTACCAAGTTCGATCTGTATTTATCTTGCACAAATAAATAATATCCAATCTGGAAATGATCACCGATAGTGATGCTTGATCGGGATCCTATATGAAACATGAAATGCCAATAATCTGCAAGTAATAACCTCTAAATATTCAGTCGGTCAACCTGATTTATATAAGATCAGAATTATTATGTGATTAAAATAATAACCATTGATTATATATATATATATATATATATGTATATAATATCTTTGAATCATTATTATTTTAATTTCTCCAAAAATTACATAATAATAATATATATATATCTTCTATAGAACTATATATATATATATATCTTAATAGTTTTTATCTCAAGGTTTTATACGACAGAAGCTACAAAACATCAACACTCCCTCTTAT
This sequence comes from Chamaecyparis obtusa, assembly GCA_027943335.1. NCBI lineage: Eukaryota > Viridiplantae > Streptophyta > Pinopsida > Cupressales > Cupressaceae > Chamaecyparis > Chamaecyparis obtusa. The sequence continues at coordinate 1,102,414 of BSBK01002808.1, forward strand.
CTAGGGAGGATAAACACAGGATATGATATTACCTCAACGTAATATCAAGAATGGCATATTTAAGAATATCTGATCAGAAGATATTCACCATTAGATATCATCTCATGATATCAGGAGTAATGGCCTAGAATATCAAGTCGCATGATATTCACCAAGTACTCAAAATGTCCATAAGGTATGTGCACACGTATCCTCAATGATACTTACCATAGGAACTTTATTTTCATGGTCTGTTTAATGAAATTAATCCACCATGCAAGAAATAATCTATCATGATCTTAGACATCAACCATATGATATCCATCATGATAGAAGGTTAGACTATTGTAAGATCATCACCTTACTATAGTAACCACAAAGTCATGTAGTAACTCATAGGACATCCACCATGCCTCAACGCAGAGGGTGGAAACAAGGGATTTCACCTCCAACTTCTCTCACAGAGAAGAACGCATTGAGCAGATATCAATCTATTGATCTTTCCATCCAAGATTTCTTATGATAAACTATCAGACTCCCTCTGATTCTGATATCAATCTTCTGAGGTCCTCGTCCAAAGTTATCTCGGAAGTGTCAGAATCCCTGTGAATCTGATATCAATCTTCTTTTTTCCCGCAAGAGCATCCCCAGAAAAGATCAAGGCAAATCACTCTTATAGTACGCATAGAAATACAAATAAGAGAGAGACTACAATGAGTAGATAAATGTAATACTCAAGTATAATAAATACTTATCTGCGCATCAACATCCTTGATACAAGTTTCTCCAATGAGGTTCCATATGCAACAAATTAGAAAACGTCTACATGTAAGCATTTGTCAGCAATATTACTCCAATCAAACTTATCTGGTCACCATAATACAACAGCCTCTATTGTCCACGATGATTTTGTATTTTATAGTGAACTCTGCCAGTTTTGATTCCCATTCACATTTGTCTATACTTCTTGTACGAGATTTCCAATGGAATATATAGAAAAAATCTGATCTTGATCGTTTCTCAAACCTGCTCTGCTACCATGTTAAATTTCTTTCAGATTTGATCTATCTATGACTTTTATATTCGCAGAATATGATTCTTACAATCACTGTACTTTCTTGCAGATTATAATCAGAATATTGAACTTGATAAATATGAAGTTGAGGTCAAATCAATATTGAAAAAATACTGATCATGAATTCACAAGTCTAAATTTTTCCTTAATGGTATCGGATCTACAAGAGTAGAACATTTATTGATTTCGATGTCTCCAATTGTGGATCGGATCTGCATTAAATATATAAGGAAGAGACACATCCCATGAGTGCACATGTCCGTTCATGAGATGTCTCATGAATTGTGCCTTTTCATCTTAACTAAACACCCGATCTCTAATCGGGGTTTGTTACTTAATAAACATAAATGCTTACCAAGTTTGATCTGTATTTATCTTGCACAAATAAATAATATCCAATCTGGAAATGATCACCGATAATGATGCTTGATTGGGATCCTATATGAAACATGAAATGCCAATAATCTTTAAGTAATTGTTGGAATCATTTGCCGTTGCACCAAAAGCTCGAACTGTCAATGCCCGATACAAATGCCAAATTTAACCCGATCCATGAGAGGCAGTTAAGCCATGTCACGAATCTCCAAGGAGGTGCCGACCACCAAGTCAACAATCTCCCCCTCAGCACCGACTGAGCCTTCAGCACCCATTGAAGGGAGACTCGAACCCGTGACCCAAGGCTCTGATACCAATTGTTGGAATCATTTGCCGTTGCACCAAAAGCTCGAACTGTCAATGCCCGATACAAATGCCAGATTTAACCCGATCCACGAGAGGCGGTTAAGCCATGTCACAAATCTCCAAGGAGGTGCTGACCACCAAGTCAACAGTAATAACCTCTAAATATTGAATCGGTCAACCTGATTTATATAAGATCGGAATTATTATGTGATTAAAATAATAATGTAATGACCCTTACTATAAAGGCCACTAAAAATCACTAATACTGAACTGAGAAAATTCGTCAAACAGTTGGCATGCACTGAATACACTGCTGAAAGAAAAATACTGAATATAGGAAATTATTTTGCAATATATGAGTTTGCTGTCCCAAAATTTCAGAATAATAGATAGCAACCAAATACCATCTAAAACACTATCAATGATGTATGAAATTGCTCAAAACCATATGCCATTCATATATCAACAATTTGCAACAATGCCATACATTTTTCAGTCAATGATATGATCATCAAACCCTAGGTTTGCAATATAGATAGACTGAAAATTACAATGCCCTTTCACTTGCAAAATCCTAGCCTTCCTTTGTTACCAATAATGCCAAATGGCAAACAAAGACAAGTACAATGTAAAATAGTAAAGTGCTGAAGCTATATTTTGTACTCAGCTGAAAACATACATTTCTCAGAAAATATGCCAAATGCCAAATGAGAAATGAGGAACCTGATTGTAGATGACTGCAATAATTTTTCAGACTGCTTTTTCGGACAGCTTTTTCGGATTGCTTTTTCGGATCTGCTTTTTCCCTCTTGCAACCAAAACTCAAACCCTCAGGTAAATCTGAGGATTCCAAATAAGCTCAACTTGAAATGGCTGAATACCACTTCCAAACTTGCAACCCTTCAGTAGATATTTCACTACCTTAGTTATGCCAATCTAGGGGAGTGATTCGTTCCCAAAGATCGAATAGTATTTGCAGACCACAAGGCTACAAATTGCTTCACAATGAAGAAGTAGAAGAAATCCCAAATCCAAGCATGTAGAAATGAAGCCCCAAGCCCTTTATTTATTCTTTTCCTTGAGAAGTTGCTAGAACTTCTAGAAACATCCAATTTTAATGTACTTTATAATAAAATAACATTATAATAATAAATTACATATCTCAACTTAAAATTATAACAATGTAGGCCCATTTGTCTCACAACTGAAAGTAGGCCCAACTACGCTGAATGTAGGCTCAAGACTGAACGTAGGCTCTACTACACTGGATGTAGGCTCGACCTGGATGTAGGCTCACTTCTGGATGTAGGCTCCACTACAACTGCATGTAGGCCCAAAACTGGATGTAGGTTCTACCAAACGTAGGCTCTATCAGCAATAAGCAATCAAATGATCAACAAATGGTCGCAAGATGACTCTCTCCTCATCACCATCAGTCTACGAGACTCCGTGATAGACTGATCCCGCACGCCAAACGATGTCAGCCAAAATGGGGACATGACAAATAACCATTGATTATATATAGCCATATAAATATATATATATGTATATAATATCTTTGAATCATTATTATTTTAATTTCTCCAAAAATTACATAACAATAATATATATATATATAGTTATTGTCTCAAGGTTTTACCCAACAGAAGCTACAAAACATCAACAGCCATAAGTTTTAGGATGAGTTCATGTTGTGGGAAAGGTAAATAATGACAGCAGGGTAGAGACAACATGCAACAGAATGGAGAAGCTGAGAAGGATGATGTATGCAGGTGACAATCTAGTAGTTAAAACTGTCGTATTTAGTTTATGCAATTTTCTCAAACAGTATGCATCACTCCTGATAAAATCTGCGAAACAAGCAAACAAACATAATGTGAGCATGAAAAAAAATCACTAAAGATTATTACAAAAATCTCCTTGTCCTCTGCAGAGAAGTTATCTCACAATTTCCATCGTTTTGCAAATGGCTGCTTCCCATCATAATATCTACCCCACCCTAGAAATGTTTGGAATGAGCTGTTCAATTACATCAAGAACTCTTTCACAATCGTCAAGAACGTACTGAGAGTCATTAATCTTGAACAGCAGTTTAGGTTTCTCTTGCAAAATGGATAAATAATAAATTAATAGTGTGTCACTATTGTTAGACGTTAAAAGAGTAAAATCCAATAGCCCTTGTAAGTTGTAAGAACTTCAATGTGTATATATGCATAATTAGAGTTGGGAAAGAGATGAGAGAAGCTGTAGGATATATCCATCCAGGCAAGAATCTTGAAATTACCATCGGTCTCTTTAAGTATCTTTTTCTCAATTTGATATCAATTCTATGCAGTTGGCTGAGCAGTAATTCCATTAATGTAGTCATTTTCAATGATCATTCAGGAATCAATTGAATAATTTGAATGTAATCCTATGTTGCAAACTCAGATATCTATAATTAAAAAATATTATCTTAATTTGAAATACTCTGAATGAGTATCCTTTCCACTTTTTTTCTTAAGTTTGTTGATCATTGATGGATAAGTAAGTTCTATCACTGTTCAACTCATTGGTAATGTTTAGGGTAAGACCGTATGTAATAGAACGTTTCTTATATTTTATTACAAGAATGCTCCAGATTTTCATTTACCTTAATCTCACCTTGACACCTTCTTTCTTTTACTGGATAGTTCTTAATTGTAATTCGATTTTACAGATTAAGATGATATGTGAAGTTTAAGTACCTTAAGAAGGAAAAAATTCTTGCAAGTGATGTGCATTCATTAACTGGTCTACAGGCTCATATACAAATGATTTGCTAGATAACTTAGAAGTATGGATCGGTTTTTAAGGTTTGGAAGAGGATGCTGGTTTGCATGTAGAGTTTTATTTGGAATTGAAGAGAAAAACATTAGGGCCCAAAATGCGGCACTCCACAAAAAGCTTATGCAGGTATGGTTTACGTCAGGAATTTGCATATTTTTAGCATTTTTGAGAACTGTGTTCATTATATTTTGTAGATTATGTCCACATGTTTTCAATTTTGATATGTATATCTGGATGTCTCTTTCTTGAACATTCATCTTTGTTGCCTTGGTTATGTGCTTAACAATAAGAAATTGCATTCCATTCTGTCTTTGTTGGAGGCCTTGTCTGACTTCAAAAAGTAGAAGAAAAAAGATGTCTTAATTTATTGAATTTGTCAGTCTAAATAATTACAATGAGCATGTGAATTGTAATTACATGTAGTTGATATTCCAGCGTTTGGCATTTTTTGATTGTGGAAGAAATGATCAGTGTAATCAAAGATGGGCACATTATCTTACAAACTGGTGGAAATTTAAAATGGTGAAGTTGTAACTGCTTGCTATAGATTTACTTTTCCGCTCAGTTAAATCTTTTTTCTTTGAGACATGAATTCACAATATTGATGACACTCTTGTACGCAAAGATCTTAAATGACAGCTTTGGTGCAGCGACCCTCAAGTGCATCTTCTATATAATGAAAAAACTTCAAGTTATGGGAGCTTGGTGAAACTTTAAGCCAAGGATGTTGATTGTGATTATGACTATTCTGAAACTTTGAATGAGGATTTTAATATGTGCTATGAATATACGTTTCTGTCACTGTAGCAAAAGCCTTCTGAATTGGGAAAAAGCCATGTTTTGCATTTCTTTTTGCCATACTTTTTCACTGGTCATTTTTTGGAGAGAGTGAGCCAGTATTTGACCCACTCTTCCATTCTAATTTACCTTAAATGGATAATTTTACACAAAGGTAATTCCATATTGTTGCCCCCGAGGGTAAACTAGTTTATTGCATACATGAGTGGTAAAGTTAATAAGAATAAAATGCCAGAGAACACAATACTTCCATTAATCCATCAGTTTTTTTACAACATATCCAGTAAGTACTCAATGCAACACAACCACAATGATGATAATACTACTGATGATCCTCCTCGAACGAAAGTACATGACATATAACAAGACTGAAGGGGTGCGATTCCAACCGTCGTGATGTTACCCCAACTACCTACCCTTCGGCCGACTAACTAAATGATAATGACACTTTTACCGACAACATCATCCCCCCCAAAAAGAAAGTCGTCTCTGGACGACGCACAACAAAATGGGAACAATGTTTGCAATATCTGCTATACAAAAGAAATATCAAGACTGAGAAGGGGGCTGAGGAAGCGTGCCTGAAGAAGATAGCGCCTGCAGTGATGTAAACGAAGTCAAGCGAGCTCGCAGCTCATACACCTGCTGATGCAGGAGCATCCATGAAGACACCTAGGAGCACCAAAGAGCCAAACAAGGAAGGATCAAAATCATCCCTAAATGTGAATTGGGATATCCTAATGCCAATAATGGCCCTATGTAATGATCAATTCAATGGAAGTGTAATAAGTCCTAGAAGTCCCGGTGAAGGACTTAGGACCAAAAATGATGTAATATGGACCAGTAGTACCCCAAGAACCAAATAAGGATCTAGATAGGTTAGATAAAGTCTAAAAGATCCTAGGAGTTAAATTAGATAAAATTTGATAGGTTTTCAATAAGAATAAACAATAATATGTAAGTTAGAAATTCAATTATTTGAATTCTAACGGCTAGGAGGAAAAAAGTGGGAAAGTAGTTTTAGGAGGTTGTAGTGCTTAACAAGCCTTCCAACCGATCCAAATTGGTTGAGGAAGTTGTGAGGAAGGTCCATAAAATGAAAAACATCATCAGTGTACAAAGAGAGATGCAAAATGTACAGACTGTCTCAGAAAAATGCAATAAAACTCAGAATTTGATCATTTTTTCCTAGTGTTCATTGCATGTTTTTGATTTCTTAGAAGTTCTATTGGGTTCTAATGCATTGAGTATACTTCTAGGATTGTTTGAATCACATTTAAATGCTTTGAGGATCTTTTGGTTTCAGTTTTATCCATTAGTGCTGACTGTTCCATTGAATCCACTGTTTTTCCATAACAGTTTGGTTCAAACTTAATGCTAAGGGGCATTCCATGAATGTATTATGACTGTTTCTCATGGAATGATGCCTAAATAACATGTACATCACAATCCTAACATAAATTTGTGCAGGTGCAGTGAATTGGATAGGTGATCACCGAGACAGTTGAAGGAAAACTAAGTGATTTGCTTGGTATGGAGCAGCAGTAAAAGATCTACCTTAACAAGGGGTACCATTTATGATTGAGGGTGCCTAGACACACTGAATACAAGGTGAATCCATCTTTGGTTGGTTGCAGAAGTGTTTGGAGAGCATACATTGGGAAAACCCTAGGATTGGGGGTTTGTGTGAAGCCAAATTGGGGCTTTTGTAGTTGCAGAGACCTTAGGGTCAATCTGAGTTGATAATCATTCAATTGAAGTCATATTAGAAGACTATTGAGAGTCTCAAGGCCAGGGGATAAGTCCAAATTGGAGTTGCTTTGTAAATTGGTCATCTTTTAAGCCTAAAATAGGGTCAGTAGTGTGAGCAGCAGATATTGCTCCAAAACATCCCTATCTAATCTTCTGGTATGTTGTATAAGGCTGAAAAGGGTATCCAAAAAGCTAATTTGTTTGGAGATTGTTTTGGAAAAGTTGTGAGTTATTGGGTCTTTATCTTTGTTGGAGACCTAGTTGGGGGCAATTAGGCCTACAAGGAGCAACTTGGAGATTGGGGGTAAACCACTGCTTAGGAGTCTAAAACCTCTTGAATCACTTTGCAATAGACCTAAATAAGCATCCTAATCCATTTGGAACCTTGGGTAAAACATTTCTTGAGTTTTGACCTCTTGAGCCATTTAGGTGCCCTTGAGCCTATTTGGGTAAACATTGAAGATCCTTGCTTTTCCCTTATAAATCCATTGAAGTTAAGAAGCCCATCACTATCCCTCTGCATCACCTGCTCCGTCCTCAGCTTCTAGTCCCTTTCGGCTACCATCTTACGCTCCAATGCAGTCTTCACCATAAAAGAGGCCTCCAATACCTTCTCTTTCGCATCCATAGATCTTGCTAGGTGAGTCTCTAGTATGTCCCTCGTGGCTCTCTCCTCTGCTAATAGTTGCTCTAGAGCTGACCTCTCTTCCCTGGCTACCTCCAACTGACCTACTAAATCTCCTCTCTCCACTGCCCATGTTGCCTACTGGCTAGCCAACTCCGTATAGTGAGCCAGATCTCCCTCAACTGTCTCTTAGGGTGTAGTAGCCTTCTTTGAAGGCCTGCTCAATCTCCTGAATGAGGACCCCAACTCTACTCTCTCCCTCCCACTCATGAAGGGTCCTTTCATCCATCATCTCCACTGTCTCTATGGTGGGCCATTCGCGGGACTCGAAAAAAGCAACAAAGGCTATAGGGTAGCCTACCCGAACAAAAGCCAACAAGCTCTCCAAATCCCTAACAACTACCTCTTGGGTGCGTGATTGAGCGAAAGCCACTACTCGTTGAGCCCGTGCAACCATATCCACAAGATACTCCTCTAAGTCCTCACTAGCAGGCGCCCTAGGAGGCTCAGGTAGCTCCCCACCAGTAGGCTACCTAGGAGGCTCAGGTAACTCCTTTAAGTTATCCAACTCATGGTTATGGACAGGCGAGTTCCCTCCCTCCAAGTCAACTATCTCTTGAGTCAAGGCTAACTCCTTTCGTGGTGAGAGAAAGGCTCCCAGTGCGAGGGGTACCATGTGGAAGTCACTCAACCAAGTGCTCATATCCACGTTTCAAAGAGCACTATCTGACACTGTCAGTCCCTCCATAGGCTGTTCATCTAACAAATTTGTAGCCACCATCACCATTGCATTGGAACCAACCACTTCCAGGTGTACCTGTGACTCCCTCGCCTTTGTAGGCCGCTCACATTCGGGCTGCTCCTCACTTTGTATCGCCTCATCCATTGACTTGTCGACTCCTGTTGCCAACTCCACGGTCCCCCTAGTGGATGGTGGAACAACCCCTGGTGGGCCCCCAATGGGTGGCACCATGCTGACGGGGGCCCTAGGCTGGCTAAATCCTGGTACAGTCACCGTCGTACCAAAAGATGGTGATGGTGCTACAGAAGTTGTCTCTAATAGGAGGGGTGGGGTAAACAACACTCGAGTGGGAGTCTCACTAGAGAGTGGAAGTATGTCCTCACCAACCGCAGAATCTGCAATCTTTGTCCTTATTGTCTCACTATCCTCATTGGTTGCTGACGCCTCACTCGTCTCCTCTCTCCCTCTGTCAATATTCTCCTCGGACTCCGATACCACCTGCCTTTTCCACTTTTGTCCTGCCGGTGCACTACCAACATCCAAATTTCTCCAATAAAATATTGAAGGCTTACCAGGCGGCAAGGTACCCTTTGGTTTCACCTCCAACTCACCAGGCGGCATGTGTACCCTCGCAACATCTAAGAATAGTCCAATTGCATAATGGGGCATATAGAAGGTCCTATGCTGCAAGGTGAGAAACTCATACATCTACTCGACTAGCAAGGACGCTCAATCATATTGTAATGTCCCCTATTGTAACCTTAATTGATTTAACCTAAATTTCTTAATTAGGGTTTGGATTGTAAATGTCCCCAAGTAAGTTCAACCAGTTTATGTATAAATGAAACTTATGTTGTAATATACTTTAATTGAATTCTTTAGATTATGTTAAATTTAATCCATGTAAGTTGAGAGGTTCATGCTATCCTTGTTATTACTTGAGTCTAGAAGAATGCCAAAGGTATATGCAGTTGCTTTGACACCAAACTCAACGGTTTCCCTCAAGGTTTTTTAGATCCAAGCCCTTAAGCCTTTCTTGGACTTGTCCGCAAGGCACTCAGGGACGTTGATGTTTACCTATCTTGGAAATGACCTGTTGGCTGGATTTACATAGGCCTTTCCCTGAATACATCTCTGCACTTCTCCCCATAATAATAAGTCCTGGGCATATGTATTTAATTGTTTATTAACAATGCTTGCTATGATGATGTAGGACTGTTATATATATATATATATATATATATATATATATATAGACTTATATTGTAGTCTTGCAGAATCGATATATATTACTATTCTGTATTTCACTTTCTTTTCCTTTCTAATTTCTTCTTGCCAAGTTCTCTTAGTGTTGTATAGATATAGTGAGTTGCCCCTACCAGATATTGCTGAATATATTTTTATATATAAATGTACTGATATAGATTGTTGGATATATGAATATGCTGAAGTAAGTCTTCCTCCTATTGATGCTTGTCTATTTTCCTTATACGCTGTTGATAAGGGCTGTACTATAGGGATTCAATTGTATTTTGTAACTTTTAATCAACTTGCTATTTAAAGGAAAGAGTTGTATTGGTTCTCTTTCAATGTGTGTCTTCCAATTCCTCCCGTGGTGCTTTCTCATTTATATCCCATTTGGGGAGGAATGAAAGGATACGATGCCCATGGACACTTCTCCTCAGCACCGATCCATTTGTAATCGCTGTTTGCTGGATTAAGTTTATCGTTCACAAATTATTATCTAGACCATCAGTATTGAACTCCTGTTTATTACCATTCCTTGTGTGCAGGGGATATTGTCTACTTGGAGCGATGCTTTCCAGTTTATATGTATTAATTTTGGGAGCCAATGCTCCATGTATGCCCGTATCTTTATTAATTAATTAATTAAATAATTAAGAATAATACTTGTTTCATGCGAGAGTCATGTCCTCTCATTTGCACCTTTACCCGAACCATCAACTCCTAATATCGATTTGTTTGTTTATGTCAAGCCCCGTGGGTAACACTCTATCTACATGGAGGGAAGCCGTCAACTATTCAACAGTCTTAATTTATAACAATCATTAGTCTCCTATCGAGAATCCTTGTCTACATGGAATCCTTGGCCAGTCACTAATGCTGATTGTTATGTGGATGCAGCACCCGGTGAAATACATAAGGGTTAAGGTTATAATATAATGGGGATGTGTTTAGTGATGATAATTATTTATCATCGTTTGTTATTTATTTATTAATCAATAATTGTTTATTGTTTATTTAATATTTATATATTGATTTAGTTATTCATCTATTAATTAATAATCATTTATTTATTTGTTAATAAATGATCAATATATATTTAATTGAAATATTAAATTTAACTATTTAATTATTAAATATTTTGATCTATTTATTAAATACTTTATTACAATTGGGGGATATCACAGTACTATACCATTCCGAAGACCATTCATCAACAGAATTTGGGGGAGGGCAATATTCGAAGCTCGACTAGACACCATAAGCTGGCTCTTTACCACATCCATCAAACAATGCCAGGGTCCTTCAGCAACAAATGCCTTATTCGTCCCTCGGCTGTTGGAAGCTTGTGTCACGGAGTCCATTTCAGCCGCTAAGAGATTCTTTGAAACCAAGCAAATCCATTACTCCTTTTTGCTCCCGTGTCATCTTCTTGGCCTTCAAATCAATTTTCTTCCCCTGCCGGCCAGGAATACCGAACACCCTGGTGAAGTTGGTTGCTGTGAAGGAAACCTTGAGATGATATCCACGATAGTCAAAGGAACTCGTGCATGGAAATTTGTCAAAGGTCTCAACCAGTATTCGAAGGGCACTCTCATGATGTCGGATGGCAAATACGAGCATTTGTATGGCCCAATAAACTCTAGTCTTTTGAATACTTTGTTTTATCAAATCTGTGTCCGGGGTTTCTTGCCACCATTTCCTGCACTCTAGCCCATTTAATCCTTCGAAAACCACAATCTTATGCGTCACATCCTCCTGCTAGGTATGTGTTTCCCCCAACACCTTTGGCTTTATCTTTGTCTTTTTCTTTGACCCTGCATCCATATTGCCTACAATCTTCACACCTTGAGGGTAATACTCATGCATCCCTGTGCATTCCAGAAGAATTGTTGGAGGTTGACTGTAATTGTTTCTTCCAATCCTTCTTGCGTCCACTTCGTGTATCCATAATAAAACCGTCATGTGCAGAAGAAATTGAAAAAAAATGGTTACCTTCTCCAATAACTGTCTTCTTTGTTGGCTTGTTAGTGCCGTATGGTTTTCCCTACACCTGCAAATGTGTACGGTCTCTATATATCAATGTGCGACACTTGCATGTTTTCTACAATGGCAGCTTTGTTTTCCTTTTATTCTTTTCCCTTCCAATATAACCGTATGATGATCCTTCTGCATTCCCTTCATTGAATGTGGTTGAATGTGGTCGTGCGACTTCTTATGCCCGCACGGTGGACACGCCGCACGGTGTCCATGCCAGCGTACAATGAAACATCGTACGGTCTGTTCTCAAGTTTTTTGTATATATATATTATTTTAAAAATAATTTTTAAAATATTTTTTATAAATAATAATAATAATTCTTAATCAATTTCATCTTGCGGCGCCTTCCGTTATCCCGGGTCGCCCTACCTGCTGCCTTTTCCTTTCTTGGTAGGGCTTCGGTTTGGGCCCATTCAACGCATCTGGGATCTCCCGTCCATCCAGAGTCCACAACTTGATAGCCCCATTTTCGCCAACTTCTCGGACCTTGTACGGACCAACCCACCTTTGAACTTTCCTGGTTTGATCTCGTTCCTTCCGTTGTACTTCAACACTAGTTGTCCTGGGGTGAACCGGACCCGTCTAAGGTGTTTGTCATGCCAGGCCTTACACCTCTACTGTGCTACGTCCGTGGCCCATTGCGCCATTATCAGACGCTCATCTAATTTGTTTAAGTTATGTAATCTTTCCCGAAGGCTCTCCATATCGCCCAATCTATTTTTAATAGCTATCCTCAAACTCGAAACCATGAATTCGGCAAGGACAACGACTTCTTGCTCGTACATCAATTGAAATGGTGTCTGCCCGATAGTTACTTTGTACGTCGTGCGGTAGGCCCAAAGTACTGATGGTAGCCTTTCTTCCCAATCTTCCTGCTACACTCCACACGACTTGTAGATTACCGACACCAAGATTTTGTTTGCGGCCTCGGATTGCCCGTTCGCCCGAGGATAGTATGGACTTGACTAGGAATGAAAACTTTTAAACTCTGTGGTGAGCAATCGAATGACGTGGTTCACAAAGTGGCCTCCTTTGTCACTGCCAATTGGATCGGGATGCGGTATCTTGTAATAATTTGTTCATATATGAACTTGGCTATATGTAGTGGTGAGTTGCTTGGCAAAGCTCATGCCTCCAACCATTTCGTGAGGTATCTGGTGGCCATCACAATAGACCGACATTGCCGAGCCCTACCTGCCTTCAGGGGTCCAATAAAATCCAAGCCCCATCATTCAAAAAGTTCTTGTGTGTGAGGATTAAGAGGCATGAGATCCTTCTTTAGTGGTTTTCCAACTCTTTGACAGGTATCACAACTTACGATCCACTCCCTGGCGTTGTTGTACAATGTAGGCCACCATAGACCGACAAGTAGCACTTTCCTCATCGTCGTATTAGGCCCCATGTGTTCGCCTACCGGACCTTCATGTGCCTCCCGAAGGACACTCGAGACTTCTTCCTCCATGACGCAGCTCCGGAGTACCTGGTCCGGTCCCATCTTGTACAACAATCCATTGATTAGCTGGAATATCCTACTCCTTAGGACCAACTTCTTTCACTAGGTGGCATGTCTCTCGGAAACTAAGATGTGGATAGGTACTCGGCGATGCTTGTGTACCACACCGGTAGTAAGACTGTGAAATAGATGCGCATTAGGGAAATCATCGTTCACTCCCTTAGGTGGTTTGCCAGACTTGATGCGGGAGAGCTTGTCGTCAATCACATGGCTCTTCCTCGGCCGCACTATGATGGTGAATGTGAAGTCTTGCAATAGTAACAACCATCTGCTTACCCTACCCTGGATTATAGGTTTGTTGACCAAATACATCAACGCTTGATGGTCCACATAAAAAGTGAATGGTGTTGCTAACAGGTAGTGCCAAAATTTTTGAACATACACCATTCTGAGAGCTTCTTGCTCCATTGTGCTATAGTTTTCTCCGCCCTCGACAATAGTCTGCTAGCGAAATAAATGGGGTGGTCTAAGCCGTAATCGCCCACCTGAGCCAAAGTTGCACCAATTGCAAAATTAGAAGCGTCCACATGGACGTGGAACTACTTGTCCCAATTTAGATATGCTAGAATTGGTGCTCAGACCAGTCTTGTTTTTAACTCTTCAAAAGCTTCGCCTTGTTCAGTCCCCCAAGCGTAGGGTTCTCCCTTTCGTGTCAACCTGTCCAGTGGGTAGGAGACTTGAGCAAAATTCTTTATCAACTATCGGTAATAACCAACATGGCCCAAAAATGACTGCAACCTCGTGACGTTCGTGGGAGGCTCCATCTCCATGATCACTTTGACCTTGTTGGGGTCTCTCTTTAATCCAACCTTGCAAATAATATGACCCAACAACTTCCCTTGTGGGAGCATAAACCTACACTTCTTCGGGTTGAGTGCCAGCCTTTCTCACCGACACCTCTCCATGCATTCTCAAAGGGCTGCTAAATGTATGTCTTGTCCGCTTAAGATCAATCGACTAGTCGTCGAGGAAAGCCCTAAAATTTCCTACCGACATCTTGTCAAAGATGTGCAGGATTATCGGTTGGAAGGTTGTTGGGGTGTTGCATAGACCAAAGGGCATCGGATTGTATGTGTACACGTCATCTTCCACTACAAAGGTTGTTTTCAACTTGTCCTCCGTGATGGATATCTGGTTGTATCCGGAGAACCCATCCATAAATGAGTACATCTCATGTCCAACAACCTCCTCCAGGATGGTATCCGTAAATGGGATGGGGAAGGGGTCCTTCACGGTGATGGCATTAAGGCACCTGAAATCGACACAAATTTTGATTTGGTTCACGTCCTTTTTCAATGATATAACAATCGAGGACACCCATTCAGTTGTCTGTACTTTAAAGATGATCGTTGCCTCGAGCATATGCTCAATCTCCTCATTTACCTTTGCAGCGTAATTTTTATTCATTCTGCAAGGCCTTTTCCGCACGAGTACGACTCTAAGTACTAGAGGAATGCGGTGTAAACTCCGACGACACCCCCTTGAGGTCTTTGTAGGTCCACACAAATACATCCTTGTACTCCAAAAAAGTCTTGAATACTGCGACCTTCAACACGGGATTCCAGTCGTCCCCTACCAGTTTGTTGCTAGGATTTCCCTCTTCTTCGAGATTGGTGACCCATAGGGATGGTTCTTCATACTTTATTGGTTTCCCGACACCAAATTTATGGGTTGGGGTTTCATTCACATAGGCCTCCCCTTCCTTGAATTCTCCGTACTTTGGCGGGAACACATCTCTCTCCGGCGCTTGTTCTACTTCCTCCACCTCCAACATATAACTGTGAAATAGCTCATAGTCTTCCATCTGCCAGTGGAAGAGTCCATTCATCAAACTCGTTTCATCCTCAGAACACTCCTTGAGTTCTAGAACATCTTCGTTGTTAGGCTCCATTCGGGCCCTTGCTTCGTCTATTCGGCCATTCTCTCCATCAGACTCCGACTCTGAGGAAGATGTAATCTCTTCGCTCACCATCTGCGTTTGGAGGTCAATGACAAACTTTCTCCCTCCACTCTCCATCAAGAGGGTGTTTCTCTTCCAG
Source organism: Chamaecyparis obtusa (assembly GCA_027943335.1). NCBI lineage: Eukaryota > Viridiplantae > Streptophyta > Pinopsida > Cupressales > Cupressaceae > Chamaecyparis > Chamaecyparis obtusa. The sequence goes on from BSBK01002808.1 coordinate 1,117,711, forward strand.
TTGTGATTGAACCTCGTCGCCACAAGCCACCCCCTGCAGAGAATGGCATCATATCCTTTCTTCTTGAAAGCTACCACAACAAAGTCTAGCACAAATGGTTGCATGCCTATGGTGACTTGTTGCGCCATTAATGTCCTGAGGGGTTCGATTCCATGTTGGTCTGCACCCAGTAAATTGAAAGTCGAGGGCCATAGGGTTGGTTTTCCAAGTTTCTTCCACATCTCTTCCGGAAGTACATTCACCCCGGACCGACGGTCCACGATGTTATCTGTCAGAATAGTGCCGAGGATGCCTATCTCCACGACCGTAGGGTGTTGGCCATTATTTACTGCCAGCAACATCGGATCCATTGCAAACTTGCAGGAACATTCGTACGCTGTGTGGTGCTAGGTTCTACGAAGGTCCTCAACAATGTTGTCCGCAATTGAGGCATGGTGTGGAGGAGGTCCTGGACTTTTACCAGTACCTCCATGTGTAACATTTACCTTAGTATATTCTTTTCCGCCTCCATTTGTCCAGAAATGCTAGCCATCTCATGTGTTTCCTTCCGTGCCCATTGCCTTTTCAATCTCCTCTCTGGCCTCCTGTACCCTCAGCTTCTCAATATGGAGGTTAGGGTATGTGGCTTGTTTCACTTGTGCACGAGTGACAGTCAACACTTCTTTTTCACCCATTCTTCCTTTGATGTTTAGAAGGTTGACATCAGGTATCAGGTAGTTGGCATCTTCATGGTCTTCGAGTCTGCACCATCAACCCAACTTTTGTGGTGTGTCCTCTTTCTGATAGTCTCGGGCAAAATGACCCCACTGGTTGCACACTTGGCACTAGATCATCGGTCCTCCCTTGGCATCATATTGTATCCGACTTCTGTTACTGTTGTTATTATTCCCTCTCCCTCCGTGCTGGTTGTTTCAGAACCTGCCCGATGATGCATTATTGTTTGTTTGCTGGGAGGTTCTTGCTGCTACGAATGTGTACGGTTTCTCTTGTGTGAAGAGCACTTGCTAGCTCCTCGTTTTCATGTTGTATGGGCATCCCTTGGTGGAATGGCCCATAACTTGACAAATGTCACAAAATGCTTTTCTGGGACAGGAGCCCTTCGTGTTGCCATTCTCCTTGCAATCAGTGCACCACAACTCCCCTTCATCACTTTTGCTTGAATTCCCCTTCATTGTTTTAAATTCCTTCATCATTCTTTCCATATCTTTTTGGAGAGCATGTACCTTCTTTTTCGACTACTCGTCGCTGGTTCTCTCCTCTGATGAGTCATCACTCCCTGGTGACTTGCCCCTCTTCTTCTTGGAGGTTTTATCTTCGCTTTCAAGATCTATGGCTCTGTTGTAGGCATTAGCATACGATGTGGGAGGTACTATCTTCATTTTCTTCCTGAGTGAGGGCTTGCGTCCCTCAACAAACGATCTCTTTTTTAATCCGTCGGTCGACTAGTTTTCCATCTTCCCCAATAGTTCTTTGAGCCTTCGGTTGTAAGTTCTCACTGTTTCCTTCTTCCCTTGTTTCGTACTATAGATTTTCGCTAGTATTTCATTGTCGTCCCGAAGCAAGCGAAACTTAGTCTGGAATTCTTTCCTCAGGTCATCCTACGTATTTATTTTTGTTTTGTCCATATCGAAGTACCAATCAATGGGAACACCAGGTAGGGTTGTTGGGAATTGTTGGACCCATTCGTCCTTGTTGGTTACTCCATTTGCCGACCAAATTGTTTCGCAAGTACAATAGTGTCTTACGAGATTGTCCTTCCCGTCGCTAGTAAATTTTGGTAGTTTCTGCTTCTATGACGCCATTCTTCTACTTCTGTTACTTCTGGTTGGTTGCGTTCCCGAATTGGGTGGGTTGGAGCCTAACGGATTGTGTTGACTACCATGCCCCGGTGTCCCTCCGACACTCCTGGCTGCACTAGTATCCCCAAAGTTCTTGTCTCTGCCCTCTTCCCCTTCGTTCCTTCGGGCTTCCCTCACCTCTATACATGGTGTGAGGGTTAAGTTCCCAAACCGATATCTGGTCTCTTCTATCAAGTCTTCCCCACCGTACTCCTAGCGGTATTCCTCCCTACTGTACTCCTGATAGTATTCTTCCCTACTGTACTCCAGACGGCATTCTTCCCCATTGTATCCTTCTCCTTTAGCTTCCTCGAGGGAGATGGCACATTAACCGTACCACTGCAGGACTCACTCCGAGGGCATTCCACATGACACTTTCCAACACCTCTTCACGTGTAGCTTCCCTCCTAACGTGAGTTTCAATCGACGCCTACAACAATGCGACAAAGTCTGTTGTCAATCTAAGTTTCCTCGTGCTCTTGGCTACTACTTGCACCGTAGTCTATTGGCTGGCCCATGCTTTTCCCTTTGCCATCAACATTCCGTCATTTCCCGAGTTTGTATCGGCAACGGCGCTAGATGTTTGCCTCGAGGGCAAACTAGTTTATTGCATACATGAGTGGTAAAGTTAATAAGAATAAAATGCCAGAGAATACAATGCTTCCATTAATCCATCAATTTGTTTACAACATATGTAGTAAGTACTCAATTTGACACAACCACAATGATGATAATACTACTAATGATCCTCCTCGAAGGAAAGTACATGACATATAACAAGACGAAAGGGGTGCGACTCCAACTGTCGCGATGTTACCCCAACTACCTATTGTTATTCTTAACCGGTTACTGAGAGGGGGGGTGAATCAGTAAATATTATTTCTATTGCAATTTTACACTTGTACAAAGATTCTTGCAAGATAAACAAAATGTAAACAATCATTCACAAACAAAAATAGAAATACTCAGATCAACACATCATGTATATGTGGAAACCCTCGGTTAGAAGGGAAAAAACCACTGCGAGAGAGAGCTCACAACTTCACTACTACAGTAATAAAGATGCCCTGTTAGGAGCTTACAAAGCACTTGCAAGAGTGCTACCTGGTTAAGGGATTTGGTAGAAGATTGGTTAAGATCTTAACTCTGTTAGGAGCCGCCTTATTAAAGGACTTTCAACATCAACAAAGATGTTACCTGGTTAAAGGATTTATACAAAGAACCTATTAGGGTTCACCCTGATGAAGGGATTTGAATATGCTTTCACAAAATAAAAGCAATGATCTTAATTGACACTCTTTGTCTGATTAGATCATACTTGTTGATCTTCTTGTTTTGCCTGGCTATTGATCCTTTTTGCCTTTCACCTCTGTGACTGTAGCTCTTCTCAGAAGATAACTCCTGTTAAAAAACTAACTTCAGTTCTAAATGGTGGATGCCCCACATATTCTGGTTTTAACTTAAACAAGTCCGCATTCACCGGTGCGGATAGACATGCTGTTGACCGGTATCAATCTTATACCCGGTCCATCCCTGTATGCAATATAAGACCGGTACAATGTACTCTATTCGGTCTACTGGTGCATCTCCTCTGTTTAGTCTACCGGTGCATATACTTTGTTTCTAATCTACCGGTGCCTATAAAGTAATACAAGTGATCTACCGGTGAACCTCTACTGGTGGGAATGGTGTTTGCATCTATCTTCACTAATGACAACTTAAATTTGCTAACAATCTTCCCCTTTGTCATTGGTGGCAAAACCACTACTCACTTATCACAGTTAATTCCTTGACCTGTAGACTTCTTCCCTGTACTGTACACTTCAGCTCTTCCCTCTTCTGTTTGCAGACTTCCCTTGCTCTGGTGCTTTCCTTGTTCTAGTGCTTTTTCTATTCTGATCTCTCTCTTCTTTCCTATTTCTTCTTCTTCCCCTTTTTGCCTCCATAGGACAAAGGGTTTAGCTTCACTGTTTATTTTACATTGGTGAAGATATCCTTGTAAATGTTCTTAGTTGAGTGAAGAAAAGGTTTCCATTGATCGGTGATATGTTCTAGATTTTTGAGTGCTGCTTTCAACGATACTATGATATTCTCCATGTTCTCTATTGTTTTGTAGACTGGTTCACTGATTAGATGTTCTGCCGAAGTTGCTGTTTGTTGCATTAAATCAAAAGTTGGGGCAAGAAACAGTTGAAATCCAATTATGTCTTGGATTCTCTTGGTCTTCTCTTCAGACGCCTTTCTCAGAATGAGATCTAGGCTTGTGATTTCCTTGCTGAAATCTGTTGCAGATTTATTCTTGACATCAAATGTTGAAGACAAAACTCTTATGTCTTCAAAGGTCTTTGTTGACTTCTCTGTCAGATCTTGCATGAACGTATCAAAATTAGAAGTTCTGGTCATCAAACTTCCTGCAACTCGAATTTGTTGTTGTAGTACGCTTAAATTGGTAGATAGTGTGACCTTTATTTCCTCAACCTGTTTGTGGAGAATTTCTATTCTCTTCTTCTCATACTGATCAATTGCTACTGTCTCTGGATTGGTGAGCTCTTCTCCGATCGCTTGTGCCAAGATCTCCAATTGATCAATGACAGGTTCATCTTCATCGATGTCAGCATCAGGTACAAAGTTGCTCAGGATATTTTTGACACTTGTTAGGACCATGTCCTGTTTCCTTTTGGTTAGCTCCTTTAGCTGCCTTGTTGACATTTTGTTGATCAACCACAGTCTCGGTAGCCTTGCTCCTTTTGGCTTCTGTGTCTGCTGCAATGGACAACTTCCTCTTGAATGAGGACGGGCTTGGAATATCTACCGGGTCCTTTTGTCTTGGTTCTTGTACTAGTTGTTCTTGCGCAGGTAACTCATGTTCCTCTTCATCTTGTTTTTCTTCATTCTCCGGTAGGATTTCTGCTTCTGGCCTTTCTTCCTCTGTATGTGCCTCCACTTTCGGTTGCACTTCTACTTCTGGTTGAGCATCCTCTTCTTGTGGAAATTGCTCTTCTGGTGGGACTTCTTCCTTGTGCTACTCTTCAGCTGTATGCAGATCACCCACAACAATTTCTTCTTCAACACCTGTAGTGTTTTCAGTGGTCATCTTGACTAATGACTCTCCTAGATTCATCTGTTCACCAGATTCGAACTATTCTGTATGAATATTCTCCTCACCGGTTGTAGGTTCTTCACGAGAAGTGAATTGAACCGGTGGTTCTTGTGCTGGTTTGGTTTGATCATGTGGACCTGTTCCCTCAAGAGCACTGAAATCATACTGCTGCCAGAAATCTAGAGTCTCTTTATAGACTTCGTTTTCATACCTGTTGAGTATCTTATGAACTCTATACTTGGTATCCAAGTTCATTGATGCTTCCTCTAGTAGAAGCTTGATTCTCTCTTCACTGAGACCAGGTTTGACCTTTGACAATGTCTCCTTATTGATTCTAGTGTTGGTGCCTAGACCGGTTCTCCATTTTGTCATTAGCCTAGAGTTGAGTACAAGGGGAAACTTGGACCTATAGTCCCTTGGAGTTCTGTGGTAATCCATAAAAGTTTCCACTAGAACTACTATTACTGCCTATTTATCTTCTTCTCCTAGCACACTATACCATCTAGAGACATTGTCTACTTCTCTAAAATCCATCACTTCATCAACTATATCATTGACAGTCATGGTGCGAGTCTTACCTTTTTCTGGAGAGACAAGAACGGTTGGGCGAGCTGGATCATTGCCTTTATCATCAGTGATGTCGACGATGACCGGTCTGGTAGGAATCTTCTCTTTAACTGGTACTTCTGCTCCAAGTACTCCTTTTCCTTTCGATATCAATGACCGGTGGCACAGTGGTCCTTTGACATGCTTCTTCAACATGTTGTTGAGTTTGAAGAAGCTTTGTCCATGTTGCCACACCTTCTTCATGAACTTTGTCAACTTCTCCGACAAGCATCTGACCGATCCTCCTCTTTATCAAGAAATTCTGCTTGTGCAATTCTGCTTGCTGAGCGGGCTCGTCCAGAGTGAGATGGTTTTGAATCTCCAGCAAAGCTCGAATCCTCAGCTCCTTTTCTCTGTCCATTGAAGCTTTCCATCTAGCTTCAAGAATTTCTTGGAAATCATCAGGAACAACCTTATAAAGTTCTGTGGGAGACAGGTTGAACTTTTGAATACAGTATACTACTGCTTCCTCTATCTTTCTCTTGTCTTCTTCATTTGCAAAATGATATCTTGTGCTGACTGAACTTATTCCACCGGTTTTTATCAATCCTGCCACAAATTCATCAATTGTGGCATCCTCCTTCTTGGTGGATCCTCCTTCACCGATTTACTAGATTTCCTCTTTTTGACTAGAGGAATTGTTTCCTCAGTTTTTTTTTCCTCTTGTTCTTCTCCTTGAGTGGTGGGTATCGGTTGTGCTTTCTTCCGTTGAGCTTTGGGTTGATTGGTCACCGGTTTCTTCTTTGGTGTAGGGGTCCTTTTCACATATACATTCTTGATTGGTGCCCTTTTCTTCAGATTATCTTGAATCTCTTCATAGGTACCAAACCAGAGAGCAGAGAGATCTAGGTTAGCTTCTTGTAGGGCATCTGCATATGCCTTAACTGTCTTGGATGAGATTTTGTAACCTAGTTCAAGAGCGTACTCGGTTCTCAGTTCCACAGCTTGTATGATGGAGTGGTCGGTGGATACTAGAAAACATACTTCATTTTTGTACAGGTCAACAATAGTTGACGGAACCCTTTCTCTGGAGTGCATTCTCAATTGAAATGCCTCATAGTATTCGGTCATTACTTTTCCGAACTGGTGTCCTAGTTGGTTGGCCATATCACTTATTTGCATCATAACTAGCCCGTTTGTTGTCAATGTTACCTTTCCTATTCCCGGGAAGAAATTAGAATAGTAAAAGTAAAGACATACCAGTAGGGTGCCGAACTTTAGGGATTTCTTCTTTACAATGCCGAGCTTCTTCATATTTTCAAATATCTATCCTCAAAGCATTGAGCAGATATCGTACTAAGCATTATCATGCATTAATTGGTGAGCGACATGAATGGCTCCTCCCGATATGTTGTTCAAGTTGCTGGACTCATAAACCTTGTAGCCTATCACAATGGATGCGAACCAAACTCCATCATCTTCGATGTCGTTTACTGTCATCAACCGACTGTCAGATTTTGACTGTACATTGGAGATGGTTCTTAGGGTGAGTGCTTCCCCTTCTTGATTGTACCCGGTCACTCGATGCAGGTCTTCCTTCATGATTTGATTGCATACTCCTTTTGTGAGCCAGAAACCCGGTTAATGAAGACGACTAAGAACTAGTCGAATGCAGTCGGGTCGGAATACAGTCGGGTAACAAACTCCGTTGATTAGTCCAGACGACACTAGCTTCGCGTATTTATCAGGAAGTCTTCCGTCTTCGCATAGCAAGAGGTACTCGCTTTGGATGTAGGTCTCACCCAGTTCTTCCTGCTTGGCTTGAATGAAGGCCGTGACATCTTCTGTCATGAGGACTTCATTTGGCACAGACGATAGCGCACCGGCCATGTCGTTTTCCCTATTTTGAACTGCCATAATATCGTGTCCAGGTCGGTCGACTTGGTTTCCCTTGATCATCTTGACAACGGAGGATGATGATGCCATTTCTTGATAACCGGTTTACACAGAAAGTCGTTTGATCGGTATTACAGACAATATCTTACGATGATCAAAGCACGAGAATATTACTCAAGCATAAGAAATTGTTAATCACAAAATCGCAAAATAAAAGTAAATGAGTAATTCTCCTTTTTTTATATAGAGTTAGGGCATAACGGTAATTACCAAACGGTAACTATTCATTTAATGACTACAACATTAATTGCCTTACCTAACCTTTCTTTCCGTTTTTGCCAACTGGTAATTCAGGCTTTTTCCTTTTTGAACAAACTCCGGTTGATCAACACTTACCTATCCGATTATTCTTCCTGACTGAGTGAGTTTGTTGCTCACCAGTCCTACCGGGAACAGTAGAGGAGCTACCGGTTCCCTCTAAGCCATTTAGGCTCAGTTTGCTGAAGAGATATCACCATCTGTAGATGATGATCTTCCTTCTGTCTTCTCCTCAGTGGAGCTCTTTGATTCCTTCTTGAACCAAATCTGCTTGACTTTTTTCTCGGTTTTCTTTCTTTTGTTCTTCTAATTTGAAGACGAGGTCTTCTCCACTGGTTTACCGATCTTTTCCTTTTGTTCATTGATCGATTTCTGCAGTCTTTAGCTAGGTGTCCAACTTTGTTGCAGGTGTAGTAGACTATCCCGGTTGCCTTCCATGGATTTACCCTTCTCTTGTTAGGTGATTTGCACCAGGAGTCATTGTGACTGTGCATGCCACAGTTAGCACAGTTGGTTGTGCTTCGGCTCTTCTTCCTCTTGGGGAATACCGGTCTCGATGGGGATCTGAATGCCATTGTCTTGGATTTGCATTCATCAGCTTTGTGTCCAAACTTGTTGCATGCGTAGCAATAGCCCTTGAAGCTTCCCCTGCTTCCACTGGACACACCTGTGGGGCTAGACCAACATTCATTGGTCTTGTGGCCATGCTTGCAACAGTTTTTACAGTAACTGTTAGTTGGCTTGACTGGTGCATTTTTGCAGTTGCTTGTTTTATGGCCCGGTTTCCCACAGTGTTTGCAAGAATTGTTGAAGGTCTTTTTACCCTTTTGTTCTTGCGGTTTCTTCTTTTCCTTCTTGCTTTTGTTGGCTCCTGATGACTCACCAATGTCCTTGGTGTCTTGACCAGTGAACCCAAGTCCGATGGGATCTTTGTGCTTTCTTTGAGCTTTGAGTTGTTCATCAAGCTTGACTGAGCTCTTGTTGTATCTTCTTAGGGTTTCATTCCTTTCATCTGTTCCTTCAGTTGATACAACTCTATTGCCAGCCTTTTGCATGCTTCATCTCTATCAAGCCAACCCTTTTGCATGTTGGTGTTTTCTTGAGTGACTATTTGCATGTCTTCTTGAAGTTGCTGAACGACAAGATCATTTTCCCTTACCGCTTTCTCTGCCAAATTCCTTGCTCTCTCAGAGGCTGTTAAGGACTTGACTGCTGTGTTTCTTTCATCTTCAGCTTTTCTCTTTTTGTCAATCAATTCAGTCATCCTTAGGGCATTATCTTCCTGCTCCCTCTTTAGGTTAGAGATCTGATCGGTTAGGATCTGGTTCCTCTCCATGAGCTCAGAGACTGCCTCCTCAGCTTCATCTGATCCATTCTGCCCATAGAGTTCATCAATTGTTTCATTGCTCTCACTCAACTGCAGAGCCAACTCCTTTCTTTTAGCAAGGGATCTTCTCAGCCTATTCTCTAGAGAGGCAATGATGTTGCTGGCTTCCTCAAGCTATTTCTAATACCTGTAACCCTCCATGATTTTTTTCTGAAGTGGTTAAGATTTATATATTAGAGAACTTAGCTCTGATACCAATTGTTATTCCTAACCGGTTACTTAGAGGGGGGGATGAATCAGTAAATACTATTTTTATTGCAATTTTACACTTGTACAAAGATTCTTGCAAGATAAATAGAATGTAAACAATCATTCACAAACAGAAATAGAAATACTCAGATCAACACATCATGTATACATGGAAACCCTCGGTTACAAGGAAAAAACCCACAGTGAGACAGAGCTCACAACTTTACTACTGTAGTAATAAAGATGCCCTGTTAGGAGCTTACAAAGTACTTGCAAGAGTGCTACCCGGTTAAGGGATTTGGTAGAAGATCGGTTAAGATCTTAATTCTGCTAGGAGCCGCGTTGTTAAAGGACTTTCAACATCAACAAAGATGTTACCCGGTTAAAGGATTTATACAAAGAATTTATTAGGGTTCACCCTGATGAAGGGATTTGAATATGCTTTCACAAAATAAAAGCAATGATCTTAATTGACACTCTTTGTCTGATTAGATCATACCTGTTGATCTTCCTGTTCTGCTTGGCTGTTGATCTTTTCTGCCTTTCACCTCTGCGACTGTAGCTCTTCTCAGAAGATAACTCTCTCCTGCTCTGTATAATCAACAACTCTTTTCTTGCGTCCTATGACTTGTATTTATGCAAAATTTCATCTCAATGAAACCCTAACTCATAGAATCACTAGGTTGTAAACTCGACCATAAATCATGCAACAAAGAAAAAGCTTTGCGTTTTGATCTTGAGTTTACTTTGAAACATCCGTGTAGAAATAAAACTAACTCTTGTTAAAAAGCTAACTTCAGTTCTAAACGGTGGATATCGCGCATATTCTGGTTTTAACTTAAACAGCTCCACATTCATGGTGCGGATAGACATGCTGTTGACTGGTATCAATCTTATACCTGGTCCATCCCTGTATGCAATATAAGACCGGTACAATGTACTTTGTTTGGTCTACCGGTGCATCTCCTCTGTTTAGTCTACCGGTGCATATACTCTGTTTGTAATCTACCGGTGCTTATAAAGTAATACAAGTGATCTACTGGTGAACCTCTACCGGTGGGAATGGTGTTTGCATCTATCTTCACTAATGACAACTTAAATTTGCTAACACCTACCCTTCAGCTGACTAACTAAATGATAACGACACTTTTACCGACAACACATATTTTGGGATGTTAGCTTGAAAAGAATTTAACATTTTGTTTTTGTCTTTTTTTTTCCGTTTTTAGGTTTAATGTATTTCACATCTCTTTGAACATTTGGCATTTAATTCTTTTGCAAACATGGGTTCTATGGTTTATATCAATTTCAAAATTTGTTTCTTATTGTGGGGTTATTGTGCAGAATGTCCAGCTTTCCATTATAGGAGCCTAGGAAGATAGGCATTTACATCTTCAATAGTGTTAACCCAAGGACATGTTTTTGACATAATTTGACCTGTTGGGGAAACTTAGAAACTTTTGGAAACCCGTCCCTTGGCTGTCCCATAAAATTAATGTTTGAATTTTGATAATTTATTTGACTTCCACTCTCATTTGAACTCTCAATTTTAAATTATTTAACACAATTGTTATATGTTAAGGTTTTATAATGTATATAAGCATGCTTTATCCTTGTTTTCATACGAATATTTAAAATTTTCCCTATTTTTTATATAGCTGTCCCCACTGCTGTCTCCTGCCATTCCCCGCTCCATGGAAAAAACATCCATCTTGGAAACCCGGGGTAACATAGATATCTTGCAAAGGTGTCAATGATAAACATTTTGTAGACGTTGTTTCTCTTTATGTCTACACAACCCCTCCATTCTAATAAGGGTTGCACAACAACTTGATTTTGCATTCCAAGGTCATATAGAAATGTTATATCTTTGCTCCTTTTCAAAGGGTTTGGGAATTTTTCAGATTTGGATTCTAGGGACATTTGGAGGGACAATGTGTCAGTTGTGGGATCATTGTGATTAGGTGATATGAAGTTCAATAATTAGGATATGTTGCCTGCATATGCACCGTTTATGTTGTTTTTATTAGTATCAATGTGGTATATTTCTAGCTAGTCTATTCTGTAGGTTGTTCTCCACCTGGTCCATTTTATACTAGGCTATGTTTACTTGAGCGTTTTTACTCATTAGTCGACATTGGTTTTGTTTTAAGCTCTAGGGTGGTATATCTTATATATACTCACGTATAGCTCACATTGTAATCAAACTCGTTCTTGTATGCTTTGCATTTTTTGTTAAATAAAATATAGGTTTATCTATCATTTTGAGTTTCTATTTTTCTTTTTTAAACTCATTTGAATTCTTGGGTGGCGTCATAGCCAAATCTTACATGGTATCAAAGTGGATGCGAGTTGTGGGTTAGCATTTCTTAGGAAATTTACGAGTGTAGAGCTGCTATTTTTTGAAGCACATAAGTATGTTTTCTCTTGCATCTCTAGATGATCTATAAAATTAGAGAGGCGTGGAAGAAGTCAGTTGCTAAGAGGGTTCTTTTTTTGACTTATTAGTTGAGTTTTATTCAGAGCTTCTTGGAGACATTGTGACGTTACCATCGAGTCCAGAGTAGCTGCAATATTCATATTTGTATTATCATTTTTGTCCTAGTTGGACATTGAAGGCCAGATCTACAAGGGTTCGAACTTTGAAGTGATTTTTTGTAGAATCTAGTAAGAATCCCATCATTTTAGAATAAATTTGACCTTTCCATTGCTCTTAGAAAGCCCAAAATCCCAATGATCAATTGTCAATTTCATCAATTCTGAACAAGTTTCTAGGTGAAGCAAATTCTTTTGTCTAAGCCATACGATCCTCCTGAGTGTTCTTCCATCTTTTTCCAAAAAAAGTTATTTTAAAAAATTTCTTTTTATTTAAAAAATAAAAAAATGATAAAGGGCTTTGGTCCAAAGTAGAGGTCAATGCATCCATGGCCTTGCTTCTATGAGCCCTTGAGTGCTAATTTCTCTTAGGCTGCCATTGGCCATGACTTGGCCTAACTGGACCTGTTGTAGCACCCTTGCCCCTATGGGTGGTTTCTTCGTCTATCCCCCACAGGCTCCACCATCATTGCCCTTGTAGGCCTCTAGTAGTGGCTCCTTCGTTTCCCTTGACATCACCACCACACCTGTGTGTCGCTGTTGCCTTGCTGTTTTAGTGTCATTGATGGCAACTTGTTCCACTTTAGTGGGCCTTCTAGTGGTGTTTGTCAAATTTGGTAGTTTCTCTATTCTTGATGAGCCTCTAATTTTATCTAGTGCTCCTCTAAAACTTGTGAGATTCTAAATTTAATTGGCTATGGCTACATTTGGCGATTCCACTACATTTGGCAACATTTCTGGTAGATTTGGTGATGACAGTGGTGGAATTTCACATTTATGCACCTCTTGATTGAAGTTTCCAAGAGGCTAGTAACTTGGGTTCATGACATCTTTAATCAAGTTTTATTTGGGCTCTTTGTTTTTGCGCACTATGCGCTAGTGTAGACAGTTTTTTATATTGATGTACATCTTTTCTGGAATACACAAATCACATTTTTTGATTTTAATATACTTAACTTCTTGCGTACTTTACGATGTTGCTATTAGATTATACTCATTGTTTTAAAAAATCTACTTCTAATATTAGGCCTTTTTCTGGCAATTTAAAAGCAATGAAATCAAGTCCATTTTAGATTTGTTGCTGGTGGTAATTGTAATTGCTCTAAGGATAAAGTGCCAAATCATATTTGCTTGCGGGAAGTCTCTTTAATTGAGTAAATTCCGGGTGGGTGGGTGGGTGCGGGGTTGTGTGGCGTGTTTTATGCTTGTGCATCTTTTCTACTTGCGCTCTATTTTCCTTCACCAATGGGTCACTTTAAGTTTCTCTTGCTAACTCCATACAACCATTTGACATCAAAATGCATGGAATGCCTTAATACAACAAGTGTATACTTCGTATGCTGAACAAAAGGTGTCTAAATCCACAAATGCCAAATAAAAAGATAGGATGGATGCTTGAATATACTAAAGCACTTGGATGTCTTTGTAGTTTCATTCCCCTTGATCTTAATCTTTAAATTTAAGTATGTAAAAATTCACTCTTTATGTTAAAATTGATCAAGTTATGGCTATCAGAACAATTGTAAGAACCCTGTTGGTTCTACCCCTGAAACTCAATTTTGACATTTTGACATTTCATCAAATGGTTGGCATGCAATCCTTAAATTCCAATTTCTGAATGTAAATGTGCTTCTTTTGTTTGTATTTGAATGGTTTTGCAATTACTTAACAGATAACAATGCACGAGATAAACTAATTGCTTTGCCATTAATCTCTAACACTTCCATTTCATTAGTCCATTATGAGACTATTTATTAAGTCAAATATAATGCATGGGAAAAATTAATTGGAAATTAATAAAGAAAAACCTGTGACTGGCTGCATACAAAAATTGACACCCAATATTGAAACACATGCTTCTAGAAATTATCCCAAGTTGACGCTGAAGTTTGGATATTGAAAGGAAAGGCACTTTTATACCCAAACATGCCTGTTATATACTGAACACAGGCCTTCCAAGACAAATGCTGGTGCTGTAGGGAATGCTGACCAATACTAGCCACAGCAGCCAATACTAATTCCAACACAGCGTGTGGTTTACTGCTGCGATTTGCTAATACATGAGTCTCCAAACTTGCAAGGAATGTAGATATAATATGAATGCAGAGATAATATGTTGGCTATCTGCTCTAAACCGCACCTTTAATTCCAGTTATGACCTCTGTATGAAGCCATCAATTCAAGCACAATTCACTGGATAGTTCACCAGTTCAGAGTGCGCAACAGTTGTAGAAATTCACAATTTCTCAAGCTTTTCCATTTGAAACCCTTGTCTCGAACCCTTTCACAATTTCACAAAATCAAATGCACAATCATTAATGAATTTTGTAATGAACCTGTCTGGCTCCTCCTCAAATATAATCTCTTTTTGAATTACTTGCAAATTTTGTATCTTTGTGTTTTGTTAATGCTTGTTTCATATGAAATTCTCCCACCGAATTTGAATAACATAAACAATATCAAACTGAATAATTCTGAATGATCATTAATTATTTAAATTATCGAAGTGACAATGTTTATAAACATCAAATTGTTATTCAAATTATTGGCACCTGGCAATTGTATGAGTGCTGGAGAATTGAAATAACATCCAAAGAATGTGAACGCAGCCTAAAGGAGTCTTCAACAACCCCAAAGAATGTGAACACAGCTTCACTATTCCAACGCAGCCCTGTTGGAAATTCATGCAGCCCTTAAAAAACAATACCTAGCCTCCAATACTGGTCACGCAGCCAGATAAAAAGGTGACGCAGCCTGTTGAGAATGAAATCCCAGCCCTCTTGAATAAAATCGCAGCCTGTGAATCAACTGTAATTAAAGAACTTGTCACAATTCAGTATACAACAACACCAAATTGTACCTCCAGAATCATAATTGAATTTTCAGAATTCAATAGCAAAATTCACCACCAATAACTGATGATTCAAATTGTAGAAGAGAGGAATCAGTCCTCAAACCCTAGCCAAACTTCTCCACTTCCAAACTTCATACAAAAATGCTCAAGTCATGAATGAATTGCTTTTGCCCAAAGCATTTCTTTTATAATAAAAGATATCTTCTCTCATACACTTTTTCACTTAAAAAAGAATTTTCTTTATGTGCACATTTGAAATATAACAAACTATTATATTTCTTTCCACTTTAATGAAGAAAAAAGACCCTTTCATTAAAATAACCATATTCTGACACATCGGGTCCCTATTTTATGAGCTCAAGATTTAAAACTTTTCAACCCGGTTCCAACGAGCTATAATACTAAGATGCCCAGAATTCATTCCCAATAAAAATGGCAACCTTAGCCGATTTAATTAAATAATAATCATAATTCACCCATCTTGTGAAAATGACTGAAGAAGCATCAAAATCAATATCCGATAGCACAAGAGTGATCTTGATGATGAAAGATGATGAATAAACCTGACGGGGTGACTTACTAAAAATAGACGCTCCCTCCAAGAATCTTGGAGTCCAAACTGGAAGCCCAAAATAAAATTTGAAAGCAACATATAACTCCTCTAAATCCTCTGAGCTCAGTAGAACCATAAGTTGACTTACTATAAATAGTAAGTCCCTCAAAAAGGGGCTAAAACCCACAACAGGGTCCTCTAATCACTAGTATTAGCCTACAAGGACCCAATGATAGTCTAAATCCACTAAATCCAATGCTAGCTCAAAATGGGGACATTACAAATTTCATTGCTCCTATATTGGCTTTTTATAATTCACGAGAAGAAATCAATTATGGCTTCTTCAATACACTTCTCATGACTTATACTTAGCTTTTGTTGCACTTGCTTTTGATGTAATTGAAATATAACATTTAATTATATTTCCCTCCATTTGGTGCACAATGAAATATTATAAAGTATATTTTAATAATCACGTATATCTCCCTTTAAATTGGCACTTTACATTATTCCTCATATGCACTATATAATTAGACTTTATGATCATTAAATAACCCTTTTTAGTAATGAAGTCAAATAACATTTAATGATGTGTGCTTTTAATTAAATATTATGATAAAGTATTACTTTATTAATAATTAAAATGTCATAACTCCAAAGATACTCATTATTTCTTGATTCTCTCAGAACCAGGAGGTAATCCATTGCATTCACTGCTAACCAAGGTGCCTTTTTAAAAATAGAAAAGGTCCATCTCTATCAACCCTTGATTTACTATAATTAGTAAATCCCTGAAAACCTGATCAACAAAGGTGCCAAAGGTCATCACCGCAACCGAGACGGTCCAAGTGCCCTGCCAAATATAGAAATGTTGGATAGATGACTTACTATAAATAGTAAGTGTATCAAACTGAACCAAACGAAGAGCGAATCATGAACGCTTCTATACTTTGGAAGGGAAAGAGCCTCTTGTGCTTCCAACTGAGACCCTCTAACCATCTGACTTAGCCTACAAGGGCCAATAATAGGATAATCCAAACAAACTCTGATGCTAGCGAAAATGGGGACATTACATCAACATTGATTTGATGAGTTTTGATCCAAATTTTTTTGACAACATCCAAGATTGTATGACAAATGTCAATGACCTTAGAGCACAATTTAAAGTAGGTGGCATTGAGAAAGAGGTACATTTAGCTAGTATTTATTCTCCTCAACAAACATGGCCTTGAATATGCAACTTTGTTTATAGCTTTCACACTCATAGGTTGACTATGGGTTTTGCATATGCTATGCCTTCATTCACATCCTTCTTCAAGTTGTTGATGTTAGTGTAAACACTTTCCATGGGTCTCTTTTAAGTCATCTCAATTGCAATCTTTGTTGGTTGATCAACCAGTGAGGTAGAAATAGTTAGATCAAATTGATAAGAAACATAAGAGGTGTAAGAAGAAGTCTCAAAAGGATCAACTACAATAATTGCTGCCTCAAAAGAAGATTCTGAATCCTTTTTTTTAAAGGGGAATTCTTAGATGAAGGAAAGACGAACTTGCAGCTATAATAATAAGGTTGGTCATGGGGAACATTCATGTCATGGGAAGCAGATCAATGTATTGAAGCATCTTCTGGAAAAGAACATTAATCTGCCCTCTATTGCACAACAATTCTCTGTTCCTTCCAAATTAGGTAAAGAGAAAGCACTTGCCCTTGTTGCTTAAGAAAATTTGTCTAGTCAATGGAATATTGACTTAGGTGCTTCCCACCGTATGGTTTTTACAGTGAACAATTTTCTTTGCTCGAGCCTTGTTTTGTGCCTCATTCTTATTAGGGATGATTCTCTTATGGATGCCATTGTGCAAGATTTAGTTGATGCTGAAATTGGAATGCTTGAGGGTTTTCTTTGTGTGCCTAACTTGTTATCCAACCTCCTCTTTGTCTACCAAATCACTCATCGCCAAAATAGAAGGAAGGTTGAGTTCACTCCAAACTTTGTTGCCCTTGGGGATCTTGAAGATGCTCTTCTTGCAATGGGAAAGATCAACCATCACTTGGCTTTATTGTCTATCACTTTGTTCCTAATGCTCCCACTACAACATGGCTGACCCATTTGAATTTTGTGAGCAAACAATTGAAGGAGCAATTTAACTATCTCAGCATTGCAAACTTCAACAACTTTGCACGTAGGTGAGGGCCACAGTTCTTCCTTGTATTAGTTTTTCCAATTGTGTTTGTTCAAGTTGTGCCTTGGGAAAGCATCCCAAGGACAAGCTCGACAAAGGGAAGGTTTAGAAGGTGTTAGACATCCTTGAGATGGTTCGTAGTGACTTGGTGGGTTCCTTTGTGTTTCTGTTAGCAAGGGTCACTTTTTTTCTCAACTTCATTGATGTATATTCCAAATATTCATGGGTTTTCTTCCTTCAACAAAAACGTGAAGTTTTTCACAAGTTTTGCGAGTTCAAGGCCCACGTGAGAAACAGTTTGGAAAGTACATTAATATTCTCTGATGTAATATTTTCAAAGATTATGTGAATCAATGCCTTGAGCATTTCTGCACTCTTGAAGGGATAGATCATAACCTATTGTTGCACATTAGCAAAATGGTGTCGCAGATAGGGAAAACATATCCCTAAAATAGATGGTTGGTCGTATGATCCATGCTTGCTTCCTTGCACTTGAATATTTGGCTCATGCTATGAACTGTGTTGCTCACATCCAAAATATTGTTCTCCATATGGCATTGAAGGCATCATTCCTTTGAGGTTTGGTGCGGTAGGAAACTTGTTGTGTGACACTTTAAAGTTTTTGGCGTGCCTGCATTGGCTGACATTCGTTCTAAATAGTGTTGAACCTTGGAACCTTAGATTTGACCTTGCATCTTTTTTGGATACCCCATGGTGTCAAAGAATATCAAATTTTGGATCCTAAAACTCATGAGCTCTTCATTAAGCGAGGAGTGCAATTTGAGTAAAGCTCACCTAACTCATCCCCACATTCTTCCTTCCTCCATAGCAGTTTTATGTATCATTGAAAACCTGTGATGTCCCCTATCGAGACTAAAATTGAATGATAAAATATAATAATAAAATTAAAATAAACCAATAAACTAATATATCATTAATATAATAATATATTATTATATATATATTATATAATAAATAAATAATAATATTAAAATAGATAAATAAATAATATAATTTAATATAAATTATTAAATAAACAATAAGTATAATTATGAAATAGTAAAATAAACAAATAAAAATAAATTGTAATTATATTATAAACAATGATATTAATAATCATTGTAAATGGTAATTCAAATAAATTATAAATAAATAATAATTAATAATAATTATTATAAAAAAAATAAAAATTATAGAGGCATATCTCTAACATCTAAAGGCCACAACCCTTCAACATGCCAATGTATATAATGGATATCAAATCCATTCCTTCCAGATTTTATATATATAGAGGAAATAAATAAAAAGGAGAAGAATAATAATAAGAGGGGATTATTCAAATTTCAACCGAAAACAAGAAAAAAAATGTAGGAGAAAATCAAGGAGGAAATATAGGAGAAGATCAAGGAGGAAATGTAGGGGAATATTAAAAAGAAAGAAACATTGAATAAGCTAAAAATAAAGACATCTAGAAAGAAGGTAAGTATATCTTTGTTGAGTTAATTTATTTATAAGAATTGCATGAATTAGATATTAACAATAATATGAAATAAACTTTAGATTAATAGTTTATGAAACAAACATTGAAATAATGAATTATGAAATATAGTAATATTGTTATTAAGTAAACGTACATTTGAAATAACTTAACTCAAATATATTGATAAATAAATAATTAATATATATAATATGAAATAAATACATTATATAGAGAATTATGAATTCTCTTGATTATAAGTATAAAATTATTTAATAATGGATTTTCATGATAATAGGTTATTGAATATAAATTATATATTATTCAGAATAAGCTTTGAATTAAATATCAAATATGTTATATAAGTTTATCCATATATTTACTATTTATATATTTAAGTGGAATCAGAACTACGCATCATGGCATGTATGTTTACTAATATTTTTATTATATAGAAGATAATAATATATACTCAGCTAATTCTTTAATAACTCACTAATCACTATTAAGGGGATAGGGAGTATGTGTAGGAAGAGGTAGGTAAATTGGTCACATGATGGAAAGATCCCGAGATAGGTAGAACCTTGAGGGAATCCACTTGTAGACTATGCAAGTGTCCTAACACAATAAATCCACCCTCTTTCTTAAGGTCTATGATTAGGAGTGAAGTAAGGAATTAGAGCTTAAATATATATTGTGAATTAGAGATTATTCTTAATATGATTTAAATGCATAATGATGTATGATAATTATTGGGGATTGGCATCCTCCTAGTATAAAACATTATAAATTACCATTCCCAGGGGAAATCCAAACACTAATTATGAATTTTAAGACAAATCAAGTAAGGTCCAAAATGGGGACATTTCAAAACCATTCTATATTTTTTTATTAGAACAGCTACAACTCTTCTTTCAAAACATGGGAATATTCACGAAGTGTTGGACAATATTGTCATTGATGTCAAAGGAGATGACAAAAGAGTGAAAGATAAGGATGGCAGTGCAGCATTTGAACATGCTGACCTTTATTATAATTTATGATAGTGTACAATGAAAAATGGAATTCCACATGTAATTAAGAAGCCGACTTTGAGAAGAAAAGGAAGTGATAAGATTAATTTCTAGCCCCCTTGTATTGGTCTACCCTTGAATGAATTCAAATAAATTATTTTTTATTCTTGCTATGGCCGACTCTCCATGCTCACGCCCTGTAATGAAGGAGAAAACAAATTTAAATTTAAATATTTCTTAATGGGACCCACCCCATTCCAGTTTCTCTTGGAAGGACAGCCATCATCCTTCATGATTGCCTCTTTTACGACTTAAAAATAATTTTAAAATGCTGGCCAACTTGCCTGTGTGTAGCACCACATTTGTAAATGGAATATGATTTACATTAATTTGTTATAAGGCTGACCTAAGTGAAAGATTCTTTTGTGAAGAGGCATGGAGAAGGTATTTGAGACGTAAAGTGGAGAGTTTGAAACTAAGCTTGACAATGAGAAATCAGAATATTTAAAGCAGATCTACAGATTCTAGATCAGAATTCGTGTGTTATAATAAAAGAGACATCATACAAGCACAATCAGAATTTAAGAGCATATCTAAAAGAGGTTTTATAGCAGATTCAAAGGGAGTTTATGAGAAAATTGTTGGAGCATATTGTAGCAGATTTGTCAAAGAAGAGAACAAATAAAAGGCTATTTTTTGAAGGTTTTATGAGCAGATATATGAGTGAAATTATAGCAGATTATGAGCAGCATTATAGCAGATTTGTTAGCTAGTCTCTCAGAGATCTTGTGTAGAATTTTTGGTAGAAGTTGTTACATTTTCGGATTTTCCTAGTTTCAGTATGATATTGCTACTGTCTTTTAACTGTTGTGTTTCAGTTATGGCTTCCCGTTATTTGAGTGTTGATGAGGAGCACTAGTTTGGTGGATTTATGCTGTTTTTTCTGCCACCTCATGTTTGATAGGGGGAAGGAAGGTAGATCTTAATGATTATTTGGTGAATTTGTATTTCTGATCTGTGTTGCCTGTGTCAGAGATGCAAGGCAAAGTGTGGTCAGCTGATGTCTGTGTGATTAGGCAGTTGGGCATCAGTTGTCAATACACTAAAGAGCTGTGGTATAGGAAAATCATCTGTCACTGTAGGTTGGCATGATTTATCTTGCCGATATTGCATGTGGTGCAATGGCTAGAGGAATTCTGTGATGGACACAAGCGTGATCACGTTAAGTAGTATCAGGAAAAGGCAATAGATCTTCATACTACAGGAGGTATAATGACACAAGGCACTGGCTAATTATGACTAAGTAATGTTTCCATTTCAGGAATATTGACGTGAATTGATTGATACTTGGAGATAGGAGAGGGAGTTAATAGAGAGGCATGGTGAGTTAGAGTGATGAATGCTCTAGATCATAGTTTGCAGACTCGGACTCGGAGAGTGCTTGGCAAGCCCAAAATCTTCAACTCGGCAAAAACTTGGCAACTTAGAGAGTACTAAAAATTAAATTCTCTTAAAGAAATGTATATCTTTTGTAAAATTCAATCAAAATGTATTGTTTTAGAAATTGACATATCAAAAGAGAAAATGCATGGTTTTATAGCAAAAACAACATGTGAAAAACACATTTCAACTAGTGTTGTACTTCTTTTGACATTTTTACCCACATTTTTTTTTGTCTACAAAATCGCGAGAGTTAAACTTGTGAAAACTCACCCAGCAAAAATAATAGAGTACTTGGAGAGTTTGCAATCTATGCTCTAGATGATCTGGTTTTTATTTTTGTTAGTTAAAGTTATGCAATGTTGTAGTCTATTAGTAATGTTGGGTTGTTACTTGGGAGTTAGTCAATTCCTTTAAGGTAGTTAGGTGGTTAGAGGGTGAAAGCCTTTGTAGATTGGTGGATGCTTTGGATGCTTTGGTTTTTATTTTCGTTAGTTCATGTTATATGGAATATTATTGGTCTATTGGTATTGTTGTGTAGTTATCTGGGAGATAATCAGTTCTTGTATGGTATTTAGGTGCTTGGAGGACGAAAACCTTGTTGACATAAAGCTAGTTGTCATTGGCAAAGTCATTGGCAAACATCAAACACACTGGTACATCACACTGGTACTCATGATAGGTAATGATTGTGAACCAGTAGAATGACCAAGTGAGTAGTGTACCTTAACCGGTCTCGCTTATACCGGTCCAGGTTTGTCCAACCGGTCTTGGAAAACATACAAGGTGCATATGACTAATCAGTTACATATCATACACCAGTTAAGTGCTTGATAATCTGAACTGGATTATGCGGAGCGTTTTTCAGTCAAACTAGAGTTAGCTTTGTTTTTTCTGCTAGTGTTTCGAGGTAAACTAAAGATCAGTTTGCAGACTTTTTGATCAAGAGTTTTGCATGCTTCATTTTTGGGAGAGTTTACAGCTTGGGGAAACTGTTAGATGTATTTTTAATAAGATAATTTCTTATAAATACAGGTCATGAGACATGAGAAAGTTGTTGAAAATCTAGAGCATAGAGCGAGAGAGCAGAAGAGTAGTCTTCTAAGAGGGAACACAGTCACAAAAGGTGAAAGGGAGAGAGAAAGATTCAACAACCAAGCAAAGGAAAGAGTGAACAGGTATGATCTGAATCGACAGATATAGTGTCATCATAAGATTATTGCTTGTATTGTGAAGCATACTTAAATCCCTCAATCAGGGTGAACCCTAATAGGTTCCATTGTGTAAATCCCTTTATTGGGTGACATCTTTGTTGATGTTTTAAGTCCATTGATAAGGCGACTCCTCACAGGGTCAAGATCCTAACAGGTCTTCTATTAAATCGCTTAACTAGGTAGCACTCTCACCAGTGCTTTGTTAGCCTCTAACAGGGCAACTTTATTACTGCAGTAGTGGAGTTTCGTGGGTTATGTCCCACTGTGACTTTTTCCTTCTAACCGAGGGTTTCCACATATAAATTCTGTGTTGACCTGTGCATTTAATTTGTGTTTATGATTGTTAAAATATTCTTTTGATTTCAGTATTAACAAGAATATCTAATTGTAATAAAGAGAAATAGAAATTGGATTTACTGATTCACCTCCCTCTCTCAGTAACCGGTTAGGAATAATAATTGGTATCAGAGCTGAGTTCTCAGAAATAGTAAGCTTAACCGCTTGAGAAAAGATCATGGAGGGTTACAGATATCAGAAGCCGCTGGAAGAAGCCAATGAAATGATTACCTCTCTTGAGAATAGATTGAGAAGGTCTCTTGCCAAAAGAAAAGAGCTAGCTCTACAACTGAGTGAAAGTCAGGAAACCATTGAGGAACTCTCTGGACAAAGTGGTTCTGATGAAGCTGAAGAAACAGTCACTGATCTCATGGAGAAGAATTTGAACCTGACCAATCAAATCTCCAATTTGAAAAGAGAACAGGAAGGTCATGTTGTGAGGATGACTAAACTCATTGAAGCTGAAAGAAACGCTGAAGATGAGAAGAATAGTGCCATAGAAGCACAGTTGACTGCTGAAAGAGCAAGAAATCTAGTTGAAGATGCATTAAGAGAGAGTGATGCTCTTATACGACAATTGCATGCAGACATGCAGGGCATAAATCAAGAGAATGCAATCATGCATGAGCACTTGCATGATAAAGATGAGGCATGCAAAGAAATGGGTGCTGAAGTTGAAAAACTGAAGGAACAACTGAAAACTCTTGAGGAGAGGAATGAGAAACTCAGAAGGTATAATGAAAGTTCTGAGAAGCTTGATGAGCAACTAAGAGCTCAAAGGAAGCATAAGGATCCCATAGGACTTGGGTACATCTGTCAAAGCAACAATGAAACTGGTGAGTCCTCTGGAGTCAAGCAAGGCAAGAAGGAAAAGAAGAAACCAATTGAAGACAAAGGTAAAAAGATCTTCAAACCCTCTTGCAAACATTGTGGCAAACTGGGTCATAAATCCAATGACTGTAGGAATGCACCGGTGAAACCGTTCACCATCAACAGTTATTGCAGCAACTGTTATAAGTATGGTCACATGACCTTTGAATGCAGGTCTCATTCCAACAGTGTGTCCAGTGGAAGTAGGGGAAGCTTTAAAGGATGCTATAGTTGCAATAAATTTGGACACAAGGCAGATGAATGAAGGTCTAAAACCATGGCATTCAAATCTCCACGAAGACCGGTATTCCATAATAGGAATGTAAACTGGAGCACATCTAACTGTGCGACTTGTGGACTATCAGTGCATAGGAACACTGAATGTCACTCACCCATGGACAAGGAAAGAAGGGTAAATCCATGGAGAGGAACCAGTATGGCTTGTTACAACTGTAACAAGATTGGGCATCTGGCCAAGGATTGCAGAAACCGGTCAATGAGCAAAGGAAAAGGACCGGCTAAACAAGTCAAGAAGCATGTGTCTCCCAACCCAAACGATAACATCACTAAAGAGACCAATAGGGAAGTCAAGAAGACTTGTTCCAAAAAGGGGAGAAAGAGTTCCGCTGAAGAGAAATCTGAGGTAAGGTCATCATCCGCCAATGGTGATATCTCTTCAGCAAATTAAGCCAAAAGGCTTAAGGCGAACAGGTAGCGAAGCTACTGTTCTCAGAGGAACTGGTGAGGTGTGTTCTCACTCAATCAAGGATTGGAATGGGGAAGGAGTCACCGGTCTAACATATTAACTGGTTAGGCAAGAATTGCTGACGTATCAAGGTGGATGTCTCAACCAAGGATTAGTAAACAGGTAAAGAGTTAGTGAACCAGTTGTCGAAAGGAAGGTTAGGTAAGGGTAATTAATACAGTAACCGTTAACAAATGTTACCATTTTCTAATAATTGTTATGACCTAAGTGTATAAAAGGGAAAGTCGATTACTCATTTCACTTTACATTGCGTTTTGTGATTATTGCTTGAATAGCTTGAGTAATCTTTCTTGCTGTGATTTGCAATCTTTGCTTTGCGAATTCCGTAAATCTTGTCAAGATCTTTGTGTATACCGGTCAAACAAAATGACATCATCTTCTTTAGTAAGCCTCATTGACGCCAATCAATTCGACAGACCTGTATATGATATTATAGCGGTGCAATTTAGAGTGAATGATATGGCTGGTGCCCTATCATCCATTCCCGATGGAGTATTGCTGACTAAGGATGTAACCGCTTTCATCCACAACAAACGGGAGGAATTGGGCGAAACTTATATTCAAAGTGAATACCTTGCGCTCTGCAAAGATGGAAAGCTTCAGGCAAAATACACAAAGTTGGAAGCATCTGGTTTAATGAATAGAGTCAAGTATCCAATTGTGTTTCGACCCGACTGGATTAGGTTGGTGCTCAGCAGAGTTCATGATCCAGGAATGTGGCTAGCAAAAGGCATCGTTACTCCAATAACAAAAGAATATTTGCACAAAGTAACTGGGTTCAACGCCACAGGGGAAGCTTTTACCCTGAGGACAATAGGAAACGCCGAAGTCACACGGCTCACCAAGTCTAAATAGGACAGTCGAATGATGACTGTGAATGAGATTGCAGACAACGGTGTTCAGTTTGTTGCTGCAGTCATCGGCTACAAAGTGTACCAGTCGAGCAACCTCAACAACATACCTGGTGGTGCGATCCATGTAGCGCACAGGATAATGCATGATAATGCCCAATATGACATTTGTGCTATGCTGAGGAACCAGATATTTGAAAACCTGAAAAAAGCTTAGGATGGTGAAAAAGAAGTTTCTGAAATATGGGACTTTGCTGGTATGTCTCTTTTTCTATTATCACAATTTCTTTCCAGGAATAGGTAAGGTTACCTAGTTGGCAGATAAACCGGTAATGGTTCAGATAGGAGAGATAGTCAATAGGTTCAGTTAAGAATGCACCAGAGGGAAAGAATCCCTTCAACCATTGTTGATGAATACACGGATGAGATGTGCTTCCTGGTGAGCACTGATCACTACATCATCCAGGCTGTTGAGCCTAGGACTGAGTATGCATTGGAGCTTGGCTATGAGATCACAACAAAGACTGCCAAATCTTATGCAGATGCACTACAAGAAAGTAACTTAGATATCTCTGCCAACCGGTTTAGCACTTATGAGGAGATTAAAGCAAGTTTGAAGAAGAATGCACCAAAGAAGGTATATGTCAAACGGTTTCCCACTCCTAGGAAAAGGAAGCCTGATGTAGAAGAACCAAAAGTTCAAAGGAATAAGGCATAGCCAGCAACAACCGAACCTTCACAAGGTGAGGATTTGGAGGAAACCAAAACAGAAGAAACCACCACTTATCTCAGAAAGAGGAAGACTGGGAAACTAGTAAAGGAGGATGCACCTAATGGAAGAAAACCAACCATAGATGAAATGGTTGAAGGAGTAATGGAAACAGGTAGAATGGGTGCAGTCGGAAGAAGATATGAGCTTGCTAATGAAGAAGATACGAGAAAGCTAGAAGAGGCTGTAGCATACTGTCTTCACAAGTTCAAATTAACACCCACTGAAATTTATAAAACCATACCTGAAGATCTACATGAGATAATTGAAGGTAGGTGGAAATCTTCCATTGTTAAGGAAAGAGAGCTAAGGATAAGGGCACTACTAGAAGTGCAGAATCATCTAAGCCTGCGAGAGGGTACAAATCAAGCCGACTTGTACAAACAAAGTTTCAACATCAGGAAAAGGATTGGTCAAGTCCTGATAGGAGAAGTGGACGTAGTTCATGATGAAGGGGTTGCCATCTGGTCAACCGTTCTAAAGTAGCGACATGAAGCCGGAGCTGAATGTCAAAAGACCACAGTGCAACTAGAAAAGGACACTGGAAAAGGAAAGGGCATTCTGGGAGTCGAGACACCGGTTCAAGCGAAGCCTGCAACTGAACCGGTCATTGTAGACATCACCAGAGACACGGGTGGTGATCTAACTCCTCCAACTATCCTTGCATCTCCAGGAAAAGGTAAAGCTCAAACCTTAACTGTAGATGATATAGTTGATGAAATTCTGGATTTTCATAAAGTGACCAATGCTGCAAAGTGGTTCAGTGCTTTGAGCACTGATGATAAAGAGAAAATTGAAATTGCTCTGTTAGAGAGCTTTCTAGATTTCAACCGAGGTCCTAGAGACTACAGGCCCCACTTCCCTGCTGAATTGAATAAGAGGCTAATGACCAAATGGAGAGCCGGTCTAGCAAAAAATAATAAAATCTGAAGGGAAGCTTTGGTAAAGGTGACCAAATCTTGATGATGATACAGTCAAGATTCTGTGGGAGGCTGAGTCACTCAACATGGATATAAGGGACAGGGTGGCCAAAATTATAAATGGTCATGATAAAGATGTGTATGAAGACACACTTGAACTTTGGAATAAATATAACTTCAACACTCTTAAGAAAGGACAAGAGGAAATCACAGTAGAAAAGGTTTCTAAGGAAACACTTAAGTCTACAGGTCCTCAGGACATCTCACAAGATGAACCGGAAAAGGAGATGGTACCACTTGAACAGTTCACAACTGGTAAAAGGAAGATACCGATGAACAGTTCACAGCCAGTGAACAGGTTAACCTCGGAGAAGAGGTTGTAACAAGTGTACAAGATACCCCAATGAGACAACCAGAACAAGAACTGGGGGAGTCATCAGCTAAGATGACTGAAGAAATAGAAACAGAGAAAGTTGAAACTGTTACTAGTGATCAACAGGTTGCGGAGGAACAACTAGAAGAAGAGCAAACACTCGAAGAAGAAGTGCATCCAAAACAAGAGCATCCAGAAGACGTACAACAGCAAGAAAAACCTCAACAAGAAGTGCTTGCTGTAGAGGAAGAGAAGAAGCCTGCTGAAGAAGAATCTACAAAGGAAATTAGGCAGAAGGAACCAGTAGATTTTCCAAGTGCTTCATCATCAAAGAGAAAGCTATCTTTCGCGATAGATCCTGAATCCAAAAGAGGCAAAGTTGGCGCATCTCCAACAAGTGACATTGTAGTTGACATAAGCAAAATGTCAACAAGGCAGTTGAAGTAGCTTACTAAGAGGAAAAAGGACATGGTTCTCACAAGCGTGAAGAATATCTTGTACAACTTTGCACCTGACATTGATATTGATGAAGAAGAACCTGTAATTGATCAATTGGAGATATTGGCACAAGCAATTGAGGAAGATATCACTGACCCAGAAACAATTGCTATTGATCATTACGAAAAGAAAAGGATAAATATTCTTCATGGAAAGGTCGAAGAACTTAAAGCCACTATGGCTACCAGCACCGGTGAGCTACAACAAGTACAAGGAGCTGGAAGGTTAATCACAATAACTTCAAACTTTGAAAATTTTGTGAAAGACATAACAGAGAGAACAAAAAGGACAACAGAAGAGCTAAAGGAGACAACATCAAAATTTGATGCTAAGACCTCTTCTGCAACTGAGTACAGTCGTGATCTCACAAGTTTAGCTCTCACATTGAGGAAGGCATCAAAAGAAAACACAAAGAATCCAAGATCTTATTGGATTTCAGCTATACATTGCGCTAACTTTTGATCTGATGTAGAAAACAACCGGTGATGCAGAAAGACTTCTTAGTGAGCCTGATTACAAGATAATAGAAGAAATGGAAAACCTCATTGTCTCACGGCAAGTTATGAAGAATGCTTTAGATCATGTAACAAGTACCTGGAAACCATTCCTAGACTCTACCAGGAAGATCTATAAAGAGTTTTTCAACAAACTACAAATATGAAGAGTATACACCCTTTGTCCCTTGGAGGCTAAAAGGGGAAGATGTAACTACAAAGAGAAGCAAATCAAGGATGTGAATGAACAGATAACAAGGAGAATTCATTCAGACAGGTTGAGCAAGTCAACAGGACACAGGATCAGGATACAGGTAGAGGAGTAGATCTACAGGGGAAGTTTACAAGTGATGTGTTTTGCCACCAATGCCAAAGGGGAAGATTTTTGACATAAAGTTAGTTGTCATTGGCAAACATCAAACACACTGATACATCACACTGGTACTCATGATAGGTAATGATTGTGAACCAATAGAATGACCAAGTGAGCAATGTACCTTAACCAGTCTCGCTTATACCGGTCCAGGTTTTGTCCAACCGGTCTTGGAAAACATACAAGGTGCATATGACTAACCGGTTACATATCATACATCGGTTAAGTGCTTGATAATCTGAATTGGATTATGCAAAGCATTTTTCAGTCAAACTGGAGTTAGCTTTTTTTTTCCATGAGTGTTTCGAGGTAAACTAAAGATCAGTTTGCAAGCTTTTTGATCAAGAGTTTTGCATGCGTGATTTTTGGGAGAGTTTATAGCTTGGTAGAATTGTTAGATGTATTTTTAATAAGATAATTTCTTATAAATACAGGTCATGAGACATGAGAAAGTTGTTGTTGAAAAGCTAGAGCATAGAGCGAGAGAGAGTAGAAGAGCAGAGTCTTCTAAGAGGGAACATAGTCATAGAAGGTTAAAGGGAGTGGGAAAGATTCAATAGCCATGCAGAGGAAAGAGTGAACAGGTATCATCTGAATCGACAAATATAGTGTCATCATAAGATCATTGCTTTTATTGTTAAGCATACTTAAATCCCTCAATCAGGGTGAACCCTAACAGGTTCCATTGTATAAATCCCTTTACTGGGTGACATCTTTGTTGATGTTTTAACTCCTCTGATAAGGCGACTCCTCACAAGGTCAAGATCCTAACAGATATTCTATTAAATTCCTTAATCGGGTAGTACTCTCACCAGTGCTTTATAAGCCTCTAACAGGGCAACTTTATTACTGCAGTAGTGGAGTTTCATGGGTTCTGTCCCATCGTGGTTTTTTCCTTCTAACCAATGGTTTCCACGTATAAATTTTGTGTTGACCTGTGCATTTAATTTCTATTTATGATTGTTAAAATATTCTTTTGATTTTAGTATTAACAAGAATATCTAATTGTAATAAAGAGGAATAGAAATTGAATTTACTGATTCACCCCCCCCCCCCCCCCCCCCTCTCGGTAACCATTTAGGAATAACAAATCTTCCACAAAGGCTTGTGTGTTATGTATTTTTCTTTAACCTTGGAAAATATATCATTTATCATTTGTCATTCACAATGCAATTTTGTACTGTGTGCTTTCTGATCCTACATTTGTCAATACTTTGGGCAAGTTAGTATTTTAAATAGTTTAGTCTTCCATTGTTTTTTAAAAGCATCAGTCCTTGTAATGCCCTCAATCAAGTCCCTTTCCTTGAGCATTTTCTTATTTTAAATCAGTGCTATCTGGGGATGCGTTTTCAACATAATTTGACCCGTCTTGGAAACTCAGAAACCTTTAGAAACCCGTTCCCTGGTTGCCCATAATTTTAATGTTTGAATTTTGATAATTTGTTTGACTTTCACTCTCATGTGAACTCTCAATTTAAATTGTTTAACACAAACGTTGTATTTTAAGGTTCTGTAATGTATATAAGCATGCTTTATCCATGTTTTCATATGAATATTTAAATTTTCTCTATATATTTTAAAATTTCCCTATTTATTATATAGCTATCCCTACTATCGTCCCTTGTTGTCCCCTGCTCTGGGAAAAAAATCCGTCTTGGAAACCCATTTCCTCATGCCCCCATCCCCTCGTCCTGGAAACTTGGGGTAACATAGTTTTAAATATTTTGGGTTTCTTTCAATCTTGGCTTATTTTGTTAAGAAAGAAGAAAAACAACATTCTTCATGCATATTTGCTCAAGTTAACATCTTACAAGGAGTGTCTGTACTCTTTTAAAAGTTAAAACCCAACAAATATTTGTCCAATTGAAAGCTTTCTGAAACTGCTATCTACTAGCATTTCAAATTGATGCTTGCATCATCTATGGTGCATTAGATGTAGAAACCAAAGCTACGATATTTTTAATCTGGTAAGCTTCCTTTTTTGGGACAACCTTTGGCTTAGTTGCGACCGAAGTTTGAAAACTAAGACTTGGACTTGACTTGGCAGCCCAAAATTTTAACTTGGACTCGGGACACAACATATACTTGGGAAATGTAAGGTTGAATCAAATGGCGCATGTGAGTGGGAGCAAAGTAGATGGGTGACCATGGACGACAAGAGCAAGGTGTGAATTCCAAGGAGTTGCAAAGGAGCTAGTAGGAAAGAAATGGGGGGAATTGGAAGAGGTAGAATATTCGAAGGTAGGTCGAAGAGCGAACAGAGAAATGGTGAAGCGGAAACATATCCCACAATGGGTCTTTGAGCAAGGTGTTGGATTGACAAATATCCCCCAGGGAATTTAGCGTTTGGACCAATGCGACCAGAGCAAAGAGAATGGTGACCATGGATCCTGGGAGTGAACAATTTGACCCAAACCCACATGGAGAACCACAAATTAGAGGCTCCTATGGGCATTAAAATATGGCATGAACAGAGGCAATTAAGGAGCGTTGCAAGCAAAATTTCAACAATATTAGGATGAATTGGCGTGGGAGGTTTTGGCAAAATCACAATCCTACAACGGACACATCCAACAAGTGGCAATCAAACAACTCCGACAATCAAAGAGGGACAAGCTGGAATGGAATAAGCAGGCTAGTGAGAGATAAAAGATCTCAAGGGAAAGAAAACCACCATATCAAGGAACCACAAGGTATGGACTCAAACCCTAACCCGCTAGGATATAAGCAATTTGTTTGTATTCAAAATCCACAGAACAAGAAATTGGTAGACAGGATCAAAGAGGTAGGAATGATACTCAAACGGGATAGGGAATGGTTTGCAATAACTGAAATTAAGGAATGGGGTATGGATAAATGGAGGGCAAATACCAAGATCAGTGCACTAGTAAATGGATTTTTCTTGAGAGAATTTGGTTCTAGCAAGGACAAATGGAAATTTTAATCCCAAGGCCCCTATTTCATTAATGGAATGGGGATGCACACTAGAGATTAGTGCCCTAATTTTGATCCATGGAAGTGTAAAGTATGAGAATCAAATCTAGATTTGCTTATACAACTTGCTGACAAAATATTGGGCGAAATTGTTTCTGGCATAACTTTGCAATAGCGTGGGAACCTTTGTCACCATAGATGGAATATTGGAGGATGGTTATTTAGGGAACTATGCCAAAATATGAATGAGTGTCAAAGCAAAAAACATAGTTCCTAAGGAAATTGAAATCTAGATGTAAAGAAGTAAGTGAATTCAAGGCATGAAAGGGGAGGACTCTATATCGATATGCCAGGAATGCAAAACAAAAAGCCATGAGAGATCAAAATGCAAGATTGCAATGGAAGTATAGAAAATCAAAGCCTAATTGAGAAAAATGGCAATAATAGGAGAAGCATTGATGACGGAGTGTGGGATACTTGAAGAGGAAAGAAATATGGATAATCAATTGCAGTGGAACTTGTAATGAACAAATCTGGGGAACTAGGAGTCAATGTACATGGCTAGGACCCTTTGGAGATGTTTTAGGGCCCTAGTCCTATCAAGCTTTCTGGTTTGCAGGACAATGAAAATTTGGAAAAAGAAACTAATGTGGATGAAGAGAAGCTTCATAACAATTGTTTAGAGGGCACAATCATGATTCTAGAAGCAATGGAGATCTCAATTTTGAACAAGGCAATTGACACAATGACCACACCCTTGAGCAAGGAGACACAAGCAAAAGAGCAAGAAGATGAGGGGAGTCTAGAATAGATTCTAATCAGGAGGATAGCTATGAGGAAGATCAAGCAAACATACTAGCTGAGTGTTGCATAGAACAATCCCAATTAAAATTGAAAAAACCAAATTTGAAAATCAAGCGGAAGAGGGGTCCAAAATTAGACAAAGTTGGAGATGGCTGCCTATGCCAAGGGGCAAATGAAGCTAAGAAATGGAAAGGAGGTTGTCCTTCCCAAAGAGCAATGAGGCTATTAATGTGGAATGCAGGGGCATCAATGCCCCTAGCAAATGGTGCCTTAACAAGCATCAAATATGACAAAGCAAAGTAGATATAATACTTTGCAAGAAACCAAATAGAACAAGGAGTCTCAAGTGAGAATGAAAGTGGGGAAGCAATGGGAGGGGCTGTTGGTAGAGTCAAATGGTGCTTTGGGTGGTATAGGTTTGATCTAGAATCCTTTAACTATTGTTTGTTGTATGATTAGAAAAAACCCAAATTGGTTAGCAATAAGATGTGGAAGGTTGCATAGGAATAAAAATTTCTTGGTTATCAATAAATATGGGCCAATATCTAGAATAGTGAAAAGGAACTTGTGGGAATAAATTTCACAATGGCTGGCACAAATGAATGATGAATATGGGGTGATTGGGGGAGATTTTAATGCCACACTAGATAATGCAGAAAATCAAGGTGGGATGGAAAACATCAAAAGGGTTCCAGCAAATAATCTTAGGGACTTTCCAACCAAGAATGGAAGGATTACTTGGACAAATCGAAGGAAGGATTTTACAAGCATAGCAGAAAAGATGGACCGGTTTTTTCTATTTAGTGATTGGGATAATTCCTTGAGTACTTATGAGGCTGAAATTCTTCCATATATTGGCTCAAATCACTATCCTGTACAACTGACAATCTAGCTAGAACAACCCAAAGGTGGTAGCCCTTTCAAATTTGAAAATATGTGGCTAAGAGATCCAACCATATAAGAGTTAGTTCAAAAATAGTGGAATGTAGTAAGTATTGACAACCACTCTAAACTGTACTTGTTTAGCAAAAACCTAACCCATATAAAAAACAAGCTCAAGGAATGGAATAAGGAACATTTCAGGAATATATTCAAAGAAAAGGAAAGAATTGAAAAGGAGCCGGAATTGCTAAATGAAGAAATTATTGAAAAATGCATGGGGGCAAAAGAATGTGAGACAAAGAAGTTGAAACTAGAACTCATTGAGATAATGGCCCGTGAGGAATGTTATTCGTGAGAAAAGTCTAGAGAGACTTGGCTCAAGGAAGGAGACAAGAACACTAAATTTTTTATTAAAATGACAATTGTCAATAGATGTAGAAAAAGAATTGTCGATATTAAAAGGGAAGATGAATCCAAGACATAGTCAATTAAGGAGGCTAATCAGGAAGCCATGAGGTATTTCCAATCCATTATGATCTGAGGGATACAAAATCATGAGAGGGAAAGGAATGAAACGTTGAATAAAATTCCAGCAATGATCAATGAGGTGTGATGTCCCCAATTTAATAGATTTCAGGAGTATGGATAAGTTAGCTCATTTTTGCGACCCTCATGAGCTAACATCTAGATTTGAGGGTCTCTAGTGACCGACTTACTATTTATAGTAAGTCAAGAGAGTGTATTTCTATTTTTGGCAGTGCATAGTGGTGTCACCGTGGGTTAGGACATCTCATTATTTTCATAGAGCTTTGTTTATAAGAGCATAATGGAGGTTACTAATTAAGTTTGACTTAATTAGATAACTTTATAAGTTGAATGTTTTAAATGAATGGTGTGTCCAAGAAGTCTCTTAAATGAGAAGCGTGCACAAGAAGCCTCATGGTGTTGAGTGTAAAGGAGAAGCTTTTGGTGTTTGAAAATAATAAAAGACGGCCTTTTGAGATTTTCAAACCATCTCATTATGCATTTATGTTTTTTGGAATTGTAAATTGTGAAGCATTTTAAGGGTTTGGATAGTGGGATGGAGGAATTGTAAATTTCTTCAATCTTTCTGGCATTTTGTTGTGCCGATTTTCTGATCATTTGCTGCAAATTGATTAGGTTTTGAATGATTAGTTGTGCCAAGAAATATCTAAAATCGCTGCTAATTAATGGAAGATGGACGACTGTCATAGAAAGACGGAATTCTCCTAATACAAGTTGCGTTCGAAGTCCTTAATGGAAAATTAAAGTAGTGTGCAAACTTAGAGGCAATGTGAATTACTACAAGTTGTGTTTCATCTTGTGGGTGCAGTGATTCATAAGTATAGGCTGCGATTTGTATTACTGTGGCAACGTGAGCATATTTGATTTGCAATTTGTGGAAGAAGATCAAATTCAGCTTCATCCGCCTTCCACAAGGACCCACGTGGAACATCTTCTCATTGACAGGTTCCTTATTTAAATAAGTTTGTGTATCTTGCTTTGGCGTGTGTAAATACTTGCAAGTTTTCTTTATAGTAAATAAAGTTGGTGTGCATTTGGTGATAGCTTTCCAATTTGATGCATATTGTTATTTTACAATCTATTAAAATTACAAAAAAAACATATATCCTCAAAATACAAAAGAAAATACACAAAACAATCAGTTCTTCAACATTGATAGAGTGTGAGTCAGCAGGGCTCTTTACAATGGTATCAGAGCGGTTTCTTGCTAGCCTATAGGGAACTGGGTTCATTCATGGCAAAAAGATTTATTCCAGGAGTTCATTATACTCGCAGGGGCATAGCTTCACCACCACTAGGAGACAGTGAGCAAGAAATACAGTTTGGCAATATGGGTGACAAAATTGCTTGTGATATAGGTAATGATGTAGATAGGGAGGCTAGAGAGGCATTTAGGAACCTTGCAGATTGTCAGCACCATGTTGCTAATGTTCTGGAGCAACTATCTAACACCTTACAACACATTTCACTACCTAGTGACCATGGCAAAGATAGGGGTACGAGGACTATGTCAGTTAGTTCTCATAGGTCTAGAGCTAGTGATGGACATGATTATAGAGTTGATCCCACAGGCACTCGAGACAGGCCTCTGCATTCGATTTTTTTGAGGCCTAAGTCAGTTTTGATTAGTGTTGAGGCAGAGCCAACACCCTTTGTTGATGACGTGATGACTCTTTTTGCAGAGTGGGATGCTTTACCAGAAGCAGTCAAAACGGAATTTGAACTTTGATAGGTTTTTGACTCAAAAGAGAGAGCATTCTAGAGGTAGAACTGGACCTGATGTGAGATAGAGGCCTAGACCGAATGATTTGAAGCAAGCAACCAACAAGATGACTTTGACTCACTTTGATGGAAGTGGGAAGGTTACAGCTAGAGCTTGGGTTCACAAGCTCAATACATATCTTTCATTACGCTCTATGTCTGAGGAAGACACTATTCGATTTGTTGTGTTGCATTTGGATGGCATAGCCCATGACCGGTGGTACCATGGGTTAGTTTCTTTACATCATGATTAGATTGCATCCTACTAGGAGTTTGTGGATAGACTAGTAGAGAGATTTGCTAGGAAGGACCCAAAGTCCTATTTCCATGAGTTAGCACAACTGAGGCATACTGGTAGTCTTGAGGGTTTTATCAGTGATGGTTTATGACATTTTAGAGAGGAGGCATGTGATGCTCTTTATAGAGGGATTAGTTGAACCTCTTAGAGGTTGGGTTAAGTCTCTTGATCCATCCACCTTGCAGGAATCCACAAAGAAAGCAAGAAATTTGGAAATGTCAACTCCACAAAGCAAATTTGCTTCTAAAGCATCTACTTCCTCTTATGACAGCAAAGAAGCTCCAAAGAAGGTTGAAAACTCAGAGTCTAAGAGACCCATGATGGACGCTTTAGATCAGGAAACACTTAATGATCTAAGGAGGAGAAGATTATGTTTTTATTGCAAGGGTCCGTGTGATGAAAAACATGATTGTCCAATGAAGCCTAAGGGCAAAAATAGACTTATGGAGTGGTTTTATGAGGATGAACATAGTTCTGATTTTTACGGACAGCCAGTTGAACAGGAAGAAGTTACTGAAGAAGATGTTAATTATGAAAAGGTTGATGATGATTCCAACCTTATGGTGGTATATCTTGTTGGAATCATTTGCCATTGCACCAAAAGCTCAAACTGTTAATGCCCGATACAAATGCCAGATTTAACCCGATCCACAGGAGGCGGTTAAGCCATGTCACGAATCTCCAAGGAGGTGCTGACCACCAAGTCAACAATCTCCCCCTCAGCACCGACTGAGCCTTCAGCACCCACTGAAGGGAGACTCAAACCCGTGACCCAAGGCTCTAATACCAATTGTTGGAATCATTTGCCGTTGTACCAAAAGCTCGAACTGTCAATGCCCGATACAAATGCCAAATTTAACCCGATCCACGCGAGGCGGTTAAGCCATGTCGCGAATCTCCAAGGAGGTGCTGACCACCAAGTCAACATATCTCTCTAGCACCAAAAAAGAGGGATCATTAAGGCCACGAGGTCTCTAAGCAGGGCAGCGAGTTATTGCATTATTGGATACTGGTGCTAGTCACAATTTTATTGATTCACGATTGGTATCTAGAAGAGGTATACAGACTGGGGAGTTTGAAGGCATTAGAGTTAAGGTGGCTGATGCTTACACTCTTAAGTGTAACAGGATGATTTTTGAGCTTCCCATGAAACTAAATAACTATGAGTTTAGAGCTGAATTTTATGTTGTGGACATGGGTGGTACTGATGTGGTTCTTGGCATGACTTGGTTACATTCTATTGAGGCATTTTATATGAGCCTTAAGGACATGGAGATGAAGTTTGAGGTTGATGGCAAAAAACATATCCTTAAGGCCATCAGAGAGTAATTTGAGGGAGCTTTCATTCAGACGTATGTAGCATCTTTTTAGGCATGATGATGTTGAGTGGGCAGCTAAGTGCAAGATGTTACCTACTCTTGAGGGGACATAAAAACCAGCTTATCATCTGGATGTACAACAGCTTAGGACTAAACACTCTAAAGTGTTTAGTGATATACCAGCAGGCAGGCCACCTGATAGAGGTATAGAGCACATCATTGAGCTTGAGGAGGGCACTAAGCCCATTATGATCACTCCTTATTGGCACCCTAAGCGCCTGAAAGATGAGATTGAGAAGACTATTCAGGAGCTGCTCGCTATGGGACATATTAGGTCGAGTAAGTCATCTTTTGATTCATCAGTAGTTTTGGTGAAGAAAAAGGATGCTACACTCAAAATGTGCGTTGATTACCGGATGTTGAATAAGAAAACAATTAAGAACCGGTATCCTATCCCACACATTGATGAGTTGATAGACAAGTTACATGGTGCATCTTTCTTCTCAAAAATTGATTTGAGATCAGGGTATCATCAGGTCAGAGTTTAAGAGAAGGATATAGAGCAGACAACATTCTGATGTCATTGTGGACACTTTGAGTTCTTAGTCATGTTGTTTAGTTTGACTAATGCACCTACCACATTTCAGTCTACGATGAACAGACTCTTCCACAGCTAGTTGAGGAGTTTTGATCTGTTCTTTGATGATATACTGGTATATAGCAAGACGTGGGATGATCATCTCATTCACCTAGATGCAGTTCTAGACATATTGGATAGGGCTCCCTTGTATGCCAAGGAGTCTAAATGTGTCTCGGGTATGACAGAGTTATTATATCTTGGAAGATATTATCAGTGCAGAGGGAGCCCGCATGGATCTTGATAAGATTCGTGCTATACTTGATTGGCCTACTCTAGAGAACCTAACAAATCTTAGAGGGTTTATTGGTTTGGGTGCTTTCTACCGTAGATTTGTAGCAAGGTTCTCTCGTCATGCAGCCCCTCTTACAGACTTGACCCGTAAGGGTGCTTTTGAGTGGACCTCTCAAGCACAGGAGTGTTTTGAGAATTTTAAATAGATTACGACATCATGCCCAGTCCTTGCATTGCTAGATTTCTCGAGGCCTTTTGAATTGCATTGTGATACCTCAGGTGAGGGCATTGGTGTTGTATTTTCCCAAGATCGCCATCCTACTGCTTTTCAGAGCAGGAAGCTCAGGGGTCCTGAGAGAGCTTTTAGTGTTTATGACGAGATGTTGGTCATTATGCATGCTTTGGCCAAGTTCAGGCAGTATCTAGTTGGTAGTAAGTTTTGCATTAAAACTGACCATAACAACCTTAAACATTTCCTTGGACAGCGGGATCTCAATGAGAGACATCAGAAATGGGTCAGCAAACTTCAGTCTTATGATTTTGATATTTCCTATATCAAGGTTACTCAGAACGTAGTTGTTGCACTTTCACAGAGACCCCATTTATGTACTATGATTGAGATATCTGAGGATTGGAGACACTTGATCATTGTTGAGTATGCCATAGATCAGTGGGCAGCTGGTTTTGTTGATGGTACTATTCAGGACAGTAGGTATACACTTGTAAATGAGTTGATCATTTACAAGGGCAGAGTATTGTTGGTCCCAGGATCGAGTGTTAGGCAGATTGTGTTGCGAGCCTTTCATGATTCCCCATTAGCTGGACATCCGGGTTCTTTAAGACATACAAACAAGTTCGGGAGAGATTCACATGGAAGGGCCTAGAGATTGATTTGTAGCAGTATGTTAGAGAGTGCTCTGTTTGTCAGCAGAACAAACAGGAGCACACTTATCTAGCTGGTTTATTGCAGCCACTACCCATTCCCGAGAGGAAGTGGGAGTGTTTATCTATGGATTTCATTTCAAAGCAGAGATTGCATATATGTAGTGGTGGATTGCCTCACCAAATTTGGGCACTTATTTCCTATCACCATTACATTTTCAGTGACACAAGTAGCTGAGTTATTTTTTCGGGAGATTTTTAGGTTGCATGGTTTACCCTGGAGTATTGTGAGTGACCGTGATAGCCGTTTTATGAGTCATTTCTGGCAGGAGTTGTTTAGATTATGTGGAACAGAGTTGATTCCGAGCACTAGTTACCACCCTTAGACTGAAATTGTTAATAAGTTGGTGGAGGGCTATTTACGGAATTATGTCTCAGTGCAGCAGTGAGCCTAGGTGAAGTGGATATACCCGTGTGAGTATTGTTATAATTTCACTCACCATATGTCTATTCAGATGACTCCTTTCAAGGCCTTGTACAGGTATGATCCTGCGAGTTTCATGGATTTGTTTTTCAGTGACAGTAGGGTACCCAGTGCAGGTGGTGTATTACAGGATAGTTAGGATGTCATGAGGACTCTGAAGGACAACATTGAGAAGGCTCAGAATCAACAGAAGCAGTATGCTGATCAAAGGAGAGTTGCTTTCTCTTTCCAGGTCAGTGACATGGTGTATTTGATGTTATAGCCATACAAGCAGTCATCTATCTAGAAGAGTGGTGCTGAGAAACTCAAGCCACGCTACTCTGGTCCCTTCCGTATTGTTAGGCGTGTGGGTGAGGTAGCTTATAAGCTTGATTTGCCAGAGGACAACAGAGTGCATAATGTGTTTCATGTATCTCACCTCAAGAGGGCGTTGGGCAGACATGATGTCCATGTCCCATCTTCTACTTTACCCCCTTTGGATGACGAGGGGAAGTTAGAGTTGATTCTTGAGACTATATTGGACACTAGGGAGAGACATTTATGCTGGCGAGTCACCATGGATTTTTTTGGTGAAGTGGCAAGGGTTACCAAATGAGGATGCCACTTGGGAGGCAGAGGATATTCTTCAGCATCCTGGATTGTGATTGCTTGAGGACAAGCAATCTTGGGGAGGGAGGACTGTGATGTCCCTAATTTAGCTAGTTTCAAGAGTATGGATAAGTTAGCTCATCATTGCAACCCTCGTGAGCTAACATCTGGATTTGAGGGTCTCTGGTGATTGAATCACTATTTATAGTAAGTCAAGAGAGTGGATTTCTATTTTTGGCAGTGCATAGTGATGTCACCTTGGGTCAGGACATCTCATTATTTTCATAGAGCTTTGTTTATAAGAGCATAATGGAGGTTATTAATTAAGGTTGACTTAATTAAATAACTTTATAAGTTGAATGTTTTAAATGAATGGTGTGTCCAAGAAGTCTCTTAAGTGAGAAGTGTGCACAAGAAGCCTCATGGAGTTGAGTGTAAAGGAGAAGCTTTTGGTGTTTGAAAATAATAAAAGGAAGCCTTTTGGGATTTTCAAACCATCTCATTATGCATTTATGTTTTGTGGAATTGTGAATTGTGAAGCATTTTAAGGGTTTCGATATTGGGATGGAGGAATTGTAAATTTCTTCAATCTTTCTTGCACTTTGAATTGGCTCTACTTTGCCAATGAATTGTGTTGATTTTCTGATCATATTCTGCACATTGATCAGGGTTTGATGATTAGTTGTGCCAAGAAATATCTAAAATCGCTGCTAATTAATGGAAGATGGATGGCTGTCATAGGAAGGCGAAATTCTCCTAATACAAGCTGCGTTCGAAGTCCTTGAAGGCAAATTAAAGGAGTGGCGTGCAAACTTAGAGCCAGCGTGAATTACTACAAGCTGCGTTTCATCTTGTGGGTGCAGCGATTCATAAGTATAGCCTGTGATTTGTATTGCTGTGGCAGCGTGAGCATATTTGATCCACAATTTGTGGAAGGAGATCAAATTCAGCTTCATTTGCCACCCACAAGGACCCACGTGGAACATCTTCTCATTGCCAAGTTCCTTATTTAAATAAGTTTGTGTATCTTGCTTTGGCGTGTGTAAATACTTGCAAGTCTTCTTTATAGTAAATAAAGTCGGTGTGCATTTGGTCATAGCTTTCCAATTTGATGCATAAAATTTGGTCATAGATTTCCAATTTGAAGCATATTGTTATTTTACAATCTGTTAAAATTAGAAAAATAAACATATATCCTCAAAATACAAAAAAAATACACAAAACAATCAGTTCTTCAGCATTGATAGTGTGAGCCAGCAGGACTCTTTACATGAGGTGGACAATGC
Source organism: Chamaecyparis obtusa (assembly GCA_027943335.1). NCBI lineage: Eukaryota > Viridiplantae > Streptophyta > Pinopsida > Cupressales > Cupressaceae > Chamaecyparis > Chamaecyparis obtusa. Next base: position 1,159,216 of record BSBK01002808.1, read on the forward strand.
AGAATTGTATAAAAGTATAACTAAGGAAGAGGTCAGAAATGCTACATTTCAACTTGGCTCAAATAAAGTCCCAAGTCCAAATGGGTTTCTAGCTAAAATTTATGAATTCTTATGTGAGGTCGTAGGGGAAAGTTTACCTTAAGCTGTGGAGGAGTCCGAGAAAAAGGCCACAATGCGGGGGTCCCTGAACCACACATTCCTAGCTTTGGTCCCAAAGAAGAAAGATGCACTTTGCATGAGTGACTACCGACCTATTGCATTATGCCATACAATACAATATACAAAGTGATAACGAAGGTAATTGCTAATAGACTGAAGAAGGCTTTGCATAAAACCATATTGAAGGAGCATAGTGGATTCTCACCAAGGCAATTAATAGTGGAAGGAATAATTGTGGCGCATGAAGCTTTTCATAGAGCCAGGAAAACTAGGATTCCTAGTATGGTGATCAAATCGGATATATTGAAAGCCTCTGACCTTGTTGATAGGCAATTTTTGCTAGCTATCCTTTAGAAGTTTGGATTTGATAGCAAATGGGTTGAATGAGTTAGCAGTTGTATCAAAACACCAAAGTTTTCAGTTCTAATGAATGGAGTAGTGCATGGTTTCTTTGATAACACCATGGGTATAAGATAGGGTGACCCCTTGTCCCCTTTTTTGTTCATTATTATGGCATAAGCACTTGGTAGGAAATCTCTCATATCAGGACAGAGGGCCAATTGAAGGGTATACAAGTTGCTCTTGGAATCAAATCTGTCACTCATCAACAATTTGTTGATGACACCATCCTATTTGGGAATGCTTGTAGAGTGGAGGCTAGGAACATCAAAAAGTTGTTGGATGACTACAACAAAGCCTCAGGATAGAGCATCAATTGGAGAAAGCTCGAAGTTTTTTCCCTAAATGTTCAGCATAGCCTTCAAAGAGAAATAGCTTGTATTCTAGACCTGCAAATTGCCAATTTCTCGAGGAGATTTTTGGGGATGCCACTGATCATTGGAATAAACGAAAAGTGCTACTGAGAGAATTAGTTGTAAGAAAAAAATAGAAACGTGGAAAGGGAAATGGTTACAGAATACTCATGTTGAAGGTTGTACTCTTTGCCATTTGAGTCTATTCTATGTCATGTATGAAATTTCCAAGGGTCGTTGAAGATATTCTAATATAAATAATGAGGACATTCTTTTGGAATGGGACAAATGACAGAGAAATTCGTATTGATATTGTGGAAGAAAATTTGTAGACCACAGGTAGCAGGAGTGGGACTAAAACAACTCAGTATGATGAACATGACCATGGGGGCCAAGCTTATTTGGAATATGTTTACTAAAGGCAACCAAAAATCGGTTTAAACTCTTAGGAAAAAATACTTAGACTCTAATGAACCAATACAGATTCTCAATACAAGAGACCCCCTTAGAGGATCAACAATTTGGAACTGCATTCTAGATTGCTAAGAGATAATCACTAAGCATATGATATGGGAAATTAAAAACAGTAAAAGTGCATCATTTTGGAAAGACTCATGGGAGGGGCATCTGACTCTAATCGACAATCACAACCTGGAGGATATTAGAAGGGAAACAATTGGACTTTGGGGGAAAATGTTTGTAAATTGAATAAAGGTGGCAATGGAAAGCTTTGGCGGATTTAAATGTGCCACAAAACCAAAAGGATATCTTGACAAAGATCCTAGAAGGAATATTTTCTATCTCGAAGGAGGATGTGATCCATTGGTGTGCTTCCACAGAGGGGGAATACAAAGTAAAATTGGGATATAAATTTAAGGAAGCTATAATAGATGCTCAACAATGGCCAAAAACTCTTTTATGGCGAAAGGATTGCTTACCCAAAGCAGGGGCTTCTCCTGGTTGGCAATTCAAAATCAAATGCTCACACAAGAGAAGTTGGCTAAGCTAGGAATAGCGGGTCTAGGTATATGCTATCTTTGCAAAAACATGGAACAAAATGCAAGTCATCTTCTCTTGACACACCCTTATGTGGAGACATGCTGGAAGTATTTCCTGACAAAATTAAACTTCCAATGCTCGTTACCACAAAACTTGAAAGATTGGTTTGAAATGTGACCAAGGAAGATAAGAAGAGGCATTTTTTATTGTTTGTGGCAAGTAATCCCCTCGTGGATTATTTGAGAATTGTGTAAAGAACGAAACCAAAGGGTATGTCATGACAAGTCAATGCCCTGGGAAATCTTGATTAGAAAAATGGAAACGACAATTATAAGATTGCTAAACACTATTGCCAAGAACAAGCTGTTAAAATATAACATCTTTACAAGTTGGGATAACGGGATGACTAAGGTCTTCAAAGGATTAAAAGCTCCCCTCATTGCTAGTGATAACAAACTCAAGTAATTAAAAAACTCATGAGAAGATATTAGATGGAAAGTGTTAAATTATTATGGGTTCGTGTTTAATCACGATATAATAAATGATATATTGTATCGACTGTATAACTAAACATGCTTAATGATTCGGGAGTCACGTTATCGTGATTGGCATGCAAGGGAGCCACGTATATCGTGATTGGCATGTAAGGGAGTCACGTATTGTGACTAGCATGTAAGAGAGTCACATATCGTGATTGGCGTTCATGTATGACAGTCATGATAGTGTCGTGACTACGTGACTGTCCTAATTGTTGTTTATGCCGCCGGTTATATATTACGCTGGATAAATAATTAACTGTTTTGTTATAGTTTATTAATACGAACAATCATGACTTATCGTATATGATGAGTCATGACTGTTCATATTAACATCCCTTCATTTCAATATATATAGTAGATGCATTTTGTAGAATCAATCAATCACCAAGGCAATTGTATTCTACAGCATATTCTCACATTACATTTAATATCTCCTGATTTATATTCCTTAACATGGTATCACAGCCAGATTGTTAAAAGGAGATAAAATTCTAAAATCTGTAGTTGAGCGTATTCGTAAAAATAAAATAAAATTGTTGAGTTTAATCTTTCAAAAATGGCTCAGTGCATGAGAATGGAAGATAGATTAGAAGGTCCTTCAAACTTTATATCTTGGAGAACTCGACTTACCTCTCTTCTTATGGAACTTGAGTTAGAGGAGTACATAGAAAAAGACGTTAAAATACCCGAAGATGAAACGGAGAAGACTACATGGAAAAGGAGAAACAATAAAGCCAGAAAACTAATAATTGACTCTGTGAAAGACTCAATTCTTCCTAGCATTTCCAGAATTACCAGTGCTTTTGAAATGTTTAAGACAATTCAAGACACATTTGAGATAAATAATGCCAGCCGGATTTTAACTTTGAAAAATCAACTTCTTAATATGAAAATGAACAAAGAAGAAACAATCACTTCTTATTTTTTGAGAATCTCTGAAATAAGAGACCAACTTCTGTGCATTGGAAATACTGTGGAAGACACTGAACTCACTCTAATTGCTCTCAAAGGTTTACCCACCTCATGGGAAACCTTCATTCAATGTATTAGTACTAGACCACCTTTACCTAAATTCAAGCAACTAAAGAACGACTGTACTCAAGAGGAATCCAGACTAGTTTCCAGAGGAATAGGGCCTAGTTATGGATATGAACTACAAGCTCTCCATATTAAAAGTACCAAGAAGACACCTCAGAAAAGAAAGAGAAAATTCAGACAATCTAACAATGGGAAACAATTCAATAAAAAGGATCTTTCCACCGTAAAATGTTACAAATGTGACAAATTCGGGCACATTCACAAATATTGTCCAAAAAAACAAAGAATTCAGGCAGCATTAGCTGAAGTGAAAAGACCAGAAAATCCACTTTTCTTCTTGGCCTTAGCAAGTGAATTAAATTCTAACAAAAGTACCTGGATAATAGATAGTGGTGCATCCAGACACATCACTGGATTCAGAGATCATTTTGAAACCTTCTCAGGGGACTCATCAGAAGAAGTAACTATTGGTGACAACTCTTCCTATCCGATAAAAGGAATTGGGACCTATTTAATAAAGATAAGAAATGGAGTAACCATTCAGTTGAAAGAAGTTTTGTATGTGCCTGGAATAAAAAGAAATTTAATCTCTATTTTTGGGTTAGTAGATCAAGGATACAGGGTAACATTCAATGAAGACAAAGTCCTCTGGACTAAAAATTCTAATATAAAAAATGCCATTCACATAGGGACCCGAGATGGTAGCTTGTATAAGCTATGTAGTGAACAAAAGGTAGCCCTAAATCACAATGTTCATCAGGACAATGAGATTTGGCACAAAAGGCTAGGTCACATTAGATGTAGTGCTCTTCCAACACTTCATAAAATCACTTCTAGCATACCTTCTCTGAAATCTGAACACTCTAGCATTTGTAAGGGATGTGCGTTAGGGAAGAACATTAAAGGATCTTTTCCCTCAAGTGAACATAAATCTAACAACATTCTAGAACTCATCCATACTGATGTGTGCGGACCTATGTCTACCCCCTCCTTCTCTGGTGCTCTATATTATTTGATCTTTGTGGATGACTATTCAAGGAAAACATGGATATATTTTTTAAAACTTAAAGAATCTAGTGAGGTTCTAGCTAAATTTCAAGAACTCAAGGCACTAGTAGAGAACCAAACCAGTAAGAAAATTAAAATTCTCAGATCAGACAATGGTGGGGAATTCACCTCTGATAACTTCAAAAACTATTGTAAATCTGTTGGGATTAAGAGAGTATACTGTGGCTTATAATCCTCAACAAAATGGAGTTGCGGAAAGAAAGAATAGGACCATCATTGAAGCAGCAAAGGCCATGATGCATGATCAAAATATTCACATATTGTATTGGGCAAAAGCCGCTAACACTGCAGTTTATATTCAAAACAGATGTCCTCATGCTATACTGGAAAACACCACACCTGAAGAAGTATTCACGGGAGTTAAACCTGATTTAAGTCACTTAAGGGTGTTTGGCTGTCCTGTGTATATACATGTACCAAAAGAGAAGAGGACTAAATTAGAACCTTCTGGCAAGAAAGGTATTTTCCTAGGATACAGTGAGGATTCCAAAGGATATCGAATCTACATACCTGGTCAGAAATCAGTAGAAATAAGCAGAGATGTTAAATTTGAAGAAAACTTCTTATCTACAGATAATGAAGATAACATTTCTATAGATCTTGATGGAGATCTCTCGCTAGAGAAAGAGAGGGAGAATAACAATTCAAACATGAATTCAGCACCTATAAATAATGAAGAAGAAATCCCGGATCTTGAACCTTCTTGCTCAGATAATGAAAATAATAAAAAGAGACCATTATGGGCTAGAAAGATACTTGAAGAGAACAATGTGGAACCAGCACAAATTTCCAGAGAAAACAAAAGAACTAGAACTCAAAAATGCTACACTGCACTTCTAACTAAACTCTCTAAATTTGAACCTGTTAGTGTTGAGAAAGCTTTATCAGATCAAGCCTGGAGGGAAGCAATGGTTGAAGAATATCAGTCCATTCTGAAAAATGATGTATGGGATATTGTTCCAAGACCTAAACATAAGTCAGTTGTATCTTCAAAATGGCTATTCAAAATCAAATATGCACTTGATGGCAGTATTGATAAACACAAAGCTTGGTTTGTTGCAAGAGGTTTTTTTCAGAAGGCAGGTATTGACTATGAAGAAACCTTTGCTCCAGTAGCACGTTACACATCTATCAGAACCATACTTGCCATTGCAGCCTCCAAAGGATGGAAAGTACATCAGATGGATGTTAAGACCGCATTTCTAAATGGCAAAATTGAGGAAGAGGTTTACATTGAACAACCGGAAGGGTTCGCTACACATGACAAAGATAAATACGTATGCAAGTTAAAGAAAGCACTCTATGGACTCAAGCAGGCTCCTAGAGCTTGGTATGAAAGAATAGATAAATACTTGAGCAAATTAGGGTACTCCAAGAATACTGCAGACCCTAATATATATTTCAAAATAGAAAAAGGTGACATGATTATTCTGGTTCTCTATGTCGATGACTTACTCATTACAGGAGAAGACTATCTTATTGAAAAATGCAAAAAGGATCTGATAGCTGAATTTGACATGAAGGATATGGGCCTACTTCACTATTTCTTAGGACTTGAAGTTATTCAAAAGAAAGATCACATTCTCCTAAGTCAAAAGAAATACATTTCTGACATCTTGAATAAATTTGGTATGACAGAGTGTAAACCTTTAGCTACACCTATGGAGACCAACCTTCACAAATTAAAAGTTGAAGCAGAAAGTTCAGAACTTGCAGACTTTACGCTTTACAGACAAATAGTTGGATCTCTCATGTTTTTGGTAAACACACGTCCTGATATTTGCTATGCCACCAATGTATTAAGTCACTTCATGTGGGAACCTAAGCAGATACATTTAATGGCTACTAAACACATTTTGAGATATTTAAAAGGAACAAGTGAACTTGGGCTAAAATATGACAGGACTAAAATTCAACTTCAAGGTTATTCAGATTCAGATTGGGCAGGAAGTTCCTCAGATCGTAAGAGTACCACAGGAGTTTGTTTTAGTTTGGGTTCTGCAGTGATTTCTTGGTTTAGTCAGAAACAATCTGCAGTTGCTTTGAGTTCAATAGAGGCTGAGTACATGGCTGCATCCATGGGAGCTCAAGAAGCAGTATGGTTAAGAAAATTACTTTTTGACCTATTTGGTAAATCTTTAGAACCCACTATTATTCATTGTGATAATCAGAGTTGTATTAAGCTCTCTGTAAATCCTATTTTTTACAATCGGTCAAAACACATAGAAATTCCATATCACTATGTGAGAGATATGGTAGACAGGAAGATCATTAAATTGGTCTACATCAGTATTGAAGAACAAAATGCAGATATCTTTACTAAACCTCTTGCAAAGGTAAAGACAGATTTCTTCAGAGGTAAAATTGGTTTGATCAAAATATGAATGTAATTATGTACATTTTTTTATTCATGAATAAAATAAAATATTGAAATATTTCAAAATTTGTGAAGATGACGATCTTCTGTGTATATAGGTTACTATGTCAAGGTGACGATCTTGACAATAGTAACCAGGCTTCAAGATTGACTCCCGTAAGGGTTTGTCCCGGATAGGACCGGACATCTTAACATTTTCATTATTACTATGTAATAACTCATCATGATCGACATTGTTTTAAAATGTCTTGGATTGGGCCACATATCATGATGTGAAAAAAAAAAAAATCTACAAAGTCTATTAAACTCTCTCCCAAGAGGGAGTGTTAAATTATTATGGGTTCGTGTTTAATCACGATATAATAAATGATATATTGTATCGACTATATAACTAAACATGCTTAATGATTCGTGAGTCACATTATCGTGATTGGCATGCAAGGGAGCCACGTATATCGTGACTGGCATGTAAGGGAGTCACATATTGTGACTAGCATGTAAGAGAGTCACGTATCGTGACTGGCGTTCATGTATGACAGTCACGATAGTGTCGTGACTACGTGACTGTCCTAATTGTTGTTTATGCCACCGGTTATATATTACGCTGGATAAATAATTGATTGTTTTGTTATAGTTTATTAATACAAACAGTCATGACTTATCGTATATGATGAGTCATGACTGTTCATATTAACATCCCTTCATTTCAATATATATAGTAGATGCATTTTGTAGAATCAATCAATCACCAAGGCAATTGTATTCTACAGTGTATTCTCACATTACATTTAATATCTCCTGATTTATATTCCTTAACAGAAAGCCCCTGAGGTAGGCTACGTAAAGATTAATTTCAATGGGGCCTCTAGAGGGAATACAGGACGGAGTGGAATTGGTTGTGGAGTTAAAGATGCTATTGGTAATTTCATAGTTGATAGGTCAAGGCACATCAATGAGACAACAAACAATATAGAAGAGTTTAGAGATGCCCTAATGGGATTGGAATTCGGCAAGGAAATTGGTGGAGTAAATACACTTGGAAGGCAACTCCTTAATCGTTATCAAAGAACTTCGGCAAAATCATACACGAAATTGGAAAATGGGTAGATGGTTAGAACCAATCAAGAAATTTATAGATTGTTTGAAGGAATTCAAAATTAGTCACGTGTACAAAGAGGGTAATGACATCGCTAATGGCCTTGCTAAATTGGCAATTGAAGCATAAGGATGAGATGTCGTGACAAAGAAAGAGATGATGTAGATGTTTGGCACATGGCTTTCATAACATGTATCCCCCAAATAATCATTCGGAGTTAATATGGCATCCGATTTGCAATCAATATGTTGTCCTCACAAATTATATGCGTTGCTCCCATCATGACTCTCTACGATTAGAGTTTATAGTGGCCAAATGGCACATGGGAGGATGCAAGTTGTGTACACTATTAGCGGCATCAAAAGTAGATAATGGTGATTACCAGATCTATTAATAATTACGTAGGACATAGTATTAATTTGGAGCTAGGATCTCAAGTGAGCTGAAGGATACAGGAATGTTGGGGAATTAAATGCAATGATGGAAACAGATGGACACTTGTTATTTAAGGATACAACGATGAGTGGTGACTCATTTCATTTGCCTTTTTCTAAGTATAGTGCAATGCTAGTGAGGGATATGATGTGCTATTGGAATCAACCAAGCGTCAAATGACCTATGTAGGGGAAATAATTGATAAAAGGCTGGCGGTTGTGCTAAAGTCGAGACACCCCTTGATATTGCATGCCATGAAGGTCATTTTGGGCCAAGAATTTATGATGGCCTACCATTGTTATAGGGTTAATATCGATATCAGCGCAATGTTCTCGGTGTTGGCATTGTATGTGGGGGTTTCAAAGGCTAAGGCCAAGAAGCTTTGCCAAATAATTTTCAAACATGCCACTTTGGAGAAATTGACGTGGTCTTGGACAATGTGGACAACAATTTATTGGTGCCTCTGCTGCAGAATTATTACTTGACCAATTGTCATGATGGGGTGGTAAAGAAGCATTCAATCATCAGGACCCTGGAACCTGACTTGCTGGAAGCAAGAGGGGGATACATGGAGTGAAGTCTCCTCTTTTTGTAGTGGTTGTCCCATACGGTTCAGTGCCCAACAAAGGAATCGTTGGTGAATTACATGAGGGAGGAAGGCCTTCTTGAAGAAGACGAGGACAATGATGGCATTGCAGGTGTGGTGAGCTTCCAACGGATGGGGAAGACTAGAAGGAGAATGACTACAAAGACGTGGAAGAAATTGCTAGGAGCTTGGCACATCATGTGTGTGGCTTAGATTGCCCAATGGTTGCAAGGGCCATGGCTATTGAAAAAGCCAGGAGGGAAGAAGACTAGTAAAGAGCATCTGTCCCTGTGTCTATTTAAGTTTATTATGCTAGTTAAAGTAATGGTTTCTTCTACATTTTGGTATATGGGTGGAAGAATTTTGGTAAGTTTTTAGTTTGTAGTTGTTTCAGCTCCAGAATGTAAATTGGGCTTAATGGGAAATATAGGTAATCTCATAGAAATAGTCAGGGTATGCTCCATTTTGTTGAGGAGCCAGGGGAGATATAAATGAATGTAAATTGTGGTGTCAAAAGCATGTAAATGACTTTTTTTTATAGTAATGTAAAGGGTGTTGGCCCATATTAGCTATTAAATTAACAAAAAAAACAGAGACTCGACAAAAATTAAACTGTAGAATTAGAACAAAAAAAGAAATTAGTTCACAACTTTAACATTATTTGTGTAATTTCACTCCTAAAACCCTCATTCTAATAAAATTTCTTATAGGACAAGACATCCCAATAACTAGAGGGGGTTTGGAAGTGGAGACCCAAATGGGTTTGAGGGGCAGCAATGATAAGCTGCACAAGGTGTTAGATGTGAGAAAAAGCCAACAATAGAGGGGGTGCAAAAGTTTTTTTTTGATGATTGAAAAGATGAGACATAAATTAAAAAAAGGCATTTATGGGGCAAAATTTATGACTTTTTAAAACTGTTTTTTCCACTTGTTTTGGCCTGACGCCCTTTAATTCATGCCCAAATGCTTGTTTTCTCTGCTCCTTCCCTTGTTATTTCACTGTCAGACTTGAAATGGATGAGTTTGAGCCAAAAAATGAAAAAAAAACTCACTTTTTTTTTGCTTCAACTCACCCAAGTAGACTTGAGAGTTTGACCCCGAGATTTGCGAGTCCGAGCTTGGGACTCAACAAGTCCTTGCATGAGACTCAACCAAGTACTCACTAAGAATCTTCAGGACTCGGCAAGTCCTTTCATGAAACTTAGTCGATCACTCAATAGGACTCGAGGATTCGGCTCGCAAGTCCTTGGCGAGCTAATCGGCAAGCTCTTGGATTCGCAAGTCTTACCAAATACTCTCTTGGACTCGGGAGTCCTACTATGGTTACAACAATCATCGTATATCACTTTATTTGTTTCACCACTAACATGCACTCCTTGTCTTTTTTAGGTATACTCAAGCCAACATCGGTGCAACATTTTATCTAATTTTAACACTTTATATAGTCTCTTGGTGCTTATAGCTATGCTCCGTCAAGTTTCCACAACAATGATGGTAGGGGATGGGGGGATGCATTTCTAGGATGGAAATTTTTGAGGGCTAGTTTTTAGGGGATGGCTATTAAAAATTAGGGGAAAATTTAAAATATAAGTAAATTTGAAATATTCATATGGTATATGTATGATAATGTCATAGAAATGAGACTTTCTTACACTTGCGAGTACTTAGCAAGTCGTTGAGTCTGGGGGACTTAGATTTGGGTTTGAATATTCGGCCAAACTCGCTGAGTCTTGGCAAATTCGAGTCTTGGGCCTAAGACTTGACCATTTTAGTTTCTCTTTTTAATTTAAATCTCACAAAGATTTGATGCTTTTTTGGTTTCTTAGACGCCTAGACTATATACATGGAAGATAACATTTGACCCCCCATCCTTGTCTTCAAGCTAGTCTCATTTTCTTCATCTGAATATATACATGAAATATAACACTTTACACACGTTGAAATGTGACTTATACTTTACGTTATATTTATGTATATATTGTTAGGATGTTTGAGAGTGGTTTCAAATCTTTAGGAGATATAATATAGATTCTAGGTTTTACAAGTTCTTATAAATTCCAGACTTAGTCAAATTTTAGTAATAGCTCCTGTTAGCATTCTTTTGCTCTCTCTATGTCACTTTCTTTATCTCCCTCAAACTCTAGACCTATCTCTCACCCTTTCATTCTTCCTCTATCTCCTCTCTTTACCTTTTTGATGTAATCACTCTAGCTTGCTACTGCTCTTTGTTAGGAACTAGCTAGGTTCCTAAGCCAAAATTCCCCAATTCCTTGATTAGGGTCTCACAAGGTACTCCCTTTCCTTCTAAGGACTTCCTTCCACGTCCTCATACAGAGTACAACTCTTCTCCTTCACTAGGTGACCCATCATTTAGTAAACAATCTTCCTCACTCATTCAATCTTGCATCTTCTCAATGAACTCAATCTCCAAAGCAAGTACAAAATCTTGCAGGGGTGTGGAGGTTCATTCTCTATCCTATTTACAAGGTTCTTGACTCATTTATATATGGTTTTGATCATCCTCGTCTGATCACTCACCACTCTCATTAAAGATAACTTCTTGTTCAAACACCAACAAGTTTACCTTCTTGTTTTCCCCTTTGATATACCTATACACAGAGGTATACAAATTTTAATCCCGACCAAAACTCACCAATCACTCCGGTGAGGATGGGCGAAATTTGGTCTATCAAAACATATTCCAAGCTCATCAAAATCCAACGGTTGGTTGGAAAGTTATGGCCCCCGCACTGAGGGTCTTTTTTTCTGATACAGTTTTATTTTGTTTTTGGTGTTTTTACAATGCACAAACTCACTTATCAAATCCTCACCTCGACACCTACACACAAACGGCTGCTATAAATAACAAAGACTCAACAAAGTCTTCTTCCTCGAATCACAGAAGTACATGGAAGCAAGAAATGCATGCAAGAAATCTGTCTCAGTGCAGTCAGCAAACAAACACTGTAAAATTTCTTGAGAGCTTACACTCCCACCTTGTTCAGACACAAAGGCAATACAATCAAATCCACTCCACAGTTGGAGTCCACAACCTTAAGCAAAAACAACTAAAACTTATATTAAAGAAAAACTTGCCGTTTACATTGCAATCTCTGCTATAGCCGAACAGAGATCCAAAACTAAAACAAAAACCCAAAATTCCTTCATGACCTCTGTTCTCCTCTCATGCTTGAGAGCTAACACCCACTTCTCTTTCTCACATAACCATTACTCTTCTTTTACCACTTCAAAAAAAAAACCTAACTAACTACCCCATCTTGAAAGTTGCAAAAAGATGCAAAAACAATGTTGTCAAAATTGACAACTTAGTTGTCAATTTCGACAACTAGACCTCTTGGGCCTTTACAACTAATTCATGGCCTATTCATGGCCTCTAGCAACTTTCAAAATCCCAAATCCATTTTGTTAAACCCTTAAGACCCTTAATCCATTACATAGTGACCCTTTAGGGTACTTTGCCTTAACATGGCAATTTTGACAAAATGTGGCTTAAAGGCACTAATGGCCCCAATTACAACAATATAGAGACCTTCTAGGTCTTTGTAGTCCTTGGTGTCAAAATTGAGCCAAGGTCAATTAAGTGACCCCCTTGGCTTCATGAGGTGCGGCACCACTTTCTCTATCTCACTCTCTTCTCTCTCCCCCCAAGATATAGACCTATCTCTCTGCATCTCTATCTCACCTCCAAACCCCTGTAAGGGGTGCTACCGTCAACCTCATTTTGGTCTTGCCCTCAAACCCCCATCAAACTATAAGTCTAAGCAAGTATAGGCCACTAATGAATCATGATCATAAAAATCTACATACTACATATTACTTGTTACAAATATCTGAATATTCATAGTCATAGCCACAATCAAGGATTATCTTATTTCAATTATTGGACAACTTGTTTAGTATGCAAGGACTGCCATAGGCAAAGATGGCATGCTACAGTCCTTGTACTATTGAATACAAGTTAAGGCGTAGTTGGGAAGAAATTCCATGCAAATATATCAATTATTATCTTGCATAGACAACTAATATAATAATCTCATCTATTAGTAGCCTAGCTAAAGTCAAATAGAACATAACCATTTAACTTTTCACATAAGCACTCCTCTTTGTTAATGAGCTTGTCAACAAAATGTGCAGTATTGAAGGCTTCAATAACAAGTTCCTAATAGATTCCTTAGTTGAATATACACACAATCATTGACACAAGCAAATATCATGGCTACATCATCCTTGATCCATCTTAGATGTCAGTGGACGACTTGTTGCGATGTGGGGATGAGTAATGCAACCTCCTTTGAGCTTTAGTCTTATGATTTTAGTTTTAAAATTTGTTTTGATGCCATTGATTTTGTAAATGCGATTCAAACTTCTATTCAAACGATAATTATAGCTTTTGTATCCCTTTTATTTCTTTATGAATATTTTGTGAATATACAACCTTCTAATTAAATTCTTTTGTATGCAGATTGCTGAATACACTATGTTCGATTTCAATATGTTTCAGTCAACAATCGTTTTGCATATATGTATAAGCAAATGTTATGAGTCACGTAAATGATAAGCCGCAACTCATTAATGAGTCACGTCTTATCATTGACGTGACTCTTCATAACAAACAAGTCGCTGTTAGTACAAATCGATATCATATAAGCCGATAATACTATTAGTGATAACATAACAGTTTTGATACTTAAACCGATACTAATCGGTATTCATTGTAAGTCGACAGTCATATATAAATCGGTGATCATCGATTTATCATTAATGATAATCGATGGTTATCGATCTATCACTAATGATAATCGATGATCATCAATTCATTACTCATGATAATCAATAGTTATAAGATGAGAATATTTATCATTAAAATATGTATATGGATATATATTAATGTATATATAATGATAGATATCATTGTTATATATATATATATATATATATTCATATATGTATAATATATACTCATTTATATATTTATCTTATCGACGCTATCATATTTAACACTCCCTGTTAGCTAGGGAAGATAAAGTATCTGATGCATCTCATTTCTCATAAGAATATATATACCACCTTACTTGTGAGTGTAAAATGGTATGACATATCACTTAACATGTGATATGAGGAATCACCTAACATGTGATACCAAGTTTTACATATCACCTAACTCATGATATGAAGAATCACCTAACATGTGATACCAAGTTTTACATATCACCTAACTCGTGATATAAGGAATCACCTAACATGTGATACCAAGTTTTACATAACACCTAACTCATGATATGAGGAATCACCTAACACATGATACCAAGTTTTACATATCACCTAACTCGTATTATGAAGGATATAATATGTTCGAGAACATTTCATTCTCCTTATATACCCCTATTATGGTATGTGCACTGACATACATTACATCACATAATGTCTACCATAACGAATCATGGCATATCCATGAATCAAGATGATATCAAGTCAGCATGATATCAACATTACAAGATCGTCACCTTATAATGTTAACTACAAGTGTTCATTAAATAAAAAATCATCATTTTTTAGCAATGTACACAGGATGGGTGGGCCCATAAAGTCATACAGTCACACATATGACAAAAGAAGTTTACCCATTAAACATCTTTATTATATTAGCACAAATCAAAATTTTACATTTCAACCATACCAAGATTTTTCCTGAAGTGATCAACTTTCACCTTTGGGAGTGGTTTGGTAAGGATATCTGTTGTTTGATCTCCTGTACTAATATATTCCAACTGGATCACATTCCTTTCTACCATGTCTCTCACATAGTGGTAAGGAATCTCTATATGCTTAGATTTGTCATGAAATACTGGATTGATGCAACTTTGGTTATCACAGTGGATGATAGTCAGTTTTAGTGGTTCGCCGAATAATCCTACAATTAGTTTTCTGAGCCATACTGCTTCTCTAGCAGCCATTGATGCTGGGATATATTCGGCCTTTGTAGAGCTTTGTGCTATTGACGATTGTTTTCTGCTAATCCATGATATCATAGCCGATCTTAAACTGAAGCAACACCCTAAGGTGCTCTTTCGATCGGTCACACTTCCAGCCCAATCTGAGTTGGTGAATCCATGAAGATCTAAAGAAACCTTTTCATATTTGAGTCCATAATTTAGAGTACCTTGAAGGTACCTCGTTACATGCTTCACAGCCACAAGATGTATTTCCTTAGGCTCACACATGAATTGGCTCAAAGCATTTATTGCATAACAAATATCTGGTCTAGTGTTGACCAAATACATCAATGAACCAATCATTTGTCTGTAGAGAGTGGGATCAAATGACTGAGAATCTGTTGCTGCTTCCTTCAACTTGTGAAGATTTGTCTCCATGGGTGATGACACCGGTTTGCAATTCATCATGCCAAATCTCTTCAATATATCAATGGTGTACTTTCCTTGGTTTAGAATAATGCTATCTGATTTATGCCAGACTTCTAAGCCAAGGAAGTAGTGCAGTAGTCCTAAGTCCTTCATATCAAATTCTGAAGCTAGTTCCTTCTTGCACTAATTAATGAGATGATCCTCTCTTGTACTCAGCAGATCATCAACATATAATATTAGCATTAACATATCACCTTTTCTTTGCTTGAAGTAGAGGTTTGGGTCTGCATCATTTTGTTGTGGATTGTAAGAGACACTAAACTCCCTCTTAATCCCAACATCTTTACAAAATTCTTTAAACATATCTGATATATACTCCCTCCCGTTGTTTGTCCTTAAGGTTTTTATTTTTCTTCCAAAGGAGTTTTCAGTAAGGGATTTGAATTCCTTAAATCTTGTAAGGATCTCCTCAGATTCTTTACATTTGAGGAAATAGATCTAGGTCTTCCAGGAGAAATCATCAACAAAGATTACATAATATAGAAATCATCCTAATGAAGGGACAGACATGGGCCCACACAAATCTGAATGGACTAATTCTAATACATTATTTGTTTTGCTAGAACTATTCTGAAATGATCCCTTAGTGTTTTTACCTAAGGCACACCCCTTACATGCCCCAGAGTGGTATTGTTTAAGTTTTGGTAATCCTATAACTAATCTTTCCATGGAAGAAGGGCTCTAAAATTTAGGTGTCCTAATCTTCTATGCCATATTTCATTAGAGTCTGCAATTTCATGGATAAGGGCTAGATTTGGTTTTGTACATAGCTTGTACAAATAACCTTGTCTCTTACCTATGGTTTGTGCTTTCTTAATAGTAGAGTTCTTTGGCCATGCCAATACTTTACCATCCATCAAGGTTACCCTGTATCCATTATCTTCAAGTGCAGAGATGGAGACTAAGTTTCTTTTGATACCTGGAACAAACAATACCCCGGTGAGTTGAATAAAGATGCTCGACTTCAGTTTAATGGTGCAAGTTCCAACATCTTTCACTGGATGTGCAGAGTCATCTCCAATAGTTACTTCCTCATCGGTTTCTTCCACCATGGAATCTAATAGTTCTCTGAATCCAGTAACATGTCTTGAGGAACCACTGTCTATGACCCAGGTATTTTTATTAGAGACTTGATTTGAAAGTGCGGAGTAGAATACAAACTTCTCGGATTCATGCTCTTCCTTAGTCTTCTTTACCTTGGCAGATGAGGCTTGATGCTTTCTGTATGGACAATTTACTACATAGTGTCCATACTGATTGCATTTGAAACATTGTACCTTTGACATATCTTTCTTGGATTTACCATTCCCATGATTTTTTTTTCTTTTCTTGACATGTTTCTTCTTTTCTTTCTTGTGGGAATTTACATTTAATACATGAAGATCTTCATCGATGGTTTTCCTCGAGTCCTTTCTTTGCTAGTCTTGATTCTTCTTGGAGACAATCTGATCTTAGTCGGTCAAATTTTGGAAATTTAGACCTAGCACTAATGCCTGAAACAAATGTCTCCCAGGATTCAGGTAGACCATCTAAGGCAATTAATGATAATTCCTTACATTCTATCTTGTACCCAAGTGTTGACAGTTGATCTCTTAGAGCCGAGATTCTCATCAAGTATGAGTTGATTGATTCGCCTTTGTTCATACTTATATGGTTAATCTCTCTCTTTAGGGCTAAGGTCTAGCTGGCACTACTTATTTCATAAGTGTTTACAAGTGTTTTAAACATGTGATATGCCGTTTCATATTTTGTCAAGAGTGGTACAATCTGATCTCTGACTCCATCGATTATGATTTTCATGGCCTTATCATTTCGTTCAGTCCATGTAATTTTCTCTGGATCATTCTCCGGTTCTGTCTTGTCTTCTTTTATGAATGACTCAACCTTATTTTCTTTTAGTATCATTAGTATTCTAAACTTCCATGATGAAAAGTTGTTTCCTCCTTCAAGCCTATCCTCAAATCTGATAATGCTTGCCATGGAAATGTGATGAGCTATAAATTGTATTTAAATATCTTAAGTTTGAAAGCTTCTTGGATCTTCTCTATCTTGGCTCTGATACCATGTAAATGCAATTCAAACTTTTATTCAAATGATAATTATAGCTTTTATATCCCTTTTATTTCTTTATGAATATATTGTGAATATACAACCTTCTAATTAAATTCTTTTGTATGCAGATTGCTGAATACACTATGTTCGATTTCAATATGTTTCGGCCAATGATCGTTTTGCATATATGTATAAGCAAATGTTATGGGTCACGTAAATGATAAGTCGTGACTCATTAATGAGTCACGTCTTATCATTGACGTGACTCTTCATAATAGACAAGTTACTGTTAATACAAATCGATATTGAATCGATATCATATAAGCCAATAATACTATCGGTGATAACATAACAGTTTTGATACTTAAACCGATACTAATCGGTATTCATTGTAAGTCGATAGTCATATATAAATCGGTGATCATCGATTTATCATTAATGATAATCGATGGTTATCGATCTATTACTAATGATAATCGATGATCATCAATCTATTACTAATGATAATCGATAGTTATAAGATGAGAATATTTATCATTAAAATACGTATATGGATATATATTAATGTATATATAATGATAGATATCATTGTTACATATATATTAATATATATTCATATATGTATTATATATACTCATTTATATATTTATCTTATCGACGCTATCATATTTAACAGATTTCATATTCCATGAGTTTTGTATACATTTGACAATATTTATATATCTAAGTTTGTTATTTCCTTTAGTTACAATTTGCTTTTATACTTATGTGATTGATGTATACTTGTGTATGTGATCAAATTAGCTTCTATTTTATGATGTTATTGTGTCTTTAAGGTTTATTTAACAAAGGGTGCATGAAACAAGCGTTAAATCCTTAAAAATCTCTGAATTTCTTGGGTTTTTCACTTTGCCAAGTTTTTGCTGAGTCTGAGTTCGAGCTTGGATGGTGCTTGCCTCATTCAAGGCGAGTCCGAGACATTCATCATAGAGGATTTGTTAGCATGTGTTATTTAATGGGAACTATGATGTTCTATGTATGTCTGTGTGTGAGCGTGAATTAATAAATACATGCTTGAATGGTGTGTATATCAGGTGAGGGATTTAGTATTGAACCTTACCTGAAGCCGTCAAGACTATGTACTGTTGTCAAACTCATTAGCAAAGATGAAAGGTTAAGTAAAATGATAACTGGTTATGTTCCTGTTTGACCTCAGCTGAGATACCAATATATGGGATTTTTCTATGGGTTGCATGGTGAGGCATGATTGACACATTTTTGCATTACGGAAGTGTCATTTCTGCTGACTATGATTCAATTCGTATTCAGCACTATAATGACTGTAGTTTCCCACCTTCGTCTGTGGCAGTACTTGTATACTGAACAGGTTGTGAAATGTGTAAAACAAGATAATCCTTGACTGTGAAGATGCAGAGATCTGCAACAATGGGTATGTATTTTGTAGATTTTGTGATCATGCTTAATCATGGTCGATTACTTGATCTAGGGGTAGCGCATTGAAAGGTTGTGAGATTTTTAAAAAAAGTAACTAAAATGTGTCTAGGTATGGAAGGAGACAGGCATACCCTGAATATTTTTGATGTTTTGGGGAGATTTCTGAAATTTTGAAAAAAAGAAGACTGGGAGGGGACCTTCTTACCTGTCCCACCCAGTCTGCTTCTTTCAAAATTTCAGAAATATCACCGGAGAGCATAGGTTTAAAGTTTAAACCTTTGTCTGTGATTCAAACTTTAGCTTGTCAAATTCATCTACTTATGCTACAAATTTGGTCAAATTAGTATTACTGATTTTGTTTTTGAAAAAATCGGTGCTTTTGAAAAATGATATCATTTTAACAAATCCTGAGAGAAGTAGGAAAAGTGACCGTATAGAATCAAAATCCTTTTAATCATTTTGACAGTTTGTCAAAAAAATTCTTATTTTTATGGGCTTACCCTTCTTTTTGCAAGCCAATAGGTATTTTTTGCCAATCACAATTTTGGGAAACATTGACTCGAACTCCTGCCATGAATGGTTAGGTGACCTGATTGCAAAATAGTAAATTATCAAATTTTATTAAGTGCTTTCTAATTGGCTCTTCATGAATTGCCGAGAGTTAAAGGAGTTTTTGAAATGCTTGCAGGTCTAGTTGAGTCTGAATTAGTCGTCTGGGTATGTTTTTTTTTCTTTTATTTGAAAGGAAAATTTCTGAAGGAGAATATATATATTTAATGTGACCTAGTAATGGGGCAGCCAAATATTACATGAACTTACCATTGTCTGCAGGGACTATAGATATCCATCAGACAAAATTGACTTTAATAACAGTAGATCTAGATAACCTAGATAGAATCAAAGACTATACTGGCAGTGGTGAAAGATAAAACAGAGAGCTGCAACAGGAAGTGTAAAGTTTAGCTAGGATACAGGTCCCACAGGAAATAATAACGAAATAATCATTTATAAAATATTATTCAGATCAAATTGATAATAGATTTAGAAACCTGACACCAGAACTAGTATTGGGAAGGTGAAAACATTGTGTTAGTAGCTTGCAATCCAACACATAACCATATGACTTTTGACTTTAGACTTAAGTATCTTGGTGCAGAGTGGCAGGTAATTGTACAATTACTGTAACTGAATAAAGGTATTTGGTCTTAGCTATGATTTATATGTTAGCCATGATTTATATGAATTTATAAAAGCATTAAAATTATGACCTCTCCAAAAATGTTGATGCTATATGTGCACTTGCTCATTTTAGTGACAAGGGTATGATAACTCTTTATTTGCTCCCAATTGTGCATTCAGATGCATGAACAGAAGGCCATGCTTGAGAAAATCCCAGAGCAAGTGATTATATCGGAAGTTCGCCAGGTTGTTGAAAGGATGCAGAGGCTTAATGACTCTCTCACAAAAACGGTGTGTTAATTCCTAACATGCATTTAATAGTTTTGCTTACAGACACAAATCCTCATTTTGAAATCTTATTCTTTTTCATTAAGTGCATGTTCAGGAAAAAGATGTTGAAAACTATTTCAAGTCAATGCGGAAGGATGCAAATGCAGTGATGGATGCACAACTTGAAGTGGAGGAAGCTAGAGTGCGTGGCATGGTACAGATGCAGTTATCTTACAAGAATATGTTGCAGGAGAAAAGTGAAAAAAAGAAAGAAAATACTATGCAAGAGATGGTGCATTCAATGTCTACAAACATGTCAGAGGACAATATTGCACAGAAAAAAGAAGATGAAGCTTCTACGGATCTGACAAATTCAGTGTCACAGAAAGTTGAAATAACTCTTGAGAGCAAGGCAAAAATGCAACAGGATCCTGGAACATGAATATATTTGTCAAATGTTTTTCACTGATTTTTGTGTAACCTTTCTCCAGTAACCGTTTTTTATCTTCATCTCTCTTCAGAGGGAAGTGGTTACTCAAAGCTTCTTGCTTAAGGCTCGTGGTTCTTATAGATTGAAATGATGGTCAAAATTCCCAATACATGAAGGCCTTTGTTTTGTAGTTTTGAAACAAATAAACGAGACATGTAGTCTACACTAGCCAAGCATTTTTTTTACTTTTTTGGCTTTATGATAATTAAATCTGGCATCTGATAGATATAGGGGGTTGCAGAAAGTTGATGGAAGACACTTCTCTGGGAATAACATAAATTTTCTGTATTGTTGGAGATGCAGTTTATGGTTTATTGTTTAAAATTGATCCGGAGATTTTCATTCTACCCAGTCAATAGTAAAACACGTTTACCATATTTAGACAACTTTGACATCCTCATTGTAGTTATATGCAGTAGGGATTTTCAGAAGTATCTTATATGTGGTCTCATATCTATCAACTACAATTAATGTGTGCAAGAGATGATATATAGTTCTCTTAGCTCATTTAGTTTCAAGTTAGCTAAGAAACTTATAAACAAGGAGTCTTGTCTTGTTTACTTGTTATTCTCCATTGTCTACTATTATTCTAAAATGAACCTTGTTATTTGTTTTTGATGAGGGTAAAAATGAGTGTTTTGAAAGAGTTCTACAATATTTTAGAGTTGATAAAATAACTATAAAATATGACAGCATAAGAAATAAAATAGAGAGGAAACCTAGAAAACAACATAGGCCAACTAGAAATAGATGAAAAGCTAGGAACATGGCCACCAAAAGTCAGCGAAAAGCTAGTAAAAAGATGAGAGGAACCACCAAATTATTGAACAAGAAAGTCATTTAATTTTTCAACGACTTATTAGTTGTCCTCCCAAGGCTTTCATCTTAACAACAAGGGTATGCTTATTGGTGTCCTTCATGTTGTCATCTCACTCTTATTTTGACCACCAGACACTTGCTAAGCCCACCTGCAAGTTAGAGCTCAACCTCTTTTTAACATTGAATTGGTCCTCCTTTGTTTTAATTAGGTCCCATTGAACATTCAAACCTATATTTGCTTGAAACTTTTTCACCTCAAAATTAATAGCAACTTTGAGAGGGCGACCAAGGAATCTCTTTCCTTCTCTGTGGCCATATGATCCTATAGGTCTTTTATTAATGGTGGTAGCTCTCCTTGCTACATGACTTACCCACCTACCATAATTCATTGCTACTGCTGTCATTTGATATGGGATGTCCAATCCTCGATCACTAATCTCTTAGGTGCTATGATGGAGAGATCAAGGTTGGACGCCCTACCATGTGGATTTTGTATTATTTTTGGGGGGTGTTGGTTTGACTATGGTCTCCAAATGCTAGAGAGTTGCCAATATATTAAAAGGTAATTAGAAATAGTAGTCCAATCTATTGGAGGAGTTAAAGCCTATGTAATCAAAGTTTATTATCATTGTATGTAGAATTCATTTTAGAATGTATCCATGGCAATAGGTACATATCTAGTTATAGTGTGTTAGATGAGTGTAACAACCCTTCAAATTTTTGAAAGCTTTATAATTATCTGTCAGAAGCCCCGTACCCAATCTATGTACATTATAAATGTATAAATTGCGCAGAATATTTATTTGTTTCAAAGTAGTATTTTGTTATAAATTATATATTATATAATTATAGATACTATAATTAAATATTTTAATTATGCATTATGCATCATATACAATTATCGGCTGTCACCAGTTATGATTAGAAACATGATCAAAGCATTCATGTTATTAGACCACGAAGACCTAGGAAGGTATTAATAAAAACTGAAGTAAACATCTGATATGCAGTGAATAGTCCAGTCAGCAATTAGTCAGCAAAATCCGATTGTATAAATGAAGAGGTGCAATTAAGGGAGAGACGTGTCTATCCCAGTCAATGAATGCAGCAAATGGATATATATAATGTGAATCGTAATAATTCCAAAAGGCACCACTGTTCAACAGACTGAAACATTGATTGATATCGCTGAGAAGTATCGAATATGAATTAAGACATGGCGGGAAGAGATGGAATGGAAATATTAAAAAAAATTATAATATAAAAAGGGATATCTTCAAAGGATAGGAGGATATAAAGAGGGAATACTAGACAAGAAAAAGAAACACATAACATTATATAGTAATGAAATGGGTATGGAGGGCATAAATTTATATATATATATGATTACGTAAACATGTATATGTGTAATAATAATACAATCAGAATTATCAGAATTATTTGTATATTGAAAGGTGCATGTATGTTAAGAAGGATGAAAACAAAATTATATATTAGTTATGTTATTTGTGATATGTTTAAGATAGTAATATTTATTTAGTTAATTCTTTAATCAACTCTCTAATTACTATAGGCAGTGATATATATATATGGTATGTTTAAGATACTAATACTTATTTAGCTAATTCTTTAATCAACTCACTAATTATTGTTAAGGAAATAGGCAGTGTGTGTAGGAAGAGGTTGAGTAAATTCTAATGTATGATGGGGAAGTTTTGAGACAGGTAGAAACTTGAGGGAGCCTGCTTGCAGACTATGCCAAGCTTCTTAATACAGTAAATCTACCATCTTTCTTAAGGTTGGTGATTAAGAGTGAAGTAAGGAATGCAGGCTTAAATATGTTAATTGTTGAATGTATTATGAATTATTCATTGTTTTCTTGAATTGAATTGATTTAGACGCATAGTAATGTACATTAATAATTAAAAATTGACAACCTCCTAATTGGGGACATTACATTATCTCTCATTGTAGAGAAGGGGGTTCACCACCCTTGAGATTGACAGAATCTCGAGGAGTGAATGGCACAATGCTACCTCATTTTACTAGTGCTTTTGGTGAGTTATAGGGATTAATTAGATTAGAACTACTAGCTAGTTGATGCATAAAATGAAATATTGATATACTTGACAATGTGGAGTGGTAAACATATTTAGACTATGGAAGGTGAAAGAGTGGGTCATTGAGAACAACTGATAGGTTGTGCGAGCTCTTTGTCCAAGACACTTGCACGAGTTGAGGACTACCGTGCGGATTCAATACGCCAATGTGGGGCACACATGTCCTGTGCTAACATGCGAGATGAGCTATAGGAGAAAGGTACAAGAGAACTTAACAACGATGCGGAATATTACCTAAGCCAGGCCTAGTAATAGAAAATACAAAATAATGGGAATATAGTACTCAAATGTTCTGATTAATGGAAAAAATAGGTTTTGAAGGGACCCGAAACCCTTTACAAAGAAAAAGTTTAAGATATAGCATTAGGAGTACACCAAACACAACAGATCAGCCAAAACAAAAGGCCACCATCCCCATGAAACAACCCAAAAGAACTCAGCCAAAGAAACACCCACACCACTGCAAAAGATAAAACATTGGAAATCTGCAACAAAAGAAACACTATCTTTTTGACCCCTTCAAATGAGATCGAAGGGCCATGTCAAAAGTCAGGGAGGATTTCTTAGAATTTTTGCCTTTAACTGTAATCCAACCTTCTTCAACATTAGCAGTCTTATTCTGCCAGCACAATGAAACCAGAGATAGAGAACCAACCCCCAAAAGTGGGGTTGAGTCACCTAGAGAAACAGCAAGCACAGGGCTGCCATTAGATCCAGCCAAAGGGCGATCACGATATGGAGTAGTAATGTCTGATCCAACATCTAATAAAATACCATCCTTTCCAGCAAAGCCAACACCCACTGAAACAGCGTAGAAAGAGAAATTTCAGGTCCATGAGCAACCAGGACAGGGACAGAGCTAGTAGCCCCAGCAGACCCATCAGGTCCAACAACCGGGACAGGGACAGAGCCAGCAACCCCAATAGACCCTTCAATTCCAGCAACAGGGACAGGGACAGAGCCAGCAGCCCCAACAGACCCTTCAGGAACATTAATATCAGGACATAAGCCAACCTTCTCACCAGCAGGTAAAGGATTGCCAGTATTAGGAGCAGCCTCCATCTCAAGGTGGGATGAGCTTTTCAAGACAGTGTAATGTTGGGTAGAAGCACCCTTCCACCAAGAAGGAGAAGATTTCTTCTTCTTGGAAATGAAGCCACATTGGGATGAAATATGACCAATCTTAAAACATTTACGACATCTAAAATGAATGCCTTCGAAGTCAAGCTGCTGGATCAAGGTCCCAAGGATGATTCAATTTTAATTTCAACTGGGAGGCCCTTCGAGGTATCAATATCTACCAAGATATGAGCAACAGTAGAATGATACATATTATTAGAATCATTATCAGTCATCAAGAAATCCTCGAAAGCCCCACCCACTTCATCAATCCTGCCATAGATGAAGGGGCAAATTGGAGAGCCTGACCCATATAGGGATAGAACTAAAGATTTCAGTGGAAGGATTGAAATCAAGGTGCCACGGCTTGATCAGGAGCAAAAAAATTTCATCCTCCCAGCAAAAGAAATAATCACATAGGATCGTAGCTCTATCCACAACATTATCAAATTTAGCAATGAAAAAGCCTTTTGCCATTGGAAAGATGTTAAAAGTACCTATTAATTTTGGTTCCCATCTTCGAGAGATCCAATCATGCAATTGGGGAAGGTTGGGCCAAAAACTTTGAAACCGGCAAATCAGTCCGTGGGATTTAAAAATTTCACTATTGTTCATCAAATCTCTATCGGCATCAGAGAACAACTTGACAGATAAAGACTCACAAACAGGAACCAAGGCAATGGGAGCCCCATTGGCAGTGGAAACCCTACGACCCTTCGCAGCCCCAGCCGTCTTGGAAACAACATTAGCAAAAGACCATGCCAACCCCACAGAAGGCAATGCACCAGCACACAACGAAGCACCAAAAGACAATGAAACACCCGCATCTGGAAAAACCCTAGAAGCTCTAGCAACTGGCAACGCACCAGCAGACAAAGAAGCTCCAGCAGCCGAATAAACCCTAGAAGCTCCAACATCCAGCACAGACTGCAACTTCCCAGCCGACTGCAGAGCTCCAGCAGAAGTCTGCAACTTCCCATACAATTGTGAAACACCAACAGAAGGAAAAACCCTAACCGCAACTCTAGCAGCCGGCGAAACCCTAGAAGCTCCAACAAAAGACTGCAACTTCCCATCCAACTGTGAAACACCAGTGGAAGGAAAAACTCTAGCCGCAACTCCAGAAGCCGATGAAACCCTAGAAGCTCCAACATCCAGCAAAGTTCTGCAACTTCCCAGCCGACTGCAAATCTCTAGAGGAAGGCAAAACCCTAGCCAAAGCTCCAGCATCTAGCGGAGCACCAGCTGACAGCTCCATTTTGTTCACAAACATGTTTGTTAATTTCAATATTAATAGCTCTTTTAGTGCTATTTCATACAATGACAACAAGACCATGATAGAGATTGTGATCGTATCCTATGGATGTTGCCATTGGCCTTGATGTCCACATATTGCCTGTGGAAACATTGACAATGCACATTAATTATTTTCACAGGGATGATGTCCCGTGAAATATAGTGATTGTAGACTTTCTCGAAGAAAAATCCAATTGGAAATGGTGAAGCCAAATTCCACATCCTCCACCAACATCCTCCTAGCCTATGCCAAAAAAATGATATAGTACTCAAATGTTAAAGAAGGAACAAGAAGAACTTACAACCCTCCAACAATGAAGACTCCTAACATGCTTCTCTATTATCCTCTTCAGAGTTGCACCCAAAACAACAAGAAAAATGTTGGGGCTATTATTTTAGAGGCTTGTCAAAGTCAAATTCCCATTTTGGTGTGTCCACCTCAATGGATGACCAAGATAGATAGATAGATAATTGATAACCACAATAATGGATACATAGATAAATAGTAATAGATATGCTATTGATATGCTATTTCAAAATCAATGGAAGCATATGAATGTGAGATGGAAAGATGACTCCCCTTCAATGCCAAGAAGTTGAAGTTCATTGGAATAAAGGAAAGAGCAAGGTTGGCACATGGTGTGCAATGGTGATGAGAAAACTAGCAGCACTGAGTTGCAAGTTAGATCGAAAAGCTCAACAGAGTATGTGATGACCAAGAGGATTGCAAAAACAATCAAGAAGCTTTTGAAAACAACTAACAAAACAAAAATGAAGCCAAAAGAGGTTTAAACAAATTTGGAGGCTTCTTGACCTCGGTGGCTTGTCAAAGGGGCATTACACTGTCAAGAATGGCAAGTGTGGTGCTCTAATGACCACCTTCAAACTATAGATTTGTAGGACAAGTGTACACCAAGTAGACGTCTTCCCAATGTACATAGATCCTAAATCAAAATAGTCCACATGGTCAAGAATTTAGATAAAAGATGGTGACTAGGTAAGCAGGTGAAGTAGAGGCTTAAGTGGAGATTTTAATTCAGCTAAAGAAAAGGCATTATGCGATGTGGGATTGCATGAGGTGCAACTTATGATGTTACATTTTGCCCCAACTTTAGTGAGCATATCATTAGTGAAAAAGAATTTAGATAAAAGATGGTGACTAGTTAAGTAGGTGAAGTAGAGGCTTAAGTGGAGATTTTGATTGAGCTAAAGAAAAGGCATTATGCGACATGGGATTGCATGAGGTGCAACTTATGATGTTATATTTTGTCCCAACTTTAGCGAGCATGTCATTAGTGAAATGCAAGCTAATGTAGAGAGAGAAGAGTTTGAGAGATTATACATAGACATAAAGGAGAAGAAGAGTCTTTTGTCCTTGTAGAGTTGCCCCCAAGGAAAAGACCAAAACCATTGTGAGATAGTGCTAAGTTGCATCATAACGTGTTAGCTACAAACAAACATGTTAGATGAAAATTTTAAAAATGATACAAAAAAAGATTAAATGATGGCGGTCAAATAAAGATTGTGAGATAGTGATTGTTGAGATTACGTCGATGTGGCACTAGCAAGTTGTGTTATGCTAGATAGCCATACGCTAGAGTGAAAGATGTTTGATTGATTTGGATAGTGATTTGATCCCCACAAGGGCATTTAATATAAGATAGTGGATTAGCACCCGTAAAGGCAACATATTAAATAAGATAATGCATTTTCCCCACAAAGGCATATTACATGAGATAGTGAATTGGCCTTCACAATGAAAACATATCAAAATAAGATAGTGATTGGCCCCCACAAAGGCAACAAACTAAAAATAATCTTTTAAAGAGAAATACAGATGGTGCAAATACAAGAGCCCCCCTAGAATTGAACATTTTTCACAGAGGGGAACATGAGTCATTCTAAGGAGAAAAAGGTGTTGTGTCATGTCAACACAATGAGATGCTTCCATGGAATGCCACCTTATCATAGGAACATGATACCCATAATATCACTAAACATGCAAAGAGATAGGGGAACCAATTATTTGGTGTTAGAAGAACCTATAGTAGTGAACAATTAATGTATATATGCATATCCGCATATAAGCTACTCATCATAGTCTCAAATTTTTTAAATTTGAAGAACACACAAAGATAAATAAAATAAAAATTTAGGTCAACATGGAAGAAAGTTTAAATGCAACCAATACTTTGCATTGTCCCTGAATGTCAAAAATCAAGATACAACAAATAGAAGTAGTTAATAAAAAGAAGTGTACAAAAAATAAATCCTCTATTTCTAGGTATTCATAGTGTAACTTGGGTCCTTTAGAAGAGTACAACATATAAAGACAAGCATAGGGGAACACAAACATACACACTCTAACCTAAAGATAAGAAGAGGTATTGTCTCAATGATCCTCCTCCAGCAAATCATTGTCCTCTCAATCTCGATCTATTGGCAAGATGGCAAGAGACACGGTCAAATGGACAGAGAGTTGCCATTGATGGCAACAATATGATGTATGGACCTTATTCCCACATGTGCAACTCATCAAAAGATCAGATCAAGTGGAAGATCAATTTTTGGCTAAGTACAGGAAACATGACAAAATGTTCTTACAATGCATATAGTTTTTGGGTTAGAAAAGGTTACCACTTTAGTATTTTGGAGCACACACCTAAGGGAAGCATAATCGAGGTATATTCTTGTTAATCCCAAATTTTCATAGCAAGATCTTTTGGCACCTAGAAGTTATACACTTCTGAGTGGCAATTTCAAGGTGAACAATCAGAAAAGGTTGACATGGTAAAAAGAATCTTATTGCGCAAATTGATAAAACATTTTTAAGGGTCAAAGCATGGTCAAATCAGTTGAGCCAACATGTTAAAAGGTATATCAATGATTATCATTATTTTATTTGAGAATTGGATCCTATTTTTTGCGATGAAACAGAAAAGAGTTTACATTTCCCAAGAATGTTTTTATGCCCACATAGTAAGACAAATTAGGCATTTTTTCAAGTATAAATGGATGGATGAGATTAGGAAAAGGTAATTGGTTGATGTTTACAATAGTTGAATGCATAATTGAAGAGCGACAATTAGTTTTTGGATAAAGATTTCGGAAATGAGATAGCTTATTGATGCAAAGTAGAGTTTAAGGGAAATTGATAATTCTAGGGTTTTAGATCCTTGTTTGCAATTACATGGAAGTGTAATCAGACATAGTTTGATGCTATTTTAGTTAGTTCATTGTATTCAGATCATAGTGTTGATCATCATAAGACAATGAGTCTTTGTAAAAGGGTTGTAGCCCTAAGTGTATTGAGTGGTGAGCTCTAGGTAGTGTGCTTGATTGCAAGTGCATTCCCAACATATAAAAAAGATAATATTTGTGCAGAGTATTGGCTTGTGGGTTTCATCCCCACCATGGTTTTTTCCCTAACAGGTTTTCCACAATAAAAATATGTGTTATGGTTGTGTTCCTATTTACTTTATGTTCATGCATTTTTCTTTTCAGTTTAAGCTTTAAGTTATTTGTGAATTGGTTCAATAAGGTTAACATTGTTAGAACACTGATTCACCCCTCCCCCCCCCCCCCCCCGCTCTCTCAGTGTTTTCTCTTTCCAACAATTGGTATCAGAGCTCAGTCCCTTGGAGGAAACCTAACAATTTGAGGGAGATTCAAGAAGGAAAGATGAAATGAGGACTACATGAACAACTCATTGTTGATTTGAATGACCTAGACCAATCTAATGTTGAAGTTGAAAAGTTGCAGAGAGATCTAAGGGAGGATGAGATCTTCTTTAAGACATTGAAAGGACAATTGAAGCAAGCCAGAGTCAAGAGGAGAGAACTATGTGATCAACTACATCAACATGAATCTGAGAGCTCGAATGATGAACAAATGAGTCAATATTTGAAGGACAAAACTAAAGAGTGTGAAAGACTCAAGAAAGAAAATGCAACCTTGAAGAATGAAATGGAATCAATGACAATGAGATTCACTATTTGGAAATTGAAGAAGGAAGAAGAATGAAGATATCCTAAGCCAAACCCTAAAAGAGAGATATTATGAATTGAATAAGCTATTTAATAAGTGCAATGGGCTTATGGATAGTCTACAGGAAACAAATGATGTTGAAGAAGAACTTAGAGATGAATTGGTGATTGAAAATGACTAAAAGAAAAGTTCATGATCAGTACTACAAATCTTGATTCGCTTCTTGAAAACCAGAGGAGCACCAAGGATAAGAGTGGGTTTGGATTTGAAAAGGGTGAAAGTTCAAAGTCAGGACAAGATAATCCTAGATTTGAGAAAATAACAAACAAGAAGGTACCTGTAAAACAGCCTAATGCTCAGAGGAATGGTGGCAAATGCTTTAACTATAATAAATTTGGACTTTTAGGCATGCATTATAAGAATAGGGTAAATCACAATCAAGTATCCTTTTCTAGTCAATGTTTCAAATGTCATAATCATGGTCATAGGGCAAGTGAATGCAGAAGCAAGATGAATAACCATTTCACTAATAAAGACAAGATTAGATGTTATGCATGTAATGCTTTTTTTCATATTGTAAGAGATTGTGCAAATAGGGGGAATTTTATGATCAATCAAGGGCAAAGGAATTTTTTTTTATGTCTAGTGTAATAGATCTAGACATCTAGTTGAGTACTGTGGGTATATCATTGATGACAATAACAAGTAGGCAACAAGTAAGAAAAAGAACAAGCCAAAAGATGAAAAAGGAAAGGCAAAGATTGATGTTGAGGAAGTGCGCAAGAAGATGAAGCAAGTATGGGTGAAGAAAGATGCAATAAAAAGGTTGCACATGGATTTGAGATTGTCAACTCCTCAAACAACTGAACATAGGCCTTTGGCCTAGGGGGAGCATATGAAGAAAATCTTTAAGGACCCCCTAAAATGGATGATGCCTGAAATTTTTAGGCATGGATAAGTTGAACAAGATCTAAACATAGCTATAGGAGCTGAAACAAAAAAATTCCAACTTGATTTGAGGATGCACAACCAAAGTTTGTATCACATATAGTGAGTTAAGGGTTTATGAAGCAAGTAGTATATATGCATTTATTGCAAAGTAACATTAGGTGAAAAAGGTATACAAAAGTAGAATTTGAGTCTCATTTGACACACTACATCCACAAGAATGATATCTAAGAGCTTTGAAGGTGATTTGAGGCGAGATTCAAGCAAAAAAGGAATTGAACAAACATTTCACGACCAAATGCTACTTCTATCAAAGGGTATTTATACACCCAACTCTCTACAAGATTGTACTTTGAAAATGGAGGACACCACAAGTTGTTACGGCTAAGGAAAGGACTAGGTATGAATTCAAGAAACACTCATACAAAGCTATAGATGTTGATCCATATGGTGCATTTTCAAATGTCCCTTATGGAGTTTTACATTGCAAAGATACTAGGGCATATATACACAATCCAATTGATGATCTAGCTACAGATGAGATCAAGAATCTATTTATTGAGAAGTTGAACAACTCCAACAAAAATTATCAATTGAAACCTGAATTTGGAACCCTCCCAAAGAAAAAGTTTGAACAGTTTGCCAGGTTTCCACGTATTGGAGTTGTTGATTGGGTTAGATATGTGCTGAGCAGAATTCATGTGGTTAACTGATGTGCACCCTATCAAAATAAAAAAAGAATCTATTCGGGTTGTGACTGGATTATGTCCACAAGGAGAAGTACCTACACTAAAGGTAGTTAAGAATGATGTGGTTCATGATGTCATTGGAGCAGTTACAGACAAAAGAGGAATGTCAATCAATGACATAATTAAATATGATGTGAGATTTGCTTCCATGGTTATAGGGTACAAGGTATATCATGCCAGTAGGTCAAACTCTGTGTTTGTGACAACAATCTATACAACATATGAGATGCTCAAAGAGGGGAAAGAATATGACTTGAGTGAAACCATGATGTTGCAATTGATAGAAAACCTTGAAAGGAAAAAGAAGGACAAGAACAATGTGTTTAGGTATGGTACACTCATCTTTTGCCAATTCTTCTATTTCATGAAAGAATTTTATGGCATTGGGACAATTCAACGGTCAAATCATAAACCATTTGCAGAGCATATAGAAAATTTGATGTATATGATGAATAGAACACTAGGATAGGTGTTATATGCGGCTACTTCAAGACTTTTCAGAGTATGATGCATTCGAGGGACAAAATCCCTAAATCTATAGTTGAAAGGTATGAAGATACAATATGTTTAATGGAAGACACAAACCAATGCCTAGTGGAGGTAGTAGAGTCGAGGGCTTCATGGATGTTGCCAATGGGGTATGAAGTGAGTGAATAAATTATGGTGTTGTACATAGACACTTTATTGAAGGCACCAAGAGATGAGACTATTGAAAGATTTGGAAGTTACAAGGAGAAATGTCTCACTTTGCATGAGAAATTTCAAGCACAAGTAATAGTAAGAAGGGTGAGAAAAATGGTAGAAGCAACTAGATTTGCAGGACTTACTCCCGAACAAATCAAGGTGGATCAATCAAAATTTGTGCAAGGTACTGTAGAGAAGCCAATGGTGATAGAAGGTGCAAGTTCTGATACTCCACCCTCGATTTCTAGACAAACAAGAAGTGCAGTTGACAAACAAGAGAAGTTATCTCTACCTTCCAAGTAGACCAAGAGAACACCACCTATTAGAGACACCAAGAGGAAAGTGGAGGAGAGGAAGCCTACTGAGAAGAAGACATAGGTGAAGAAGAAAGAAGTGAAAAAGACAAAAGAGAGGAATCCCACAGAGAAAAGAAGAGTTGTGAGGTGGAAGATAGAAGAGAAGAAGAGTGGAGAGAAGAATAAGATTGAAGGAAATATAGATGAGGTTATTATTGAGGATTTTTATGATAAAGCCACTGATTCAGATGAAGGTGTGAAGATGAAGGTGTAAAGACATTTAAGAGGCACAAGAAATCAACCTCATCACAACCATCACAAGCCAAACTATCAAGTGATGATCCATACCAAGTAAGTAATTAAAAAAAGTTCTCATCAGATGAACATGGCATATCAGTAGATGATGTTGTTAAGAGTATTTCATATGAAGGTACATTGAAGTTAGTACATAAATTTTATGATAAGTTTGATGATGAAGAGAAGAGATAGATTGAGGAGGTAGTGATAAGATACCTCACCAAGTTTAAGAAGGCAATAATTGAACTTGAGAATGAGGTTTCTAAAATCCTATTCATCTTTCTAGATGCAAGGAAAGGTTATGCATCAGAAGAAGATAAGAGACTAAGGGAAAAGGTGATTGTTGACATGAGTCATGTTATAGCACAAGCTGAAGTACAAAGGATAATTGAGGAATCAACACCTAAATTTAGGAACAAAGGAAGATGTATAGGTTAATTCTTCAGGAGACATGAAATATAGGAGAGGAAACCAAGAAGATAATGAGAAAAACATTAGAGAATGTTGAGAAATAGCTTCATTCGGATCGAAACATATAAAAAAAAGCTGCACATATATGCTAGAATAGATACACATACATACATAAATAATATATATACATACATACATACATACATACATACACACACACCACACATATATAGATATAAGATATATATATATATATATATATATATACATACATACATACATACATACATACATACACACACACTCATATATATATATCTATACACACACACACACACACACACACACACACACATAATAATATAATACCACACATATATATATATACTCTATACATATATTATATATCTATACTATACTAAATATATACATATATATACTATATATATATATACTATATCTATACTATATATATATATATATATGTAATATCTATTAAATATATATATAATCATATATAATTTATATATATTATATATATAAGTATAGTTATATAT
>BSBK01002809.1:0-40000 GCA_027943335.1 Chamaecyparis obtusa
AAGATTTTTTTGCATTATCTCTCCTATTAGACTTAGCATTTGGAAGCGTTATTCCACACTTTACTTCCTTCCAATTTAGGCTTTTGTGGGTTTGGATTTGAACCTTCTTTCTAAAATTTTCCACTATGTTATGTAGCGAGGCTTGGTTTGGAAGAGAGATTTTCTTTAAGCTGATGATTCAAATGTTATAGTTCTTCTTATGTATTCTAATAGGGTGGTATGCACAAAAGCCTTAACAATTCCTTTGATCCCCCTTTGAGGGGATCACCATCATGATTACATCTCATACACTTAACTTACAAATCCTTAACCTAAATTTAATTCATGTTTTATAAGCCTTTTCCGCACCATAATATCATCAACTCCACCCTTTACCAATGTTAAAATATATAATCCTAATTAAGTTTATTTCTACTTAACCACATAATTTCTACCAATTAACTCACTTCAATAGTATTGCAATGCTTCATTGTTAATTACACCGAGAGACATAATTTCAATGTAATAAGAGATGGAATAGAATGACGTGAATGTATAAAGAAAAACTACTAAAGAATTGCACACATATCACTAACTCTATTTCACTTTAAAGTGAAGTCTAATTTTAAATTTTATTAACTTATATTTAATTTTTTAAGTTTGATTGACTTACTTTTGATTTTTTTGTTCCTGGTGTGTTTTTCCCTTCATAAGTTTTTATTTACATCAATTAAGCTACCACTACAAAATTTACAACAACAAAATAAATGCACCTTAATTTAGGCACAAAAACTTAATAAATAAGAAATAATAAGATGAATGTTTCCATTACTCTTATAGGCATATTTAACACTTTTTGAAATTACATGTGGATATTTTTTCATTGATATGTATCAAAAAGAATTATGAATTGTTCTTGAAAAATGGTGGCGTCTTTGCATCCTCTTTGCCTTCCATAGTAAGCTTTGGAAATGTTCTTATTTATTCCATATTTTTAACATCTTATTTATCTGAATCTCCGCTTTCTAAATATTTACAATCTTTCTTTCATCAACTCAAATCTTCAAAGGTAGTAGCTAAATGTTGCTTTCAAGTAGACATGTTTTGAACTGCATTCTCTGCTCTAAGTTAAAATAATGTCTTGCTATTAATCTTTACCTAGCTTCTTCATTTTTCTGAATTTGTTTCATTGAACAACTCTTGATTTGTGAAAATTATGAATGTTTTCTTAACCTATTTTAATTCCCCCTTTTTTTGGTTTGAAATTGCAACTCAACTGAAATTCATTGTATCTTTGTACTAGGATTTAAAATATCAACGATGAAATGGATGGATGTCTGTATGTATATTGAATATCCATATTTTAAGTGATTTTAATTTTTTTGAATTGTTATATATCATTCTAGAAAGCATACTAGGCTGCTTTGATTCTTGGGTTTAAAAATTGTGTAGTTAGATATCAAGGGATTGATTATGCCTTTCTTCATAAACTTGGGTTTGTTGTACAATTTTATTTTCAATGGGGTGTTATGTGAATGGAAATTATTTACTATTGCTGGTAAATTCATGGAAAAGTTTCAACAATTTTTATTTTATTTTTATCTATTCACTAAGGATGTCATCATATTGGAATAAATTTAAAGGTTTTGGTAATTGTTTACCAAATTTCTTGAGAGTTTGCAATGTGCTTAAAAACATGCCAAAAATTATGTATACTTGCATAGTTCAATTAATCTTCCTTTAATGTAAGAAAAATCATGTTCTTTGGTTGCATTGACGTAGCTATTGTTGGGCTTATATTGAATCTACTGGCAAAACATTTTTTCAAGAAAACTTTGAGGATAAGAGAGGCAGTTTTGGTAAACAATTCAAGCTCCAAAAATGAGTGACAGAGAAATAGATTACACAGTGGCTTTCCAACAATGAAAATGGGAGTTATTTTTTAATTATTAGATCAACATTTTTAAAAAAGCATACTTGACAAAAATTCCAAAACTTTACTTTTTCACCTTGTATTTCACTGAGGTTTATTGGACATTAGAGTGGTTACATGTCGTGAGATAGGTATTGGTGAAAAGCCAATGCAACATAGCCTATTAGCTGATAAAATTTTAATACTTTTTTAAAAATTATTATTATTATGAGTAGTTTGCCCTGATTTATGCATATCTTAAATACGTCTATTTAAAAAAATGATATATTTTTTGATACTTAATGATTTTTATTGGATGTATGTATTTTGGATGTTTTTTATTTATAACTTTTTTGTATTAAATATTTGGTATAAACCATTACATCTATTGTGTGTCTCTACTTATATCACAGACTATGGAAAAATTTTCATATTTTTTACATTCCCAAGAATACATCATAGCATTTACATCTGGATAAAATATACATCAAATGGATCATTATACTAGAGATATATGATACTAGAGAAAAAAATACATAAGTCTAATAGATTTCTTATGATATGACTGCATCATATCTTGTGATTCTTAGGTAGTCCCTTCCTTGCAACCCACATTGTCCATCCTAAAAGGCCCTCCATCCAAACATAACTCCCTATCTTCCTAAATATGTTCCTTATATGGATGGGACACCACTTCAGCAACTAGTACACTATAAACTAAGATCATAGAAAGGGGAACAACAACTATTGGGGCTACTACATATAGGAAAATGGTTGTTGGTACTAGTTCTACTAGTGTTGTTGCATCCCTTTCACGTTGATTTTTCAACTCTACCATGAAATTTTACAAAGCTATCTCAAATAAGGACCTTTCTTTAGAACTTCTAGTCCAAGTAAAACTATGGGAAATATCCCATTTGAAAATTTTAACCATCGCATCTTGTAGGAGGTCCGCAAACTTTTTCTTATTCATTATGATGGTAACTGAGACCTGCACAGTCAATATTATGAAAAATGAGTCTCCTTAGAGACTTTTTAAGAGTTCTATTCCTACCACTAAAATATATTATCATTTTTAAATTTCCATGTGAGCCACAAAATCTCAACAAAAAAGAATAGACCAAAAGATATTAAAATTCCCCCTAAGGTTTTGGATATAGCCAAATATAATCTCTAGAGTGTCCACACTACCATTAATGATTAGACCAAAGCTATTCCAAACTTCTTTGGCAAATAAGCAATCAAAGAACAAATAATGCATAGTTTCTAGGGTTCTACATAATGTACAAGTGTTATATTCCCCATCAGGTTTCTTAATATGTAGTTTATGGAGCAGAAATATCCACATAAAACACTTCTTCTTGGACTCCACAAGGTTCATCCAATTCCTTTCAAAAAAATTCTACCAAAAGGAGGGATCATAATTAACATTCCAAGAAGAGTTAACATGTTTGAAGATGTCACCATTATCAGTGAGAAAGGATTATATGGTCTTTGCCTTCACCATTGGTAGGGGGAACCATCTTGCCACTTATATGAGACAAACTTGTTGTTATTAACTTCACATTGTTTGGGGAGGGATAGGGGGTTACAATCATTCTTGATAACTGTATAAGTTCTCCATTGGCCTTGTGGAATGTTATTTTTCTAACTAATTTTCTCCCAACCCACAAAATTCCCATCTTTAATTATGGCTACTAGTATTTTTATCCTCTTTTCTACCTACGTTTTGGCAGAACAACCTTGTTATGAGGCCATAGGCTTGTCCTTGTATTATAAGTACCAACATATTGATCTCTCACCACATATCTTATTCTCATCTATAATGATCCTGTTCTGAGTTATAAACAATCTCCCATCTTTTTCATATTGATTTGAAAATAGTTGAGATGGGCACCTTAACTGGAAAGCATCCAACAATTAAATCACATGGATGTAGGTTCTTCCAAGAGGGCCCTTTATAAGGAATAACATTACAAATATTATTTCTAACCAACACTTTTCAAGGTTCTTGCCCCTGTAGGGATTTCAAAATCTATTTGGTAGTAATCACCAATCCATGAAGTCTAAGATCTTTCAGCCTTAGACTTCCTTTATTATTTCCCATTATACACCAATTCCATCTTAACCCATGTTGCTTCATGTTGCCCTTATCGTCAAACCATAGATAATTATTGGTCTTCTTTTGAAGATAGTTAAATCAATGCTAGTTGAAAAGCCATGTTGATGTGTAGTAGATGTTATATGAAGAGAAACCTTTTGGCACACCTAATATCTCCCTACCACGGAGAGATATTGATTATTGCATTTTGTTCAAGCTTTTTGTCAATCTTGTCTCTAAACCGCACCCACATTGTCTTCAAATCTGGGCATAGGGTGAAGGGGATGCCCAGGTGTTTCACATGATGACCGCCCATGTCCCCCCCACTCTAAAGAATACTTGATGAACCAATGAGGGGGGTTTTCCTCTCATCTCAATATTATATATTTAGGGAAGGATATTTTACTACAAGATTCTTGACAAAAAAAATCATCTTAGTCATTAGAGAATTCATGTTCTCATCCTCTAACTCAATCAAGATGGTAGTGTCATCTATGAACTCCATATTAGAGAGCATTTCCCCATTGGTTAGTGTAATCCCTTGCACTCTTGGTGTTAGGGAGTCATCCTTAAGAAGGTAATACAAGGCATCGACTGCTATGACAAAGAGTGCAAGGGCTAAGGGGTGCCCCTGCTTGATGGATTTGGTGAGGTAAAAGTATTATGATTTGCATCAATTGTCTTCCACCCTTTCATTAGCATCTCTCATTATTATGTGAACTATGTGACATAACATATCAATAAATCCCTGTAATCACCTAAAAATGGTCTAGCTAAACCAGCTGCCCTAAATCTCAAATCAAGTGATCAAACAATATAAAATCAAGCTAATCTCAAGCATAATTGTGTAATTGAATTAGATCAATCTAATTACATAAGTCATCAATCATCAAAGCATCGAGGGTAATTCCTTAATTAATTATCCTAGTCATTTAATCAAATAAAACTCAAAAATACATATGGCCAGTGATAATAATTAAACTAGATTAATTAATTGTCCTATTGTCCATCTCATCACAAAAGGATAGAGAAGTTAATTCCAACCAATGAAATCAAATTTCAAGGATCACTCAACTTGCAATCTTAATCACCCCTTGGGAATCAATCTCAACCCTCCAAATCAAAGTCT
Organism: Chamaecyparis obtusa; assembly: GCA_027943335.1. Taxonomy (NCBI): domain Eukaryota; kingdom Viridiplantae; phylum Streptophyta; class Pinopsida; order Cupressales; family Cupressaceae; genus Chamaecyparis; species Chamaecyparis obtusa. The sequence goes on from BSBK01002809.1 coordinate 5,122, forward strand.
ATATAAGCAATCCCCTTCAAGGCATTTTTCAATCTAGATCATTTGCATAAGAAAAATATGTCATTTTGAATTCTAAATCTAGACCACTTCTTCTAATTTGATTCAACATCTTATCAAATTCCTCATTCTAGCATAATTATTCTATTATGATTTCATGTTAGATGCATTTCACTTGAATATTCCATCTCATAAGCATCTAGTCATTGATCTATGCACAATTACGAGGAGCATACTAACATAGATCAAACTCTTTATGATTAAGAAGCAATAGGATGCTCTTGTTAGTCTCTTTTCTTGTATTTTGCACTATTTTCTCATTAAGGACTAACAGTCTAATGTTCTATTGAAGTGCGGTGTTATTTGTGCAGGTACACTATTCACACATTTTTGGCACCCATTGTGGGGCCTAGCCCCGGATTTCTACCTTATTTTGTCATCAAATTTCATGTTTTCATACTTTGACTGTCCATTAAGTCATATTTGGTTAAAATAGGGTTGCATTCTGTTGACAGTGAGTCGCATTTGGTGACTAGGTCATATTTAGTTGATCATGAGCCACATTTAGTAAATTGAATCCCATCTGGGCAAATTGAGTCACACTTCAGAAAATAGGATTGCATTTAGTAAACTGGGTCACATTTGGTAGGAAATTATCTAAAATAGAGAGTCACATTTGGGAACATAAGCTTAATTTAAAGTTTTTAATAAAAAAATTGATGTTTTAAACTGATAATCTGATGTTTTCCTGATCTATTTTTTATATTTTAGATAGTCTAACATGTGTTTGCAAGACGCTTGACAGAGAACACTTATCAAAGAAGGATACTCAAACATAATGACTACTAATGCTTGTAATGCAGGTTGCCTTGGGTATCAACTCAACATTGTATTTTCATTAGAGTTCTAGGAACTTAATTGGAAATCAAATTTGATTATTAATCTAATAAGAGGATTATTCTTATTTCCCATTGGGAAAATCAGAAACTCAAAATTTAGATTAACTTTGAGTTTAAGTTCTTGGTAAATGAACCTTGCTTGATGTGTTTGGGAAAGGAGAAAAGGTAGATAAGTATGCTCTCCTCTCATTGAGAGAATCAAAACCTCTAACTCTTGAATCTAATCCAATTTATTGCTTTAACCTTTAGAGGATTTTTCGGTTGAGGTAAAAATCTTTTGAGAATGACCCAAGTGAGGACAGGTAGAAGCCAACCCTTCCACCTCACTATAATAAAGATGCTTCCTTGAGATGAAAATCTCAGAAGATTTAGTCAGTTTTATCCTTGGAACATTAATTGATCATACCTTGGACATGCTTGGATGTTGTGTAGAGCAGAGCCGTTTGAATCTTTCTTGCAAGACTACACACATTCAGGTACTCATAGTGCTATAGGCCTCAATCTTGCCTTATGCAAGAATCTCACAAGAACACATATATTTAAAAACCAAATTTACTAGATGCTTATTTTCCTTTTAATTATCCTAATTCTATAGGTCATACACAAATTCAAGTGAAAAACATACTTGATTTTTGAGGAAAATGCTTGCTATGTATACCCTCAAATTTCTCAAAAAATTAGAAAAATACTGATCTATACTATAAAAAATTGACTTTGATAAACATGTTAGGTTTTATGAGAAGTAAGAAATGAACCAAGATTGTATGTCGGTCACAGATCACATGAAACTCCAAGCAACAACTGATTGGGGATCAAAATAGTTGAATTAAGAGAAATTGGAAATGAGGGAAAAATAGAGACAAAGAAGGAGAATTATGAGAAGACTATCAATACTACCACCAAGCTATCACTTAACTAGTTAAGGTGAGAGTAGAGTTTTATTATATATAAAAATAAAATCATATACATCCAAGAGGTGCATTAACTCCTACTCTCCATAAAACGTGGGATGTTTTACCTACTTGGTAAATGTCAAAACATGTGGCATAACCTCCTTGACTGAAGACAAAAAAAAGGGTATGAAAGGTGGTATATAAAGCCAAAAGAGGGTGAGAAACCCAACTACCCCATAACTGATGCAGGAGCATCCTGGGTGTAAGAGCAATCTTGCATCACCCAAAAATATTTCTATTTTTGTATTCAATAAGGGTTATTTTGTGCAGAGCTGCTATTTATGGAAAGTTACTATTTTTGGTAATTTTTGTATGTGCTCAGAATGATCTGATTTCTTTCTTGGAGGTTCATTTTGGTCATATAAGTCTGCCAGTAAAGTTTCATTGCCAGATCAAGTGTATATTGGAAGATATTGAAGATTTTCGGTATTGGCAGCAGGGTACAGAAACTTTGAACTCAGTTTTGAAGGCTTTAGAGGCCCCGGATGAGGTCAAAAATTTGGGTGACGGGCGCTTGTGCGGGTCAAGCCTGTAGAGCGCTTCGTGGCATTTTCGAAATGGGGTTATAATAGCCGATCGGGTCAACTGGTGATGACTTATGGTCTTCGGAAGTTGGGCCACCTGAAATGGCGAAAAATAATTTTCTTCAAAATTTCTGTTCGGGTTTCAAAGGTTATCTTGAGCCGACTATGATGTAATGAAATGTAAAATAAATTAATTCTAAGTTTGGTCGGCCTTATTGGCTAAAATTCTGGAACCTTCCCAGGCGGTGAAAAATTGCCTATATAAGGAAGGCTGTATTATTGTCTTAGGCAGTTCAGAATAGTTCTGGGTAATAGTTCGAGGCTTTGTCCTACAGAATATTGTAAGGGAATGCCCATGTGGCTTTGCATATTCTGAAAGTTTGTAATTCCACATTTGTGGAGATAATAAGAAGCCAATTTTCTGTTCTTGCATATTATTGTTGTTGTTTCTCTATTTCTGTTATGTGTTTGTGGTATTAAGGGGAGCACCCTTCATCAAGTGGTATCAGAGCAGGAGTTCTTGAGTGTGTAAACAGATCGCCGGCTGTGAGGCAGTTTGCACCAGGACCGTGGTTAGGGTTTCAGCGCGCATCGCGAAAATGCCTCCACGAAGAGAACGTGGCGGAAGAGCTGGTGCTGTGACACCTGAGGTTAGAGAGCTGCAGAGACAAGTGCGAGCATTGCAAGAAGAGATTCGCAGAGGAATGAATCTTAATGTCAGAGACAAAAGCGAGGATGAAGCCGAAGAAGAATATCAAGAAGGAGAAATTGAAATTGTGAACCAGGAGGAAGAAAGACTTTTTCGGGCGATTTCTAAGATTGGGAAAAGACCTAAGATTGAGGTTCCTACATTTTCTGGAAATCTTAACCCAGAGGAATTGATCGACTGGATCAATGAATGTGAAGAATATTTTGAGTATGAAGATGTTGAGGATCCTGATAGGGTCAAATTTGCGAAGGCCAGATTGAAAGGTCATGCAAAGATCTGGTGGCAAGAAATTCAATTAAAGCGAAATAGAAGAGGGAAAGATAAAATCACAAGATGAGATCGGATGGTGGATAAATTGAAGTGACAGTTCATTCCTGTTGATTATGAGCTTGACCTACTGAAGAAAATGCAGAGTTTGAAGCAAGCAGGAAGATCTGTTCAGGAGTATACAGAAGAGTTTTACCGACTTCTCATCAGAATAGGCCATGCAGAAGCTGATAAAGAGAAAGTTGCCCGATACCTTAATGGGTTAAGGCCAAGCATTCAGGAGGAGCTGAATCTGGTTTGAATGAACAGTATTGAAGAGGCATACCAGTTTGCCCTAAAAGTGGAGGAAAAGCTGAACAAGAAGTTTGAGAGAAGACAAAACGGAAGAGGTCGCGGTGGACGATCTGGTGGACGGTCATATGGTGGCCGAAATGAAGATCCGAAAAAGAAGGATGAGGCCAGTAGCAGTCAGAATCAGCGAGGAAATAATTCCAATCATTTCCAAGATCAGAATAATAGAGATCAGAGAGGAAGAGGAAGAGGACAAGGATCTGGAAGAGGTGGCTTCCGTGGAACATGTTTTCACTGTGGAGAAGAAGGTCATAGGGCATTTGAATGTCCTCAGCGCCAAGGCAGAACAGACAGGAGAAATGAAGGCCAGGCCAGAGTTGCACATGTAGATGAAGATGCCAGATCATCAAATTCTGAAGATGCTGAAAGAGGAGAAACGTTGATTAACAGAAGAGTCCTGTTGAGTGGTGAGAATGAACCTGAGCAAAGAAGGAGCCTGTTTCGCACCAGGTGCAAGTGCGAAGGTAAATGTTGTGATGTGATTATTGATAGTGGAAGCACTGACAATTTGGTGTCAGAAGAGATGGTGACAAAGTTGAAGCTCAAGAGACAGAAACACCCACATCCATATCGGATTGTCTGGGTACAGGATGACCACAAGGTCATGGTCAATGAACAATGCCTGGTGAAGTTCAAGATTGGCGGATACCAAGATGAGGTATTGTGTGATATCATATCTATGGATGCATGTCATATGTTGTTGGGTAGACCATGGCAGTTTGACAGATGTGCTGTACATGATGGTCGTGCGAATACCTATTCCCTGACAAAGGATGGAGTGCGACATAAGCTAAAACCATTGAAGGAGACTGCAGAAAAGGTATGTGGTAATGCAAGGATAACTTTTGTTGATGGAAGAAATTTTCTAGATGGTATGAGGCATGAGCATGTATGTTTTGCTTTAATTCCAAAAGCTGGTAAAGAGGAAGTAGAAGATGTTCCTGTAGAAGTTGCAGATTTGTTGAATGAGTTTCAAGATATTGTGTCCGATAATGTGCCTGATGGATTACCACCGGTCAGGAAGATCAGTCATCAGATGGACTTGATCCCAGGAGCGAGTTTGCCGAACAAGGCAGCACACAGAATGACACCTGCAGAAAGTGAGGAGTTGAACAGACAAGTACATGAGTTGTTACAGAAAGGATTGATCCGTGAGAGTCTGAGTCCCTGTGCTGTACCAACAGTATTAGCACCAAAGAAGAATGGAGAATGGAGGATGTGTACAGATTCTAGGGCAATAAACAAGATCATAATCAAGTACAGGTTTCCATTGCCACGAATGGATGATATTATGGACTGTTTGAGTGGAGCTGTGTATTTTTCAAAGATAGATCTAAAAAGTGGATATCATCAGATTCGGATTAGAGAAGGAGCTGAATGGAAGACTGCCTTCAAGACAAAGGAAGGACTATATGAGTGGTTAGTCATGCCTTTTGGGCTAACCAATGCACCGAGCACTTTCATGCGGCTCATGAACGAGGTTCTGAAAGAATTTCTGGGTAAGTTTGTCATTGTTTACCTAGATGATATTTTGATCTTTAGTAAGACATTGGATGAGCATATGATGCATATTCGTATGGTATTTGAGAAGCTGAGAGAAGAGAAATTGTTGATTAATTTGAAGAAGTGCAGTTTTGTGAAGAAAGAGTTAGTGTATTTGGGATTTGTAGTTTCAGCAGAAGGTCTAAAAATGGACCCAGAGAAGGTACAGGCTATCCTTGAATGGCCTACTCCAAGGAGTGCTACTGAGGTAAGATCTTTTCATGGTTTGGCTAGCTTTTACAGAAAGTTTATCCAAAATTTTAGCAGTATTTGTGGACCCTTGACTGAAACAATGAGAGGGGATAGAAAAGAGTTTAAGTGGACTAATGGGGCAGAAAAGAGTTTTCAATTATTGAAACAAAAAGTTACAGAACAACCTGTTTTAGCACTTCCAGATTTTAATAAGGTGTTTCAAGTAGATTGTGATGCTAGTGGTACTGCAATAGGAGCTGTTATGAGCCAAGAAGGTAAACCTGTTGCTTATTTCAGTGAGAAGTTAAATGATGCCAAGAGGAAATATTCTGTTTATGATCAAGAATTTTATGCTATAGTTCAGGCATTAAAGAAGTGGAGACATTATCTGCTTCCTAAGGAGTTTGTTTTGTATACTGATCATCAAGATTTGCAATATTTGAATAGTCAAGGAAAGTTGAATCAGAGGCATTTGAAATGGGTTGAGTTTTTGCAGAGTTATACATTTGTTTTGAAACATAGGAGTGGAAAGTCTAATAGGGTTGCAGATGCTCTTAGCAGAAGGCAACTATTGCTGACAGAAATGCAGATTGAAGTGGTTGGGTTCAAGGAACTCAAGAATTTGTATCCAGAGGATCCTGATTTTGGTGAAGCTTGGAAAGCTTGTACAGAACCTGTTACTCTAGACAGGACGAAATGGTTGGATTTCATCATCCAGGATGATATGCTATTCAGAGGGAGTCAGTTGTGCATTCCACGAAGTTCTATGAGGGAGAATCTCATCAAGGAGAAGCATAGTGGAGGATTGGCTGGACATTTTGGTCGTGATAAAACCGTTGCTTTGGTTGGTGAGAATTATTATTGGCCACAATTACAGCAAGATGTGAAGAAGTTTGTACAGAGTTGTAGAGTATGTCAGATGGCGAAAGGAGTGAAGCAGAATACAGGATTGTATCAGCCATTACCTGTACCAGAGAAGCCTTGGGAGGATATCAGCATGGACTTTGTTCTTGGTTTACCGAGGACACAGCGGGGACATGATTCAATTTTTGTAGTAGTTGACAGATTTTCAAAGATGACACATTTCATTCCCTGCAAGAAGACTAATGATGCTGTTCATGTAGCAGAATTGTTTTTCAGAGAAGTAGTGAGACTTCATGGTTTGCCAAAGACCATAGTTTCAGATCGGGACACTAAGTTTGTTGGATATTTCTGGCGTACATTGTGGAAGAAGTTGAAGACAAATTTGAAGTTCAGTTCATCACATCATCCACAGACTGATGGACAGACAGAGGTGGTGAATAGGAGTTTGGGAAATTTGCTGAGATGTTTGGTTGGAGATAAGCCAACGGGATGGGATTTGATTTTACCACAGGCAGAATTTGCATACAATAATTCTGTCAACAGGAGCACTGGTAAATCACCATTCCAGATTGTATATGGAAGTAGTCCAAGAAATGCATCTGAATTGAGGAAGATAGATAAAGGAGAAATAAGTAGTGCTGAAGCTGAGGATTTTGCAGAACACTTGAAGAACATCCATGAGGAGGTGAGGAAGCATATTACCAAGATGAACGCATAGTATAAGGCTAAGGCAGATGAAAAAAGGAGGCATAAGGAATTTCAGGTTGGTGATGAAGTCATGGTTCATTTGCGAAAGGAGCGGTTTCCAGTTGGTACATATAACAAGCTGAAAATGAAGAAGTTTGGACCATGCAGGATATCGAAGAAACATGATTCAGGAAATGCATATGAGGTAGAATTGCCTACTGAGCTAAATATTTCACCAGTGTTTAACATTTCAGATCTGACAGAGTATCATGAAGGAGGTGTTGAAGATGAGATCACAGCAGCACAGTGGAGTATTCCAGCAACTAGTTGAGACACTAAGGAGATCGAAGATATACTGGACAGTCGTGTTGGCAGAAGCACAAGGAACATGACATATGAAGAATATCTGGTCAAGTGGAAAGAACGACCTGTTGAAGATTCATCATGGCTGACAAAGGAGGAGGTTAGCCGTCTTGGTTTTCCTCTGCACACCTGAGTCGTGACAGGGTCACTTCTCAAATTACCCCGGGTGTCTGATGCAGGAGCATCTTGGGTGTAAGAGCAATCTTGCATCACCCAAAAATATTTCTATTTTTGTATTCAATAAGGGTTATTTTGTGTAGAGCTGCTATTTATGGAAAGTTACTATTTTTGGTAATTTTTGTATGTGCTCAGAATGATCTGATTTCTTTCTTGGAGGTTCATTTTGGTCATATAAGTCTGCCAGTAAAGTTTCATTGCCAGATCAAGTGTATATTGGAAGATATTGAAGATTTTTGGTATTGGCAGCAGGGTACAGAAACTTTGAACTCAGTTTTGAAGGCTTTAGAGGCCCCGGATGAGGTCGAAAATTTGGGTGACGGGCGCTTGCGCGGGTCAAGCCTGTAGAGCGCTTCGTGGCATTTTCGAAATGGGGTTATAATAGCCGATCGGGTCAACTGGTGATGACTTATGGTCTTCGGAAGTTGGGCCACCTGAAATGGCGAAAAATAATTTTCTTCAAAATTTCTGTTCGGGTTTCAAAGGTTATCTTGAGCCGACTATGATGTAATGAAATGTAAAATAAATTAATTCTAAGTTTGGTCGGCCTTATTGGCTAAAATTCTGGAACCTTCCCAGGCGGTGAAAAATTGCCTATATAAGGAAGGCTGTATTATTGTCTTAGGCAGTTCAGAATAGTTCTGGGTAATAGTTCGAGGCTTTGTCCTACATAATATTGTAAGGGAATGCCCATGTGGCTTTGCATATTCTGAAAGTTTGTAATTCCACATTTGTGGAGATAATAAGAAGCCAATTTTTTGTTCTTGCATATTATTGTTGTTGTTTCTCTATTTCTGTTATGTGTTTGTGGTATTAAGGGGAGCACCCTTCATCAATAACCTACTAAATAAATGCAAAAAAAGTGGTAATCAGAGTTGGCACAACAAGCCAAAAGAGGGTGGGTAACTTAAATACCCATATGTAGGAGAGTGACACATGTAGCTAAAGTATTTTTCCTTGTGTCCTCATATTGGCCACTCCTAATAACCTAAGCAAGCTTAAATAAAATATGTTTAAGGAAAAATAAATAGCCCCTAACACATGGAAAATAAAGAACCTACACTAGCAATGTTGGGTCAATGGTTTTTTTTATTGATATTTTTACCTTTGCCACTTAGTTTTTTGCATGAGCTTGAATCTATAAATAAAATGCATGTTTAGTGGTTGGTTTGGCTAGTTGGCTAGTTGGGTTTTGGCTATCATTATATTGAGCTCTCTTATTGAGTTAATATGTGAAGCATGTCATGTGATGTATGGTTTACATGCTTGGACACTGGGGGATGCATTGCTAGATAAACTTGGTGATTTATAAGTATTCATGAATTATTTGTAAGTATATTATAATGTTTCACTATTAAATAGTACATTGAGTATATATTCTTTTTTTTGTGGGGTTTTCGCCTCTTAAAGGTTTTCATAGGGCATACCTTATGCAATATCATGGTATATCTTTGATATTTGTATTATAGCTATTTTGCAAGATTGTATGCACAATTTCATCTCATATAATTTGATCAACTTGCTAATTTCTCCAACAAGGCATGCTTTGAGAAATTGAAGATGAAGAGGTGATATGGTTAAAAATGGAAGATGTCAAAAGGGATACATGAAAGTATGTGAATGATATATTGGGAGGAGGTACATTCATGTTTATGAGAGAAGTATATGACACATGTGAAGTGATGAAGCATATAAATGAGACATAGGAACAAGGCAGATTCATTTTTATGAGAGGAGTTTGCAACGCACAAAGAAAAAAGTATGTAGATGGGAAATGTGAAGGAGTTATATTTGTATTCACGAGAGAAGTATATGAAACATGAATTGTGACCATGTTCTATCTAATATGATCTTATGTCTTGGAAGTGATTTACAATGTCATCATGATAAATATTATGATTAAGATTATCTTTAGTAGAAAAAATAGTGAGTTCAAGACATCACTACAAATAAGGTATGGTATGAAATCATTTAAGGGTAAGGAAGGTCTATGATAAAATATTCATTGTATGGAATGTCAACTTCATCTTGACTTTATGAGAACTCACTAAAGGCATCAAAAGATAAATAGTCTAAAATTGTCCAATAGAATTTAGGGGAGAAGATATCACAAGGTAGTGGAATGGGATAACATGACATTAAACTTATTAGATACCCCAAGAGTGTATAAGGATGAATAATTGTCATGAGCTATAAAAATAGGGTCCTTAATAGTGAATCTATGCAAACATGGTGAAAGTGTCTATAATAGAGGAGAATAAATCACTTATTTTAGATGTCATAAGGAACATACATAAATATCTCCTAGAGAAAAAAAGGCAACTAAAAAAATAGATTTTGATGTCCCTATTTTGGGTGATTTCAACATGTGAATTAGCTCCAACTATCTTAGTAATTGCCAGCTGATGAGACTCTTTATAATTTGTTGAAACTCTTTATGCTCTGATAAAACATTTCCAATACATTTTGTGAACCTATACCTAAGTGAACTTGTGATAAGTACAACTAGAGCCACAAAGATTATGGGTAGTTAGAATGACATGTTTTGTTGAATATTATATATAAATTGTAGTACTTCATATATCTACTTTAATATGTGTTCTAATATTTGGGTAGGAATTAAAATGTTGACTTGTATACATACCAAATGCTACTAACCTGCCAGGAAAACAAGGAGCTCCTCGAGAGTGGATCAACCGCATTGAAGAGGGAGCGTTGGAGTTCCAGCCATGATGGAGAAAGCCAACACAATTTCGAGGATCATGTCACTGCTAAAAAGGAGCCATCATTCCAGAGAATATAGGAAACAACTTTTATATATTTCCTCAGTGCTTGTTATTCTGTTATCCACACTTTATTGTAATATGTCGTGGTTGTTATATTTCCTCCTTCTATGGCGATGTTTTAGTCAAACTTTACTATTAAGCTTTCAATAAGCATCAATCCTCCATAGAAAGAGATTTGATTGGTTTAGTTAGTAATGAGAAAATATGTTCAAGTATTGTGTTTAAGTATTACAGAGTTATTCTTTTATGTTCTTCATGTATTGTTCCATTACTATGTAATCGATCTCTAAGAATATAATGAAAGAGTGATTTTGGAGTATCTTTTGTGTTAATAGTTAGAAGAAACCAACCAAGGGGGGCCACTTGGAAGGTGGATTAGATTAGGATAGAGTATAGTTTCTTTCTGTACTTTTCCTGCTTTCAAGTAGAAGTTACTGTTTTACTCCTGCAACATTACAATTATGAATGTTCCTGCAACACTTGCAAGGATATACATAGTGAACGCCTTGAGTTGTTAAATAGACTTAGGATAAGTTTTCAAGCTTTCTACATTAATTTCATTAAGTAGTTAAGTGTGCTTTCTTTCCTGCAACAATAGCATAGGTTTCCTTTATGCATTTTTATCTTCCTACAGCATAGGTAGTATGACTCCTTGAGGAACTTAGTGCACAAACTGTGTTGTCCCATTTCAAGTCTACATCCCTAGGTTGACAATCTAAATGCATTTCATGATGGGAAAAGTAATCCTTAGTATGAATACATTATTCCTAAGAGAGACAATGACATGATTATCATTACCTATTGTGAGACTGTTCATTTTTGGCACCGTTGTCGGGGATGGTGTCAAATTGAGAACCTTAATGAGTCATTTATTTTTAAACATTAGTTTCTTATTCTTAGTCAATAGAGAGTAGTTGTGAGCTTGCTTCACAAGTTCATCAACTCACTTGCATGCATCAAAGAAGGTGAGATGTTCATGACATATTTCTTCCAAAAGAACCTATTAAATTGAAAGAAGAATTTGAAGAACTCAAGTTACCATTTCTTGATGCAATTCCTAAGTTTGTTGCATCATATTCAACAAAAGGAGATCCTCTTGATCCATTTGACCTTCACCCTTTTGTAGAGATATTAGCCAGTTTCCTTAATAATTCCAATCCAAGACCACATGTTGACCAGAACCTTTTGGTTAATAATTCTTCCCAGCCACAGTTTCATTATCCAACACCTCCAGCAATGGAAGCTCCTACATTTCCATTTCCTATTCCAAGTCTAATCAATAATCCAAATCTTAAGAACATACTTGCTTCAGCTCTTCCAAAATTCTATGGCCTTATTACAGAGGACCCTAACACCTTTTTGTTCGAGTTTGACATCTTGTGTCGAAGTTTTGACTATAACTCTGATAGTCATAAACTTAAGTTGTTTCCAACAACATTGAAGGATTCAGCTCTCAGATGGTTCATGGGCTTAGGAGAAAATGCAGTAACTGATTGGGATGGAATGAGAGATTTATTTCTAAAGAAGTATAAGGAATACTGCAAAGGAGGTGATTCAAAAGGAGATGACATCTTTTGAATGTCAGATAAGGAAGATGAGACCCCGGAGGACTACATATCATGCTTCCTATACAATCTGTAGAAGAATCCTCAACATGCACTGTAGGAGGATTCACATAAGCTAATCTTTCCAAGAGGAGTGAATGATAACTGCCTGGAAGCATTGGACCTCATGGCTAGAGGAGATATATCTTAGTCTACCTGGGATGATGTAAAGAAGCTTTGTTTGAATTATTCTAGAGCAGCAATAAAGAAAGGTAGAGGATTCCATCCAACACTTGCAAAAGGAAGTGGTTCCGACATTTCCAAGATAGAAATCTCAAACTTGCTATCAGACTTCAAGAAAGACATCATTAATGGCATCACCACACACTTGGATAGGATGACTGCCAAGAAGAAGCATGCAGATGTGGAGGCACAACTTGTTGAATACTATCCCCATTGCCGCAAGTAAAAGAAGGTTTTCCAATGCAAGCTAGTCGCGAGCCTGGAGAATCAACACCTTCCAACTGAGTACTTAAAGATAGATGGAGAGGATGAGAAAGTGTTCTTTGTTGCTCAACATCGGACATGGGCCACAAGACAAGGTATGCCTCAAGGCCCACTACAAATTTCAAATCCTTATAATAGTCAGTGGCAAAACCAGAATGTCCAAAGCCCTCCTTAGTATACTCAACCTACCTGGAATAATGCTTGTCCCAATAATCAATAGAACCAATGGTTTAATCCACAACAAAACTAGTGACCACAACCTCCAAACCAATGGCAATCACCACAAGGAAATTGGTAGCCCACTAACTAGTGGAGAGGACCTCAACAATGGCTTAATCCAAATCCTAAATATCCATCTTTGCCACCTCCAATGATACACCTGCAATTATGCCACCACCTACAAATTCAAGTCCCCAAAAGCAGACACAGTTACCTGCTCAGCCACAACTGAATCCTAATAGTCAACAACAACAACAACAAATGTATTCTACTGATGCTCAGCAGTACCCTACCTATGCACTCAACATAGCTGATATACACCTAAGATCAGGTACTACCTTGCCTACACCTAAATCACCTCTTATTACAGAAGTTCCAGACCTTCCTGCAACATCAGTACCAATTCCAGAGCATGGTTTGCCAAATACAGTTATCCCAGCTAATATATCCAACTCAAATAATGTTTAGACATTAGTCAAACCTCCTTTTTCTCAGAGGCTCAGCCTAGACAAACCTATACCAAAAGAGGATTAGCCATTTGATATTCTTGACCAACTAAAGAACATGCATGTCTAGATTCCTTTGTTTCAAGTCATTAAAGATGTTCCTATCTATGGAAAATCAATCAAAGAAGCTTGTCTCAAAAAGTCCAAACGAAAGAAAATGGATCCCAAAATAGTTCATGGTATAGGACAACTAGCTGATATCATGTTGGGAAAACTTGTAATTCCAAAATATTCTGATCCAGGGAGTCCAGTTGTTAATATCATCATTAATGGTCAGTTTGTCAAAAATGCTCTTATAGACTTAGGTGCTGCCATTAATGTAACGACTAAGGATACTATGAATAAACTGAATATAGAAGGATTACGAGCTAATCCAAAAAATCTTACAACTAGCAGATAGTTCTACTGTCACCCCTCATGGGATGATAGAAGACATAATAGTTGCCCTAGATTCCTAGGAATACCCTATTGATTTCATGATTCTATCACCAAAGGTCAATCTTGCTAGTTACCCTGTTATTCTAGGATGTCCATGGTTAGCAATAACTGATGCAAACATTAGTTGTAGATCAGGGAACATGACAATTTCAGATGGGCAAGCAACTAAGAAACTATCATTATATCCTCCAGCTCAACCCCAACCAGATTTAAGCACCCCTATATGGCTGAATTTAGGAGATGGGGAAGAAGAGTTGAACTCTGTGGTTCAACTCATGATGCTACATAGGCAATCCTTTCTAAAGTTGCAAGAGGAAGATGCAGTAATTCAGATCATTCTTAATAACATGACTGTGTTGTGATCAAAGATATATCTAAGAGCTCTGTGTTGGAATTAACTACATATGAGGACCATATTGAAGACTATGTTTTTCCTTCAAAACCCAATATTATCCATCAGTTACTACCCTGTGAAGTAGATACAAGTCCTATCCCTAAAGTATCCATGCTTGACCTTACAACTATTGTTGAGCTTTCCAAAGGTCATAACCTCCATGTAAATAATAAGTTGCCTTCATAGCAATTAGAGCAATTAACTAAGCTCTTACAAACACATGAAAAGCCTTTGCATGGGACTATGGGGATATGAAGGGACTAAGCCTCACACTCTGTACTCATAGGATATATATCAATGAAGGAAGTCTACCACTCCATTAGCCTCAAAGGAGGATTAACCCAACATTAAGAGAGATAGTCAAAATAGAGTTGCAAAAGTTGCTAGATGTTGACTTTATATATCCTATATTTGATAGTAAATGGGTATCACCTCTAGTTATAGTGCCCAAAATGGGGGGTAAATAGATAATCTATGTAGATTATAGGGAATTAAACAAAGCCACTAAGAAAGATCATTTCCCATTACCTTTCATTGATCAAGTACTTGATACTTTAGCTGGTAAAAAGTATTTTTCCTTTCTTGACAGATGTAGTGTATACAATTAGATTAGTATTGCTCCAGAGGACCAGGAAAAGACTACATTCACATGTCCATGGGGGACTTATGCATATTTTGTCCTACCATTTGGGTTGTGTAATGCTCCAACAACATTCTAGAGAGCTGTAATTAGTATTTTTACTAATATTTCACATGATTGCATGGAGATATACATGGATGATTTTACAGCATTTGGGGTGACCTTTGAAGAAGCTCTGCAAAATTTAGAAAAAGTGCTGATAAGATGCAAGGAACACAATATGTCACTCAACAGTGAGAAGTTCTTTATGATGATGTAGTAAGGCATTGTCCTGAGACATTTCATTTCAATAGCAAGAATCCAAGTAGACCCAACCAAGATTGAGGTAATTCTCACGTTACCCACACCTACTAAGAAAAAGGATGTAAGATCTTTCTTAGGACATGCTGGCTACTATAGGCGCTTTATTCAAAATTTCAGTCAAATAGCTAGTCCTCTATACACACTGCTTACCAAAGAGGCTAAGTTTATATGGACATCAGCTTGTGATGAGTCTTTCCTGCAGCTCAAGTCACTTCTAACAATTGTGCCAGTCCTCAAAGGACTTGATTGGTCTATCCCATTTCATATACATACAGATGCATTAGATTATGAAATAGGTGTTGTGTTAGGGCAAAAACCTAGTAACCTTGAGAATGCAATTTACTATATCAATAAAAGCCTCCATGGACCATAATTAAAATACTCAGTAACTGAAAAAGAATTACTTGCTGTAGTTTATGCATTGAATAAATTCTGCCACTATGTAACAGGTTATCCCATCTTTGTTCACATTGATCACTCGACAATTAAATATCTAATGAACAAACCTACTATCATAGGCAGGTTAGCAAGATGGCTTCTTCTATTACAGGAATTTGATATAACAATAATTGACAAGGTAGGGAAGACAAACGTAGTAGCTGACTACTTGTCCAGACTTCAAAATGCTGATGCAGACACTTCTTTGGTTGAAGATACATTCCCTGATGAACACTTGTTTCATATTGAAGTAAAAAATCCATGGTATGCTGACATAGCCAATTACGTGGTAGCCAGTAAAATGCCCCCACATTTCTCTCCAAAGGACAGAAGAATGCTTGTAGAGAAAAGTTTCTAATTCTCATGGATTGATAACAACCTATTTTATACTAGTCCTGACCAAATCATGAGAAGATGTGTGAGAGAAGATGAAACATATGATATACTCCACGCTTGTCATAATGAGCCATGTGGAGGTCATTTTGCAGCAAAGAGAACAGCTCTAAAAATCTTAACAACGAGTTACTACTGGCCAACACTCCATAAGGATGCAGCCAGCTATACAAGGAAATGTGATAAATACCAGAGGATGGGTTGCTTGACCAAATTAGATGAGATGCCCCTCAATCCACAAGTGATGGTAACACCATTTGACAAATGGGGTATGGACTTCATAGGACCAATAAATTCTCCTTCAAATGGAAAATATTACATCCTAGTATGCATAAATTATTTGACCAAATGGGTGGAAGTGAAAGCCATGCAACATGTAAAAGGTAGCAAAATCCTTGTATGAGGATATTTTCACCCATTATGGAGTGCCCTGAGAACTTGTAACTGATCAGGGAGCATAGTTCACTTCAAATCTGATCAATAAGCTAATGAAAGAATACAATATCAGGCATAGGAAGTCTAGCCCTTACCATCCATAGGCAAATGGATAGGCAGAGGTTAAAAATAGAGAAATTGAGGCTATATTAACAAAAATAGTTCAGTTGCATAGACAAGATTGGAGCAGTCAACTCACCGAAGCAGTCTGGGCCTACCGCACAACCTAGAAGACAACTACAAGCTTCACCCCATTCAAATTAGTATATGGGAAGGCGAAAATGTTACCCATAAAATTTGAACACAAGACATTGCGTACAGCTCTGGAACTAAATATCAATCTTCCTACAACACAGACATAATGCCTTCTCCACCTCAATTCCTTAGATGAAATGCACAAATTTGCATTGGAACGCACAGAGCTGATCCAAAACCAATGGAAGAGGTGGCACGATTCCCATATCAAGAGCAAGCATTTTTAGGCGGGTGATTGGGCATTGTTGTATGATTCCCGATTTAAGGAGATTCCAGGAAAGTTACAGACCAGATGATTGGGGCCTTATGAAATTGAATACATCTTTGATAATGAAGCATTCCAGCTGACCACAGTAGATCCAGTACAATTCAAAATCCTCATCAATGAACACCGGTTGCGCCTATATCACAAACCCCGAACAAAGGAGGAATTTCTGCAACAGTTCATCACACAAACTTCAACAACACCACAGGTAACACTTCCTGCAGCAGAGGGTGAAAACCTTCTTCCTGCAGCTTCAAAATAACATGCCTTCAAGTTTGACCATAATAAAATTTCATTTAATATGAAGTACCTTTCTCCATTCACTTTTCTTTCTTCTTCTTTCCAACCCATCTCATTTCTCTCTCTTCCATCTACTCACAATCCACACCATCCACTTTTTCTATTTTCAATGTTTTCAATAAACACCATGTCAGATGACGCATGCAACTGCTACAATTGCTCCACTCTCACCACCTTTTCTTCACATGTATGATAATTAATGCACAGGTACAAATTCTTTAATCTTTACTCACTTTTAGCACATAGATCTCGGTAATTATATATAGTACTGCAATAAATATATAATTTAGGCATTAAGCTAGTTCCCCATCCCTTGCTGAATGTGCCAAGTGAGGACACTTGTAAATGTTTCATAGGGGGCAGGGGAAGTGTAATAAGCTCCAAGTGTCATTGCTAAGCCATCCTTGTCACTTCCTTGTCACTTCAAGTTGTACTTAGACCCTGTTTTATATAAATTTCCTTTATTCCCACACATTTGTCATACTGAAAATTCTAATTTTCTGGAGTTGATATGACTGAAAAAGATTATAATTAAATTGTGTGGTAAATCACATTTAAAGTTATAATGTCCTCTATAAAACGTCATTATTATTATTCATGCTAAGATAACAAAGGAATTAAAAAGGAGAGTTGGTGTTTTCAAGAAGTGCATTTGAATTTCAAGAAGGAAAGAAGGTATTTGTAGAGCACGAAGACTGAAAGATTAATAGAGAAATTGGTGAGCAGAAAATTGAAGGTTGGATATTGAACACAAATGGGTGGACAACTGCAAAGGCATGAACTAGTACACCATGGCATTTTACTTGCAGATGTCAAAGAAGTTTGGAGATTTAATGCATGTGGCTGGTTGGGGTATTTTCTTCAACTATCAAAATTTAATGAGGAAGTAGTAGCAGAATTTATGGGTACTTTTGAGGAGGGACAGGCAACCGTCTAGGGTTTAATAGTTTTTGCCACTGAAGAAAGAATAGCACAGGTCACTGGGTTGCCACTCATTAGGGAGCATTACCCCAATGAGCATGACACTAGGTCATCTCAAGCTTAGTTCTCCCATCCAATTGATCCTCCTCTGGAAATCACCAAGCAGGGATGCAAAAGACTATCTCTTCCTCAACCGTTCATTGAATTGGCGATGCATATTATCAGGTACTTAACTTGCAAAGGGAGATTTTCAAATTTGCATGCCCATCATTTTAAACTACTTAGTTGCATAAGGCATAATCTCCAAGTTAATGTCCATAATTTCCTGTACAATATGATGAACATTAGTGCTAAGAAGACTTAGAAGGGGAATGAAAATTCTATTACCTACCATGCCCTAATAAAACTGTTAGTCGAGAAGTCTCTTAGGGATGTCTCTCCTTTGACATGGTCAGAATTTGTTCAATATAAAACATTACAACCCCAGGTTAACCCTATTGAGCAACCCCTAGGAAATGAAGCAAAATCTTCTGAACCCGCTGTAGAAATAGCTACAAAAGAAAAGGAGCCAAAATTACAAGAAAATATAATTGCACCTATTCCCCAAAGCAATGCTCCTACTTCTTCCACAAGGGAAGGAAAATGAAAAGTCAGGGAAGAAATCCCTAACCTTGAAGAAGAAATTCAAAACCCTACAGTACAAACAAATAAAAGGAAAAGGTCAAATCCTGCAGCATCTACTCCTGTAGCAGAGAGGCCAAAAAGAACCCGCCAAAAGAAAACTACAGAGGTTGTGGAAACAACAGTGCGGAGAAGTCCTCAGATGAGAGGACAAGTGTCTCTAATTTCCCCTGGAAATCCAGATGTTTCAACACCAAAACCTACCACAAAACCTTTTATTGAGTACATTCTTGATGATTCTCCCAAGCAAACAAAAGTGTCTTCATCTCCCAAAAATCTGCAAGAACCCCAAAATCTACAAGAATTCCAAAATTTTCAAGAGCCTTGTCGTAACATACCACATGATGACTTGGGAGTAGCTGAGAAAAGCCCTATTATGGCACGAGAAAGCATTGCTGAGGATGTCCAAGTGACTCCTCCACAGTACCCTGTTTATTCCAATACATCCATTGTACCCTACAAATCAACATGGTTTACTGTGTATTTTCAGCAAGCTTCAAAGGAAAAGAAAAGATAGAAAACCCAGCTATAAGAATTTGGCCCACCAACAATACAATCTATACTCTTTAACTTATACAATCAATTTATTTTCCAGAAAACTTGGTGGAAACAAGAAAGAAACATAATGCAAAAAGGGATAGATGACAGGGAAGAGGAAATTGAAGATCTTAAGGATCATATAAAGAAACATGAACAACAAATGGACAAAGCTCTTAAGTTAGCAAATCAAGTTATTGCCTGTAGGCCACCTCCCAGAGTGTATGCCATTTGCTTGAAAGAACAATTCCTCTTGTTCCAGCTCATGATGACTATGAAGGGTATAGATTGTGAATTTAGGTCAGCCCAGGAATTCTATGGATTATACTAGACTCTCCCTCCATGACAACAAAATTTACTATGTGAGCTCTATTTACATAACTTTTTCATTCCACATGAAACATAATGAACCCTTTGCTCTACATAGGTGATATCCATTTGAGGGCTCTGATGTCATGGATGCACAATGAGGGAAACTATGATAGGAAGTTGAATAATTATAAGGACTTAGAGAAATATGAACCCTTACCTTTAAGGGCTGAATCACACAAACCTAGTGTCCTCTTATGAGATTGGCTTAACCTAACCTATGGAAAGAAGAAACCTGAGATAAGGGAGAAGGTATTTGCACTGAGAGACAGAGTTTATAGAGAATATCAGGGGTTTCCCTACTTTTCATTTCAACGAGCTCTTGCAGGGGTAAGGAGTCAGTGGAGTAGGTTACTAGAGGCCTTCAAGGAAGCAAAGCCACATAGCCCAATCAACTTTCTACAAACATAGCAACTAAGTATATGCAGTTGGGGTGTCAGACTAGAAGATAATTGTGGATTCCCTTGTCTTTCCAACCACCTACACTTGTATGGCTGCTATATGATGTCAAAGCCACCAGATTGGATCATCTATAGAAGGATCATCGGGCATAGTATTTGGCACGAACAAGAGAATTTTACTACACTTTTAAGAGTGGGAAGAAAGGGAAGACAACTGTTAGTGATTTCAGGACGACATCCAAAAAATGCAATGCTTGAGGACAAGCATTTTGTTAGTAGGGGGCAGATGATGAGATAATTTATTGTCTCTATTTTGTTATAATCTTTATACTTTTTTGAAACTCTTTATGCTCTGATAAAACATTTCCAATACATTTTGTGAACTTATACCTAAGTGAACTTGTGATAAGTACAACTAGAGCCACAAAGATTATGGGTAGTTAAAATGACATGTTTTACTAAATATTATATATAAATTGCAGTACTTCATATAGCTATTTTAATCTGTGTTCTAATATTTGGGTAGGAATTGAAATGTTGACTTGTATACATACCAAATGCTACTAACTTGCCAGGAAAATAAGGAGCTCCTTGAGAGTGGATTGACCGCATTGAAGAGGGAGCATTGGAGTTCCAGCCATGACAGAGAAAGCCAGCATGATTCCGAGGATCATGTCACTGCTGAAAAGGAGCCATCATTCCAGAGAATATAGGAAACAAATTTGCTATATTTCCTAGTGCTTGTCATTTTGTTATCTGCACTTTATTGTAATATGTCGTGGTTGTTATATTTCCTCCTTCTATGATGAGGTTTTAGTCATACTTTACTATTAATCTTTCAATAAGCATCAATCCTCTATATAAAGGGATTTGATTGGTTTAGTTAGTAATGAGAAAATATGTTCAAGTATTGTGTTTAAGTATAACAGAGTTACTCTTTTTTGTTCTTCATGTACTGTTCCATTACTATGTAATTGATTTCTGAGAATATAATGAAAGAGTGATTTTGGAGTATCTTTTGTGTTAGTAGTTAGCAGAAACCAACCAAGGGGGCCCACTTGGAAGGTTGATTAGATTAGGATAGAGTATAGTTGCTTTATGTACTTTTCCTACTTTCAAGTAGAAGTTATTGTTTTACTCCTGCAACATTACTACTGTGAATGTTACTGCAACACTTGCAGGGATAGACATAGTGAATGCCTTGAGTTGTTAAACAAGCTTAGGATAAGTTTACAAGCTTTCTACATTAATTTCATTAAGTAGTTAAGTGTGCTTGCTTTCCTGCAGTAATAGCATAGGTTTCCTTTATGCATTTTTATCTTCCTGCAGCATAGGTAGTATGACTCCTTGAGGAACTTAGTGCACAAACTGTGCTATCCCATTTCAAGTCTACGTCCTTAGGTTGAAAATCTAAATGCATTTCATGATGGGAAAAGTAATCCTTAGTATGAATAAATTATTCCTAAGAGAGACAATGGCATGATTATCATTACCTATTGTGAGACTGTTCACCAACTATGCCAAAAGGGTTATTTGTTGCTAGCGAGATACATGGTAGACCCTAATCTCCAATACTCATTATTGGTATCACTCCATTGTGATTAGTGTTTTAGTTTGATGGTTTTCTATAGTTTCCACAACTCTGCCATAATATTGATATATATATAAATTTAATTATTTACTGAGGTTGACTAATTGTTAAAATAATTTAAAAGCACCTTAGTACAATAGCTCATTGGAACATTTTAAATGTTGGATCGTAATTAAGTGACTATTGTATAAGTAATATTGAAAAAATGAAATAAATGAATTTTTGGAGGGATATGACTTTTTTTAATTATAAAGTGATTATAAAAGGAGGTTTTGGCGGTCATTTGAATTATGTAGTTTATTCTACTCTCCTCTAATGAATCCCTTGTGGCTCTTTAGGATTTAACTTTTCTCATCTTAGCCTTCTTGAGGATAAAAACCATCTCAAAGAATGTTAATCATGATGGTGAAAGACACTCCCTTATTAATTCATTGTGGTTCATTCAGATCCATAACTTGCATATAAACTATTTGTAGGATATAGAGAAAATGCTTTATCTATTTAGAATTTCTATGTGAACTATGGAAAAAGGGAAAAAATTACAATGTGTGCAGATGATAGATAATACAAAATAATATTTTTCATCTTAAGCACTAATGTATTTGGCATCATAAAAGAGTCGTACCACAAATTATTAGAAAAGGAAAATGGGAGTGATAAATTTTCTTAAGGTTCAAAGGCTTAAGAAACCTCGTGGCCATCCAAGGAAGTCAACAAAGCTATCAGAAGAGTTAATAAGCCTGGTCACAACCTTTGATAGGTGAAAAAAAACTAATAGCAATTTTTTTATAAAAGAGAAAAATGGTATGCCATACATATGATATTGCAGGTAAGGTGGGCCACTTTCATGAAGGGATGCTTGAAACTCATTATATTTTCCAACAAGGCCTTTGTTTGGACTTAAATAACTATTTTTCAAACTTTAGGATGCCTTACATCAAACAAATCATCGAAATAAAAGATACAATAAACTTTAATTTTTATTTTCTATTTAAAATCCAATAAATTGGTTGCATTTTGGAATGTAACTTAGGACTTGTTTTTTTTTAAAAAATTATGCACATCAAGGTTGAACATTCAATAGTAAAACAAAAATGAAATCGGATATATATTGTTCAAAGATTCTTGGCGGGGTTATATTTTTATTGTTAAAATTTAGTTGATGATTGCATTGAGTTGGAATGCTATCACATGATGTAGATAAATATATTTTCCCTATAAGGGACCTCTAACAAATTCCCAAATAAGAACAAGAAGATTAAGAAAATATATCAACAATTTTTTTAAAATTACTTATAAATTATCAATCTCTTTAGTTTAGCAATACAAAATAACATAGAGCAAAATTTGTGTAAAAAAATCTTGAATTACATTCCTAAATCTACCCTCCAAAGCCAAAAACTCTTATAAATAATTAGACCCTCACCTCACCACTAGCACTACAACATCCAAAAAATAGGAATGACTCCTTATAAAAAGGCAACAACAAAAACAAACCGAAAATGGGTAACACTCGGAGAAAGAAACACTAAGCCTTGTAAAAAATTGACTAGGAAGTTAATCTCATGAATCTTCAGTTATATTGTCTTCCCCACTTATTTTGTAAAGTTTGAATAAAAGAAAAGCAAGAAAGAATAAAAAGAAAAACAATGATCACTACAAGTTAGCTCTTATAGAATTTCAAAGAATAAAAAGAAAAATAAGAAAAATAGCTTAATAAAATTAAAATAATTACTTATATTATCCATCCCTTCAGTTCAACAATAAAAAATTAATATAGAACAACAACTATGTCAAACAGACCTTCTTGAGCTCCTTTCCTAAATCCACCCCTTCAAAACCAAAACCCTCTATAATTAATAAAACCCCCACCTCACCACTAACACCACAACATCCCAAAAATATAATTAATGCCTTGAGAAAAGGCAACAACAAAAATAGGCCACACTAAAGAAAGAAACACTAAGCCATGCAAAAAAATGACTTGGAATTTTGTTTGGTGAATCTTCCCCATCTTTTTTAAGTTTGATCCATTACCAAAATTTCCAACCCTATTTTTCTCAGAGAGAGGAGTCCAATGTTGATCCCATTATTCAATTGGTCTAATATAACAATGCAAATTTCCTAATATAGAATTTAGAAAATAATCACTATAGTAAATATTATTGAAATATTTCCTCTCATTCTAATCATAATTCACACCAATGTTGTTGTAATGAGTTAAATAGTCACTCTTAACCAAATTTGTCATCGAATCCATGGAAGATTTTGTACATGATTGTGCACATATACCCATAATTAACTATTCATTTCAACCACATCATAGTCAACTAAATTTTCAATATCTACTTTTTGAGGTTAACCAATAACTGCATTGGTTGAATCTCATTGTAGCTCTACCACAAATTTCAATCGTACTTCACTCTTCAAATAATTTGTTTCTTGTGCTCTAATACATCCCTTCAACTTCCTTAGTGGTTGATCTAGGATTTCACTTTTATCTTCAAAGTGAAATCGCTTATACTGGAAGATATAAAGCTACTACTTCAAATGCTCCTACATTCATGGTTTAAGAGTGTTTTCCTTTCTTCATGCTAAAACTCATAGGCATTCTCTCTACCTCAATGGATTACAATCTTATCATGTTGATAAGGCCTGCCTAGAAACAACTGATATGCAACCATTGACACCACATCACTAAGAACTTCATCTACATATGGTCCAAATTTGAAGGAAATAAGGCAAAATTATCTAAAGGCACATTGTGACTCTTCTTTAACCAATAAATCTTATAGGGGTTAGCTTTTGGAATGCAAGAAAGTTGTAACTCATTAACCAATTTTATACTTTCTTGGTTGTCAGTAGATCTGCCATCTATGCTCACCTTGGACACTTTTCCTTAAGTTTGTATTTTATTCAAAAGATGCTCTTTATCTACCAATAAGCTTTGAGGGTTTCATTGTCTCCATATATCAAGGCTCTTCTCAACATCAAATTCTTTTCCAACTTAGCTTCAAATTTTATGTAATCATGGTTTCTTTTTTTATGCTACCATCACCCTTTTGGAGTTTTGAGGATAATCTATGGCCTTATGAGCTTCATCACAAATAAAACACTTTGAGGTCTTCCACTCCCTAAAAGGTAGTTTCCCTCATCCTATAACTCTAAAGCCTCCCCTTTATCCAAAGTCAACCTTCACATTCTTTCCTTCTTTTGGGTCTTCAATCGTGGTAGGTTCTAAAGAAACATCCTTTCCTATATTTTGATCGGTATCTCTCCTTTTACTCACAATTTGTTTATTTATTTTCTCTTTAACCTTTAAGGAATAATTATGTGCCTCATCTATAGTAGGAACTTTAACCAATGTAAGCTCATCTTGAAGCTGAAACTTGAGTCCATTCACATACTGGGTTGTCACTTGAACTCTTCACTTTTTTGTATATCCACCCAATTTTGAAGCCAAAAAACTTGTCCTATATAAGTTTGTACTGACTAATCTCTTTTTTTTAAAAAAATTAAAATTATTTAAACAATTTTTGTTGGTGATTTAAGGGTAACAATATAGCTCTTAGATATTTTAAAATTTTAGGTTAGAGTCATGTTTTTTCTTTCCCTTGTCTCTTTCTTGAGCTCTACTCATTTTCCCACATAGGGCTGCATGTGACTTCAACTTGGAAGTGTCATATTCAATTATGTCATTCATATCAAAGTACTTCTATAAATCCAATGTATAGTCTAAAACAATATCAAGGTGAAGCTCACCTTTAAAATAGAAAATATCCACCTTTTTAGTTTGTAAGTTTATTTTGTCATTTTTTCAATAAGCCTCTCTGTATGGTCTAATACCTTGGTAAAATTCTCCAAGTTCTCTTGTTCCTATTGAGATTTTTTGATTTTTAGTTTGGCCTTACAAGCCTCTAATCTTCTAAACACTTCCTTAGTGTTCCCTTGAGGCCCTACATTTGTCCTGACCCTCCTTCTTCAATTGACACATACTCCCCTTTGGGTCATCAAGGATTGCTCCACTACTAAAAACCAATGCAAATAAAGGTCTCTCCTCTGCAAGTAAACTCAAACTTGATTCTAAAGAATAAAAATGGAAAAATAAAAATACTTCAACAACATTAAGAAATTTACTTAGATTTTCTATCTCTTCAATTTAACAATACATAATTAATACAGAGCAAAAAAATAAATTTAAAATAAACTTTTTGAATTCCTTTCCTAAATCTACCCCTCCAAATCCAAAAACCTCTACAAATAACTAGATTCACACCTCACCGCTAACACCACAACACCCCCAAAATAGGACTAATACCTCAAAAAAAGGCAACAACAAAAAAAAAACCAAAGGCAGACAACACTAAAAAAAATGAAATGTCTCATTGTAGAAAATTGACTCAAAAACCACTTTGGTGTATCTTCAGTTACATTAGAACAAAAAAATATCTTTTCATGTTGTACCATCATAAATTGTAAGCACCTAACATCTATGTACAATTTCATGATTATTTAGCACCCACCTTAGTGTGTTTTCCATAGTAGTACTTTATATGGCACTTAATGGTCACCTAAATTCAAATATGGGTCTTATGTTATTTCAATTTCTTCAAAACTCGAGTTAAGCTCTTATTTCTAAGTGTGCTCCTATATTTTTCCTCTAATACCATAATTTATTTTATCACGTAGACCCTATGTTACCATTTGTGGCCTTCGTGTTCTACCTTGACCTTAAAATTAGTTGTACTCAATAATTTGGCATCCACTAATTAACTAGGACATGTGGTCTTGATTTTGACTTCGACTAGGTGGAACAAAATGCCTAGGGTTTTGTGTTCCTAGGAATAAATGCTATGGAATTGTGTTCCCAAGAAAAAACACCTAGGGCATTGTGTTGTTGGGAAAAAATGCCTAAGGTGTTGTGTTCCTGGGATCAAAATACCCAGTGCATTTTATTCCTAGAAGTTCAAGCCCAAATTTGATCTAGGGTATTGTCTTGCTGATTTAGTGAGATATTTTGATTTACAATCATCCTGCTTGAGTTTTAACCTTGAGATTTTGTGAGAGGTATATAAAAACCATATATCTCCTCATTTTGGTAACCACAATTAAGAACCATAATCAAGATTATCAACCATTCGCATTCACAATCAAGCAATCAAGGCCTAACAAAGGAGTTGTATTTCAAGGAAGGAGATACATTTACATTCATCCAAGTCTTGTTTCTTCTTCCCAATCAAGAATTGTGGAAAATTACAATATTAATCATACAAGGTTTTGTCTTTCATGACTTCCTTTTGGATTTTTGTGTTAAGTCAAAGCTATTGCATCAACATATTTGATTACATTCAAAGAGACGTTTGCAGTGCCAAGGTATGACATATTCTATTTTTTAGATCTAGCCTTTAGTATATGACAACACAATTCCATTTCCTTTATTTCATTTCATTTCAAGGTTGATTCTAGACAAGAGTTTGATTGAGGCAAACCTCTCTATCCAACCTTCTTCCTTATTTTTTATGTGTGTAGGTATAGGTGGTGTAACTATCGGAACATATCTAGAAGATTAGTACATGCAAGATTGTTAGTTAAAATTATGGGCAAATTCCCAGGGAAAAAAACACCTTAGGAATTTTGTTCCTTGGAATAGAATGCCCAGGGCATTTTTTTCCTTCTAGATCAGGCTATGATTCAACTTGTAGACATATGGTAGCTTATATATTCCAAATTTGTAGTTATAGGTATCAGTAGAATCCCAATAATAAAAAATTCAGGTCTGCATCAAAATTCTTTGTATTTGATTCAAGGAACATATAAGTTTGTCCCAAATCCATTTTTGTGCCTCATTTTTGTGTTTTGCAAGTTCATTTCTTATATCATTTAGTCATTAGCATAAGTACAATATCCATCTCTTTCTTGATTCTAAGAAACATAGGAATAGAAACCTCGAGAGCATAGATATTGTATTGGCATCCTTTCAATCAAGGGGTGTCAATCATATTAATCTTGAAGTGGTTTTGTATTCCAATGTGCCTTAGGGTTATGTGATTGGAATCTATACTTGATCTCCTTTTCCTATTGTCCATTTTTGTGAACATGACTCATAATATTTCCACTTCTGATTTGGTGCTTAAATTTTATTTGTTTTGTTTTATGCATTTAGTTTGTCTTATTTTTTCATTCGTTGATTAAAAAAGACATAAAAAATGTACATTGGTTTTATATATCTAGCTCATTATTACATTGCATTTACATGTTAAAAAAATAAAAATCCAAAAATATTATTTTTTCATGCATTGTTATGTGTGTTTAGAATAGTTCGCTTTCAAGCTTTGTTTCATTACAATAACTTATTGTATGCAAAATGTTTGATTTCCTTATACAATAATTTACTACCTTTAATGATCCATTTATTAGTGAAGACTTTGATATGATGGATGAAGTCCTTGATGACTTCATATATACTAAGTCATCCTCTAAAACCTTTAAACCATCTTTTTGCCAAAAGTTGATTAATGTGTTAGAAGGATTTAGGGTCTACAACAACCCCCTTTGTGAACCTCTCAATGATTCCTCTCTCAAATATTCTCTTCCTCGCGAAGATATATTGATGCAAAAACATATTTTTAACACTTCTCTCAATTATCTCCCTCTTTGGGATGAACCATTCAAGAGTGGTGTTGATTATTCTCTTAATATGTATCTCCCCCATGAGAACCCCTTTATGCAAGAGGATGATATTGTGGAGGAAGAGGATGATATCTGTAAATTAAACTTCTCCTCCTATCCATTTCAATAATCTCACCTCTAGAAATGAAGCATCAATGAGTCGTGTTTGTATTTCTCCTAATATTTTTCATGATAATACCTTGATAGTAGAGGATGATATCCTTGATGCTTTATCTTTTCCACTTGAATTTTTTTAGAATAAAGACCCTAATCAAGTCAATACCATTAAAGATACCCCTCAAAACAAACTAGCGCTTGTTGTAAATGGTGCTACACAACCCGATTATCATGTATAACATACACATATAACAACAATCCTCAAGGAGGATAATATCCTTGATGTCCTTCCTTGTACAAATCAAGTCAACAATATTTATATTCAAACTCCACTTCCATATTCAATTCTTCCTCCAATACAAACAAGCACACCATCAACTCTTCATGATGATGATTGGGCAGCTTTAGACTTCACACCGACCTTCCGTAGTAAAAATAAAATTCTTGATTTTGAGACTCAAATCCCTTATTCTGACACATGTTTAGATATCGATTGGGCCTTATTAAGTTTCAACCCTATACCACCTAAAAGAGACCCTTATATTTTTTATATTCGAAACCTTGATGATGGACATGGTATAGGATGCGTGCAACAAAGCATTGAAACCCGTGAGAAGTCTACATCACATTTTTCCAAAGAAACTCTAGGTTTCCAACCTTTGCATTTGTCCAATCAATCTATACATTCTTCTCCTAATTTCTCATCACAACAAGAGTATATTTTGTTTTAGATTTTAATGCCAACTTAATTACCATTCCCTTGAAAAATACATGAAAAATAGCAAACAAAAACAAGAAAATTATTCCATTTGTATGCATCATCAAATTCATAGTCACAAAACAAATGAATGCTACGATTTGAAGTGTAAAATTCAAGAGTTAATTAATTGTGGTATGATTCAAATGACATGTAACTATGAATTGTACCTTTGTCATGATCATTCTAAATAACATATAAGTTCCTATTATATTGCTCTTCACTATGTGACATTGCTAGCTTATCCTTTGGGGGCTCATTGTCATTATGGTGGAGCAATTTTAGGTGCAATCATACTTTGTAAGAAACATAATAGTCCTTATTCCTTATCTTCATAATTAGGGGGAAAGTGTGTTGGATAACTAAAGGGGGGTGAATCAGTTATATAATTTGTTATCTTAGGTCCCTTAATAATTTTCAACCTAAGAATCTTCTCGTTAGACAGTCTATGCAATTAGATATAAACATTCAATCGACCAAAGCAACATTCATCAAAATATCAGTAAATAGCATGCAAAACATTCAATCACACATTAACACCAGTATTTAACGTTGAAACCCAATTTGGGAAAAACCACTGCAGGAATTGTCACCCACAAAATAATTCACTCTTCTAAAGTGAGCTCAGTTAAAAGCCAATCCAGTTAAAGATTACAAACACATTTGCTAGATGTAACCCTGTTAGGGGATGTTCACCAAAGATTGACTAGATCTGTCACCCTATAATGAGTGGCCTTATTAGAGGGATTTAGAACATTCATTACAATGCCACCTTACAAAGGATTTAGAAATTAGGACCATTAAATCCACTCAGTTAGGATTTTTTTGCTACAATGGTTAGAAAGTAATAGTGAAATTATCTGATAAAATATGCAACTACCTTTGCTTGTTCAGATCTCCTTTCTGCTCATTTTTCCTCTTCAAACTCTTCCTTTTTGGCTGATCAATACACACACTTTATCTCATCACTTTTCTTCACTTCATTCACACACTTTGTTCTGCTCAGTGTACACTCTAGCTTGACTTTCTTCTTTGAATATAAAATCTTCATCAACAACAAGATATGTGAAAATGTGGCTGTCAGGCAAAAATATATGGTGAGGTGGCATAATGGAAAGGAAATCCCGCAGGACGTGAAGACGTTGATCACATGGAATCACATTCATGACAGGGAAGGAGCCATATGTGAAAATTAATGACATTTAATCCACATTTTCCAATGATTTTTTCAAGCACAGGAAGTACGGTGATTTTATTACCTACAATTATGAAGCGTTCATTCCGCATGCTTTCTAGGTTCTTAAGAGAGCCAAATCTTCATATCTTAACTTCCATTGTTACTCTAAGCTTTGAAGAAACTCCAAGTGTATAATCAACGTCCCTATTTTATTTTAGGTCTGAAGCCATCTGAAGCACAATGTTGGTGTAAGGCAGTTTCTCAACATGGGTGGACAAAGAATTAGGAGGGAACCCACATATTGTAAAAAGTGGAAGAAAAGAAGTATTGTGTGGGACATTTTGCAGAAGGGTGGTATTACTCCTTTTATGGAGAGATTGCATGGAGGCAACCATGAGGTCACTAATTTTTTCCTTAAAAATTGGAATGAAGGTAGCATTGAATTCAATGGCTACTAGTTTACCATGATGGAAGAAGTCATCTCTACGGTCACCGGTATCCCCATTGTTGGGAAAAAATTCTACAAGGATCATAGAATTTCAGACCCTGCGGTGAATCATTTCCCCAAGGACCCAAAAGAGACTTGGAGACTCTTATGAAGATGGGAACCTACTACCACCCTAAAGGCATCAAGAAACTCTGGAGGTTCGTGCTTCAGACCATTATCTACTACATTAGTTTGGACTCACGCTTCTCTAGAATTTGCACTTACCACTTTGTCTTGCTCAACCACTTCAGGCATGGTAAGACGATGTCCATTCCTTTCTACCTTTACTCGTCCATTAATGAAAATATCAACGGTTTCAAGGGTAAAGCTAACACTAACCCTACTTTTCATGAGGGTTTGTTGCTGCTTATTTATGAACATTTTAAGTTGCAAATGGTGAGTAAGTTTGTTAAGGACAAAGGGCTCTAGGAGGAGGAGTTGGGGTCTGATTATGAGCCCTCAGATACTAATGATAGCACTGGGTTGCATTCTGAAGACCAGGAGGAAGAGGAAATTAAGAAAGGGGCCTCCAGTTCTACTTCAAAGAAAAGGAAATGTAATTTGTAGAAGGATAAAAAATAAGCCAAGGGCCCTTCTCCCAAAAAAATAGATAAGAATTTCCATAACCTCTAACGAGGATTACAACGAGGATGAGGAGGATATGGAAACTAAGGAGGAGGAGTCGAGGGAGAAGGGGAGAAAGAAAATGACAAAAAAATCTCCCAAGTACTCAAAGCTGACCAAATTGAACAAGAGCAAGGAGACAAGCCTAGACCAAGTCTTTGTAGATTCTAAAGAGGATGGTAAGGATTTGTGATCCCCCCCAGATCTCCATGATACCACCCCTGTTGGCTCCTTGGTTGATGGGAAGAAGAAGAACCCTAAGGGTGATTTTGCCTCTTAGGATACTCCCTCTATGACCTTGTTGGAACACCACCCGGATACTAAAGGTAAAAACATGGCTTGGAAGCTATTCAATTGTTGCACTACCAAACTGGGTATTACCAGAGAGCTGATTAACCCCATGGTGCTTGAAGGGGAAGGAGGAAAAATTGAGACCTCTGAGCTCATTGATCCTTCCATGGTTATCCTGAGTGATTCCACTAGGGAATTTGATTTCAACTTGCTCAATAATGCCAAGAACAACATGCTTGATGATAGGGATAAGACTACCCCTGACCCCCTCCTCAATGAGGCCAACTTCTACAAGTTTGAGGCCCACATGCTGGATATGGAGAATAGGGTTTCTGGAATTGAGAGTACCCTTAAGGGCATTTTTTAGCAGAGTTTTAATATCCTCAAGGCCTCCAACGATAATATTAAAATTCTCATAGCCAAAATGGAAGCCCCATGTGACAAAGTTGATGAGCACACTGCTGATGAGTCTGGGGCCACCCTGGACTAGGGACTGGGTATGCGTACTAGGTGTAGCACAAGGAAAAGGGTCGCCACTACTTCCCCTGATGATCTCACCTAGATCAAGGAAGCGACCGACAAAATTGATCATCTAGAAGTGCAAGCTATGAATCTTCTCGACAAGATGTCTTGAGTTGTTCCCTTGGTTTTTTTTTATTTCTGTTGTTTCTAGTGTTAGTTATTTTTGCTTTCCTTTGTTTGTTGGCCTTGTAGTTGGCCTTTTTGGTTGGTTGCCTTCTCTTTTTTATTGTGGAGCCTTAATGTAATATCTTAACTTGTTTCGAGTTTCAGGTACCTGTCAAAACCTATTTTATGTAATAAAAAACAATATCAACATCAACAACATGATCATCATGATCATCCTTTATATAGATAACTTTTCTCGCTTAATCCTATCACTGCTTAATCTCATCCATTAGATCAAATTTGTAGATTGGTAAAATGTTTTATGATTCTTGACACCTATATCTTCACCTTGGAACTTGAACTTTTCTTGGATCTCAAACCAATCACTAAATCTCCACCATTTATCTATACCTAACGATTCTGATCCATTGATTTCATTATCTGACTTTGTTCATTCCTTAAAATCTTATAGATCAATCCATATCTTCACACAATATCATCTTTTATTTGATTTCTTGATTAACCGACCAACTTCATCTACTCGCTTAAGTCTTTCTACTCGGTCAACATTCAGTCAGTTAATAGTGACTGAACAATATCTTTACTTTATTGACAACTGTTTCCAACTCGGTAAAACACATTGTTTCCTTGCCTTTTCAGTTTGCAACTTCAATCCTTTGTTACCAATCAACATAACTGACTTGTGCATCATTTTAACACTTTATTAAATCATGTACAATAATCAAACCAATATTACCTTGTCATAGACAGATTCAACAATTGCCCAATTAAGCTCATATACTTAACATCACTTCTTTATTTCTTTTGTCTTTACCAATCATTTATTTTCTCATCATCACATATTTCAGATTGATATGACAACTTGAAATAAATAAGTCAATAGGCTTGACATCAATGACAACATAACAACTGATCCAATCCTTCTACATACATTTCATTGCTTGGTTTACCTTGTTCATTCTTAACATCACAGTGTTAGTTGAATAACAATCTTATCAGTGTAGCAATCTCATCAGTTGGGGTAACAATAACACGTAACTATGAATTACACCTTTTTCATGATCATTCTAAATAACATCTATGTTCCTATTATATTTCTCTTCATTATGTGACATTTCTAGCTTGTCCTTTGGGGGCTCATTGTCATTTATGGTGGAGCAATTTTAGGTACAATCATACTTTGTAAGCAACATAATAGTCCTTCTTATTCCTCATCTTCACACTTAGGGGGAAAGGGTACTATTTCACTCTCCTGTACCAAGGAACTATTTACTCCCTTTGTTGAGTTGTGCCTTTTATAATATGATATAATTTCTTGCATATAATTTTTTGTTTACATAAGGATCTTCTCTTGTTCAGGAGATTTACATCCTGAGTTTACAACCTTTTCTTTGTTTGAAAGAACATGTATATTATAAATGACCTTTGACTTGGGGTGCTTAATATGTTGTCCTTTGCCAAGTATTCCCTTTCCTAGCAATAGGGAAGATGTGTATACTTGATCATCCTTCCTCATCTTCTCTTCCTTTCTAAGTGATACAATCTTTGTTTGTTGATTTGTTTGTTTTATAATATGATTTCCTTTCTTGCATGGATTTGTTTGTTTACGCAAGGATCTTCTCTTTTTCATGAGATTTACATCTCGAGTTATAACCTTTTCCTTTCTTGAAAGTGCATGTCTATTATGAAAGATCTATCACTTAGGGTATATATTGAGTTATCTTTTGCCCTTGTCTTCACCCTTGTGGGGAAAAGTTTCATTTCTCAATCTCTTAGGATTCACTTTATCTGAGTTATGTGGTATTAATTTGTCACATGATATCCTTTCTTACATGGAGATTGTTTGTTCACACAAGGATCTTATCTTATTTAGGAGATTTTCATCTCAAGTTTATGACCTTTTCTTTTCTCGAAAGCACATGTATATCCTAAAAAAATACCCTTACCCAGGGGCTTAGAGTATGATATCCATCATCAAGGATCCCTTTTCACCTAGTAATAGAGGCTAAAAGGGTGACTCTTTTTTCTCCTCCCCCTCTTTGTCTTAAAGATGTTATCTTTTCTCAAACACTCCTCTTGAAGGTAGATGTCTTATAATAAAGATATCTTCCTTTCATGGGTCTCTTCCAACTTGTTAATATCCTTTCACAATTATCTCTCCCTTGGCTAACAAGAGTTTTCACTCCTTGGTAAGGTTTTTGCTATACATTGTTGATTTAAGGATATCGCCTTATTGGAAGTAGGTATTCTTATTCTCTTTCCTTATGATTCAACCATAGTCCTATGTTGTCATCATAAAGGAGGGGGCAACACATATGAACTCATTGTACATTATGTGGATTTTATTGGTCCTTTGACTAATTGCTTTTTTTTAATGGATCCACATAGAAATTATGTTTTTCGTAAGACCGATCCCCAAGAGCTACCTCGTGTGCAAATTCCTTAAGCCGCCCCATGCACAAAGTCTTATAAGCTACCCCATGTGAAAAGTTTTATAAGATGCTCATGCGTAATGTTTTTGTAAGCTATCCCATGTGCAAAGTTTTTGTAAGCCACCCCATGTGCAAAACTTGAAGGCCACCTCGTGCACAAAATTTTATAAGTCGCTATGTGCGTAAACTTTTCAAGGTAGAATTGAATAGCATATCACATCTCACTAGA